>OAMR01000381.1:478563-511168 GCA_900205405.1 Echinochloa crus-galli | reverse complement strand
TGAACCAAGCTATTCTAATGCAATTTGAGATCAGTTGGTTTCTTACGCTCAGTTACTCAGTTGATGTGTCTCAACCATATCAAGGCACTATTTTGTTTCAACTTGAGGCATTCAATTTACTGTGTGCAGCAGGCAAGAACTCCAAGCACAGAATGTATGTTCCTTGCATAGTCTTGCATACAGTCTATGCACAGCTGAAGCATGGTAGTCTTGCAAAGTTGAATGCTTACATCCTCATTAGTGAAATGTGTCTGATTATTTGTAGCACAATTTCATCTGTACTTATCAAACAATCTCACATAGTGGAAAGGGTCACTCAGGTTACACTACACTTTGGTCACTTGATACTTGAAGGTGGATTTCTACTATGCAGTACTTGGCTTCTTCCTCTCAGTGAGCTGCTTTTGGAAAGGCCACAACCAATCCAAGTATCCAGGCACATATTAACCTCAGCATACAATCCTGGTGACTCCAACTCTATGACTGGCAACATTGAAGGGTGTATTGATGGTAGTAGACAAATGACTAACTCGGTGCTACAACTTCCATTGATTTTCTTTTGGCTGTCTGATTTCGATCATCATGAAGCGAGCTCTATATGGCAGAATGCTATGGCACTATTACAATCAAACTTTCAAGCCCTCCATGGTCCGATGGCCACGGTGCTAAAAAAATGGCAATCTACTAAGGCTGGAATACAGTCTCATGTGTTCACAGTGGTGGCTTCATTTGTTGGGTCTCTATCAAATGAGGCACTGAGGCTTGCTCCTATTAAGGAGTCAATTTCAGATATACTTCTAGCACTGGAAGGTATTCTTAAGACAAAGAATGTTGCAGTGCTGATCCAAGCAGCAGATGTGAGCTCAAAGTTGGTTTCCACTATAGGCAATTCTATTCGGCAGTACCCAATTTTGGAGATGGTTTCGTCCCTGTCATGCCAATTGTCTGCAGACCATGTACGTAGAGCCATACCAAGTGCAAGTGCACTTACCTGTATACTGAACCGCCTAGCTACAGCAAGAGCTCAGGCAGAAATTTGGGAGGCTCTGGAGAAAACCAATGCAGTTGCAAGTGCTGTTTCAGCTCTGCCGAATTACAATCATGATGAGTCATCTGGTACTCCATTTATGCTACCAAGGGTTGCTGTCATCCATCTAGAAGGATATACAAATCAAAGTTCAAGCATTGTTGGGGTAATCTTGGATATACACCAGATCAGATCAATAGCGGAATTTATCTTCTACAATCTCAAGCTTGATGACCCATGAAGATGGCAGGAAGAGTGAAAATGAGACAAGAATGTCAAGATGACGTATTCTACTATGTCAAGCAATATTTACTTTGAAAACTGGTGGAAGTATTCACAGCTTGAGGGCAAGCTGTTGCTTATGGAGGGGGAAATGTCATGACCACTACTAGGCCTTGGGCCATGTATTAGGCTAGTGGGCTTATGCCGAGTGGGCTAATGGGCCATGTACCCCAGTTACTATGTAATGCATCGAACAGACCAAAGAAAGCAATCAATCATCATATGAACAAACCTATCTTCTACCTCTCGCGCAGCGAGCTTCTCCCTCCTCTTCTTCCTCTGTGCCGGCGCTGCCGAGCCGATCCGCCGTGCGTGACGCCGGTGAACCCCTCTAGTTATCCTGTCCGGTCCTAGGATCGTGACATTTGGTATCAGGGCTTCGTTCCCGATTCCATCCACCACCACCGCGCCTCCATTCCCTACTCACCAGATCCGCCGCCCACCGCCGCCGCCGCCGCCCGCTCGCCTAATCCCAGCCCCAGCCCACCACCACCGCTGCCTCAGAAGAAGCCGCCGACCCTCACCGTCAGGATGACGCTCTCCGAAGACAAGCTCGATTTGCTGCTCAAGAAAGTCAAGGCCATCCAAGTGAACCAGCTCAAGCTCATCATGAAAGTCGACTCGCTCCACACCGAGTGCGACCGCCGCCGCGCCTCCAGTACCGGCCTCACCATGACCACCACCACCACCACGACGTCTGTCGCTATCGACCTCGCCTCGATGAGCGAGGACCTGCAACGTCGGATGCGGAGGTTTGAGGAGCTGTTCCCCACAAAATCGGTGGAGTCTGTGACATCTTCAGCGACGCCCTCGGCTTCCCTCAACTCGCCGGCGTCCTCCACCACATCGCCGCCGACTCCGACGCCCACCCCTACACCGACGATTTCGTCGACCCCGCCGTCCACCACCCCGACCTCCACCGACGCCACCAAGCTTTGCACCACCACCACCGTGGAGATCCTGCAAGCTCCGCCCGCAAGGTGCTCGACACCAAGTCTCAACCAATGCGCCATGTGTTCAGAGGAATGGATCCTTACCACCACGCCCACCAAGTGCTCGACACAAGGCCACACTACCCTCAACAACATGCATAACTCCTCAACAAGCAGGTACACCACCACCAGTACCCATCATATCTCTAGTGGCATCGTTCTGTCAAGTCCTGCCACTGATGGATTTGAGACCCATATTGTGTTGGAGCAATTGGCCACTATGGATTTCAGATTATGGCCAGCATTTAGTGATGCACAGATAGGTGTACTGATGAGGCAACCTTGGCCTCCACCCATGCCATTTGAGTTCATGGGTAGAATTTTCACATTGGAGTATGCTGCTGCTAGTTGTGTGTTAGAGCCACCTGTTCTGAATGTTGAGCAATTTGACATGCTGCCAAAGCCCCCATGGTCATTAGTATGTCTAGATAATAAGAATTCATACTTCCAGGATCATGATTGGCCACCACCTGTCCTGTTTGAGATGCAGAACCATGGTGTTCAGGTTAGGCCAACACCATGGCCAGGTTTCCGTTGTGATGCAGTTAGAGGTATGCAAACAAAGGAAGCCCTGTCTAGATTGCTTGACTGCTCAAAGAGTTACTATGGTTGTCTGGTGGTGTGTCAGATTCGAGTCTGTGAAGTACCTTGTCAAGTGTTCAGTGAAAATGACAGTGAATCCTGGTATTGGTTGGCTGTCTACGTCACTAATGAACTGAAATATGCATCACTCATTGAGAAAAATGGAGTTACGGTGTTGGTACTATGGAGTCAGTGCATAGGAGACATGGCAGTATACTACTTGCAGCCATCACCATCAGCCATCAGCATCAGAACTCCTTGGCCACTATCTCCAATAATCTGTTGGGTTGGCAAGGCATCGACAATTATCACAGGATTGCACATACCATGGCAGTGTTATGCAAGTGGATCATGTGGTGTGACAAGTAAAGCAATTCTAGTACTTGTTCAGATATATCTCTTCAGTTCTATCACTGTGGAAGTGGCACTAGTCTCTGCCCTGGAGTGGCTTATGTGGGCAATGCTTGCTGAGTATGGGAAAAATCATAAGACATTGTCAAGTCAGGCAACAATTTCCATCCTGCAACTTCAACTCTATTTCTCCTGGGAGCAAAACACTCAATTCAGTTTGCACTGCTTTATCACTGTCTATGGCTGGGAATGTTGCTCAAATGGTGGAGCTGGCATTGCACAGTTGCTCGAGTACCGATGTCAGTTTGCTCCTGATGAAATTTCAGACCAGGAAATTGTGCTTTAGTATTTACAGTTTCATGTACAATTGTGCCAGCAATTCAATGAGGGATTCTCAGCTAGCATCATAGTGAGACAATTTGGAAGTGAACCTGATCTTTTGCTCCATGAAATAAGTCAAATGGCTTATCCTAGGCAGATTGGGAAAGCGAAATCCATACACGTACAATTTCAGTAGAGAACAAAAAAGAACGAAAGCTGACGAGATCACGCCGCACATATGCACCAGCACACACCTACATGACACATCAGACATCACTAGTAGTACCAGGAGAGCAAAACGGAAAGGAGCCTACCTTTTTTCTGACCCGGAAAAGGAAGCAGGACGGCCAGCCGGTCGGGCCAACGGACAAAAGGGCGGAGAGCACATAGCGTGGCGGCGTTCATTCACTACCAAAACTGAACTAAACAGCAATTGTTATAAAAAAAACAAACAGCAATAGCGCTAGTCTGATCCGTCCCATTTTTCCACGCTCAGCAATCGCCTCTTTCCCGGGCTGTTTCCTCGCCCACCGTACGCGAAACCACAAGCCAGGGATGGTACGTCGACGGCCACACGGACGCTGTTTTTGGGTTGTTTTCCCGGCCGGACCGGTGTTCTTGAGACGTCGACGTCGATGGCGGATGTTCTCCGAACCGTCTCCGGAGAACCGAGCACGGCACGCACGGCCGCCCGCCCTCGTCGGAGCAGTCGAGGGTAAGCAAAGGATCGGACCTCGGACACGTACGGGCCACGGGGCCTCTCTGCCTTTGCTCCCGGTGGCCGGACGTCACGTGACAGCCGTCTCACATTGGACAGGGTCTACGCGCGTGTCATGCTATGCTAGCTGTGCCACAGCTGGCATATAAGAAAACTCGTTACCTTCGGTTAACAAAGAGAGCGACTTAGGTGTTTAATGTGCTTATTATTTCAACATGTAGGGTTATCCTATCCGATAACTCATTCTACTTGTACAAGCTGGTAAATACTCCGTACGGAGTACTGTATAAAATCCCGAATTTCCGGTTTTGAACTGAAAGACCGTTAAGGTTTGGAAAATTGGACTGCACGCTCATCAAGATGTTTACTCTTTTTTTACTGTTTTTCTTAACAGTACTAATAATCTCCGTTTCTAAATAATTGATGGCTGCTAAGATCAGATGATTCACCTTTTTTTATGATGAATGGCTAAGGATTTGTTTAGTTCCGGATTCGGGCATGCCGAATCGGGACTGACACGCGCCAGAGGTACTAAGGCTGGAATACAGTCTCATGTGTTCACAGTGGTGGCTTCATTTGTTGGGTCTCTATCAAATGAGGCACTGAGGCTTGCTCCTATTAAGGAGTCAATTTCAGATATACTTCTAGCACTGGAAGGTATTCTTAAGACAAAGAATGTTGCAGTGCTGATCCAAGCAGCAGATGTGAGCTCAAAGTTGGTTTCCACTATAGGCAATTCTGTTCGGCAGTACCCAATTTTGGAGATGGTTTCGTCCCTGTCATGCCAATTGTCTGCAGACCATGTACGTAGAGCCATACCAAGTGCAAGTGCACTTACCTGTATACTGAACCGCCTAGCTACAGCAAGAGCTCAGGCAGAAATTTGGGAGGCTCTGGAGAAAACCAATGCAGTTGCAAGTGCTGTTTCAGCTCTGCCGAATTACAATCATGATGAGTCATCTGGTACTCCATTTATGCTACCAAGGGTTGCTGTCATCCATCTAGAAGGATATACAAATCAAAGTTCAAGCATTGTTGGGGTAATCTTGGATATACACCAGATCAGATCAATAGCGGAATTTATCTTCTACAATCTCAAGCTTGATGACCCACGAAGATGGCAGGAAGAGTGAAAATGAGACAAGAATGTCAAGATGACGTATTCTACTATGTCAATCAATATTTACTTTGAAAACTGGTGGAAGTATTCACAACTTGAGGGCAAGCTGTTGCTTATGGAGGGGAAAATGTCATGACCACTACTAGGCCTTGGGCCATGTATTAGGCTAGTGGGCTTATGCCGAGTGGGCTAATGGGCCATGTACCCCAGTTACTATGTAATGCATCGAACAGACCAAAGAAAGCAATCAATCATCATATGAACAAACCTATCTTCTACCTCTCGCGCAGCGAGCTTCTCCCTCCTTTGTGCCGGCGCTGCCGAGCCGATCCGCCGTGCGTGACGCCGGTGAACCCCTCTAGTTATCCTGTCCGGTCCTAGGATCGTGACACGGAAGGCCATGTAAAAAACATTGGGCCGGATCGGACGTGCGCCAGAGGGTGTGGCGGCCGGCAGCACGCAATGGCCGACACCCCTGACGCCGGGCAGCCCTCACGGTCCGTAGATTTTCTTCCGACACTTGACGGCCGGAATGCTGTTCTTGTTCGTCCCTTGGTGGCTTGGTGCTGGATTCGATGGTGGCGCGACGGCGGTGTCACGGCGAGGAGCAACGCCATGCCAGGCTTTTCGTACGTCGCTGGCGTCTCTTCAATTCTTCTCCATTCGTTCCGAGGTTCTTTCCTGACCTTATTAAGAAAAGTATACTGTTTTGACAAAAATCATAATCGAGAATGGACATATTTTAACATGAATAAGGAAACTTTAATTAACATGGCATGCATGAAGCAACAAGACTGATTTGTGTCGAGATATATTTGATCTCTTTGTTTAAACTGAGATGAATCTGGTGACTGGGGCAGAAGGAGGTCACTTGTCCACTCAATCTGTAAAGCTGGATTCGGTCCAAAAAAAAAACTGTAATGGAGCAGCTGGAATAGTCAGGCGGTGGAGGAATCTGTAGTATATGTTTTGAGGGACGCGAGAGGCCCAAGGCCAGGCCCATTCGCACACGGCAGCCAGCAGGCCCCCCAGAGCGATTCCTTTGAGACCAGCCCACAAACTTTTCGGAGAACATCAATCTGGTGGCCCGCGGACACCACACTTCTTTAGACTTGACATGTGGGCCTTCATACGGCCGATCCATTCGTTGGCCCAGAAAGCCAGAAAGGCAAAGGAAAAAATAAAACGGCACGACGCTCTTCCTTCGGATCGAAGTTCCCCCTCTTCCTCCTTTCGGATCGAAGCTGTCGCCTCGCCTATTTGCAAGATCCTCTTGCTCTCCTGTATCACCGGAATTCCCTTGCCACCTCCTCCCACGACCCACGCCATTGCGACTGCCTAGAGATCTCTCGCTAGCCGGTCTCCGCTCCTTCGCCCCCTCTCCCTGCCGGCCTGCGTGCGGGCGAGCGGCGAGCCAATATGGAGGTGGTGAACACGCCCAGCCAGGAGCTCGCCCTCACCAACTGCGCCTTCGTCTCCGCCGCCGACCTCCGCCGCTTCCCCAACTCCATTGCCCTCGTCGGCGACGCCCTCGTCCTCACCCTACGATATCCTCTCTATGTCTGACTGATCCGTTTGTCCTGGTTGTGGTCGATTGGAGCCTCCGTCCGTGATCCCTCCCTTTCGTTTTGTTTTTGGGTTATTTTTCTTCTCCGACGAATACAGTGTGGCTGATGATATGGGTTTGTTTGGTGCGGTGATGTTTTTTCGTTGCTTTTTGAAACAATGTGCGACCTCTGATTGAATTACCTAATCTGTCCACTCGAATTGCTAGTTGCTTTGTGTGTTTTTATAAACAGATTGAGTTTAGCTTTGATAATACTTGGTTTCAAGTTTTCCTCAGTTCAGCTGTTGAATTACTAGATTTGAGCAGCCTACGTGGACGAAGAACTTGTGAATAACTTGTGATGTCTATTATAATTATGCAGTTAAAGTTCTTGTTATGTTTACTTTTGGGAAGTGAATTTTATTTTTCGATTTAAGTGTGTGATTCTTAACCAGACACACAGCTCACGATGCCATTGCAAGTGGTCGCATTGCTTTGAATGGCATCCAGCGACGGCAGGCAAAGGTTTCTTCTGGTGATTCTGTCACAGTCAGCAGGTTAAATTTTAACATGTCCCCACGATCTATGCTTCTCACAGTTCTTTCTGTAGTCATTAATTTTGTTAATTTTGTCCTCAGCTTTGCTCCTCCTGATGATTTCAAGCTGGCTTTGCTTACACTGGAGCTATCATATGTCAAGGCAAAAGCCAACCAAGAGCAGGTTCGCCCGCTCTTCAAGATGATCACAATAGTAATTTGTAAGCATTCAATTGACAGATATTATATGTGTGAACTTGATTTGTAGTTGGATGCTGTTTTGCTTGCCCAACAACTGCGGAAAAGATTCCTTGATCAGGTAGGACATATGTCTGCCATGGTTGCCAGTGTTCTCTTTCAATAGGGCTTATTCCATGATTTTATTAGGAAAATTCCCCTCTATCTGTCACTGACAACATGTAGTGTGTCGATAATTAGATGACGGGTTGCTTTTAGTTGTGTGTCCCAAAACCAACTTTTTTTCTTTGTAGGTCATGACGGCTGGGCAAAAAGTGACATTTGAATTCTGTGGGACAAACTATATCTTCACTGTAAATCAAGCTTTGCTAGAAGGCCAAGAGAATTCCACGCCATTGGACAGAGGGTTCCTGTCAAGTGACACATACATTATATTTGAGGCTGCCACTAATTCAGGAATCAAGGTCCTTTCAGTTCATTTGCTACCTGCAGATAAAGCGCATAGCATGCATTGTAATACCTTATTTTATACATGTAGGTGATCAACCAAAAGGAAGCTGCTAGCAGCAAGCTTTTCAAGCATAAAGAATTTAACCTGGAGAAGTTGGGCATAGGTGGATTAAGTGCTGAATTTACAGACATATTTCGCAGGGCATTTGCTTCTCGAGTGTTTCCACCTCACGTTGTTAGTAGGTAATTATCTTGCAAGAACTAGGATATTGGGACACTTGCTTAAATTAGCAACATAATAACTACTAGTAATAACTAATTGCGTGCTACAGGTTAGGTATAAAGCATGTCAAGGGTATACTGCTTTATGGCCCCCCTGGTACTGGAAAGACACTTATGGCTCGGCAAATTGGGAAATTGTTAAACGGAAAGGATCCCAAGGTATGGATTTCTTGAGTTGATATATCATACAGATTTGCTCCAGGCCTGATTGAGCTTTTTACTTTTATTTGTTCATCCTCATAAACACAGTGGTGTTATGGTTTACTCTTCTAAAATGAAGAAGGTATCAATAATGTTTAAAGTAGTCTTACATAGGCCTTGTGATACCACAAGCAGTGCTGATCACCAACATTTTCTACTTTATTACATGTGAATTGCATCATGTATACATGACCTATTACTAGTTTTGTTGCCTCCCCTTTCTCATGAAGTTGTCAAGTATTTAATTAGTTTTGTTGCCTTACATCTCCTAATGAAGTTGTGCATTGCCTTCCATTTCCTTATGAAGCTATCAACTTTATATCCAGCCAAAATTGTGTGAACCATGCTAAAACTGTGTTTTGTTCAAGGTAGCCACGTGATATGACTAGTGTCAGATCTCAGCTATGGTCCAGCTATATGCTTAACTTCCATGTTTGGATCCCAGATTGTAAATGGACCTGAAGTCTTGAGCAAATTTGTGGGTGAAACAGAGAAGAATGTGAGAGATCTATTTGCAGATGCTGAGAATGAACAGAGAACACGTGGTATGGTGTCTCAAATTATTATTATTTTTCTTATTACTTTCATTCGTTTTTATTTATCTCAAATTATGTGGCTTTATCTCAATTTAGGTGATGAGAGTGACCTTCATGTCATCATCTTTGATGAAATTGATGCTATCTGCAAGGTAAATCACCTGTACCCTCTGCTTCACATAATCACATCCTCATACATTTTCCACTTGTTAGCTCTTGGAGCACAGTTGAGGATGACATGTATCTTGTAGATAGCTCAGTGTTGAATTCTTCAATCACATCAGTTTGGTAGCAGGAAGGATCCTTGGATTGTTCATAATGTTTTGTAAACATCTGTTTTTTCTACTTTTCTCTGAAATTCTATGTGCAGCCAATCATATGCAAAACAATTATTGACCATTGGATATATATTATTGATGCAAACAATCTATTGTTTCTCAAATACAATGCGTTAACTGAACCATGATATCGTTTCCCCCATGATATTTAATACCAGCTTTTGCTTGTTTAGGTTGCCTTATAAATTATGAAGAAATGTTTTGTAACTTCTTAAAAATCTGACTGTGCAGTCAAGAGGTTCCACCAGGGATGGTACAGGCGTACATGACAGCATTGTAAACCAGCTACTAACAAAGGTATTTTTCCTATACTTCGAATTATGAACTTGATTGTGTTTTTTTTTCAAGTGTGTATTAATGATATGTAATCAACCTGTATACTATTTAGATAGATGGTGTTGAAGCATTAAACAATGTTCTGCTTATCGGAATGACAAATAGGAAAGATTTGCTTGATGAAGCTTTGTTGAGGTGAATTCTTACACTCTGTTGTGATTTATATCTTGTTGGCATAATCTGCTCAATCTTTGGCATGTACATTCAATAGTAATGACAATAGACATCTTCGCTGTCAAGAGGTTGCAAGGATTTAGTGTCGAACTTTGCTTAATGATTTACAATATTTGGTGGACTCAGACCTGGAAGATTGGAAGTGCACATTGAGATAAACCTACCTGATGAAAATGGACGCTTTCAAATTCTTCAAATACATACAAGCAAGATGAAAGAGAGTTCTTTCC
Source organism: Echinochloa crus-galli (assembly GCA_900205405.1). Taxonomy (NCBI): domain Eukaryota; kingdom Viridiplantae; phylum Streptophyta; class Magnoliopsida; order Poales; family Poaceae; genus Echinochloa; species Echinochloa crus-galli. The sequence goes on along the minus strand of OAMR01000381.1, from coordinate 500,948 downwards.
TTTCTCCAGATGTCAATCTGCAAGAGCTTGGTATGTCTGATGTTTCTCCTTTTCAACATGCAAAAGCTTATAATTTCTGCTGCCTCATATTTCTTGATGATAAGAATATATGAACTCTTCGACATAATTAATCATGCAAAGCACTTAAAAATAACATCTGCTCATCTGAATGAAGCTGCACGAACGAAGAACTACAGTGGAGCAGAATTGGAAGGTGTTGTTAAAAGCGCAGTTTCATATGCTTTGAACCGTCAAATTAGTATGGATGACCTTAGCAAGCCTTTGGATGAGGAAAGCATTAAGGTCACTATGGATGACTTCGTGAATGGACTTCAAGAAATTACCCCTGCATTTGGAGCATCTACTGATAACCTTGAAAGATGCAGGTTTGTACCAAACATCTCAAACATGTAACTTACAGAAATCTGAATATGGGCTTGATGATTTATATGTTCTGACTTCTGAGGGCCTTAACGGATTAATTAACATGCTTCAAATATTAGAAAGATTCATTTCTTGTGGTGTCTGATTACATATCACTTTTAGAAAATCTTCTACTCCGCTTATGGTTAGAGTGTTAGGAGATGCCAGTATGCTACTACCTTATCTGTTTCATTTTTTGTAGGGCAATGCATTTTGCGCTAGCATTTTAAGAACCAGGCTATCATTCATGAATGCTTGTCGAAGATCCCTTATCTGAACTCTAAAGAAACAGGAAACTATAAATATTTTGGAGACTTTATTTGGCATATATAAATGTCTCAGAGGTTAAAGAATAATTATATGTATTATATGCTTGATGTTTCCCAGTGAATCATATTTTTGTTGTTTGGTCTGTGAGAGATTCCAATCATGTGTTTCTTTTGCTAAAAATACTGTCCTTTATCATAAAAATATGCACAATTTTTATGTCATTTCTGACACTGGTATCATTATGCAAAACATGTAGGTTACGTGGTATTGTTGATTGTGGCAAAGCACATAAGCACATTTATCAACGGGCTATGCTCCTAGTAGACCAGGTTAAAGTTAGCAGAGGTAGCCCTCTTGTCACTTGCCTCTTGGAAGGACCAGCTGGAAGGTGCATTTCTGCCACACATTAGCCTTTATCTTTGTTTGTATCTGCTAAAACCTCATTTCATTTCTATTCAATGGGCTTTCAGTGGTAAATCAGCTACGGCGGCTACTGTCGGCATTGATAGTGATTTTGCTTATGTTAAAGTTGTAAGTTCCTTTGTTCCCGTTGCAGTTGAGGAGACACATTTTTTTTAATATTATGTCGATTTCTCTTTCTTGTTCTATTTGGGAGTACATAGCTCTGAATTGGTAGTGATATTCACAGATATCAGCAGAGACAATGATTGGTTTCAGTGAAAGCAGTAAGTGCGCACAGATATGCAAGGTTAGATTACCATTATGCTAAAACTCTAACTACTTGGGAAAGTGTACCTTGTTTCTCAGCTGCTGCTGCTGCTTGTTTGTATCTTTGTGTAGTTATTTGTTTTTTTTAATATTATGTTTTCTTGGGAAAGATAATGAGGTATACCTTTGTTTGCTGTTTCTGTACAGGTTTTTGAGGATGCATACAGATCTCCGCTAAGCGTCATAATTCTTGATGACATCGAAAGGTAAAAGGTTCATGAGCCCAGCCGCCCTGGAACAAAGCAGATTGTCGTTATTTTATTTTCCTTTTGTCCTTTTGGCTTGTGCTTCACAGCTCTCTGTTTCTGGACAACCTTTTTAGGTTACTGGAGTATGTTGCTATTGGGCCACGCTTCTCAAACTTGATCTCACAAACGCTTCTGGTTCTCCTCAAGAGGGTTCCTCCAAAGGTTCACTATTGCCTTTTCTTTCTAATTTATGTCTTGCTATACTGAACTTGTGGCCATATAGTCATTGATGCCGTACATTGACTTCTCTAATTTGAATTTACAAACAGCAAAATGAGAAATCAAATTCCTTATGTTATGCAAAACAATCCTCTTCATTCATTTCCTTTGTTATTTATTGTAGGGGAAGAATTTGCTTGTGATCGGAACAACAAGCGAGGTGGGCTTTCTGGAGTCAATTGGCATGTGTGATGTCTTCTCTGTGACCTACCATGTTCCTAAACTGAAGAAAGAGGATGCTAAAAAGGTAGTGAAATATTCAGGCGTGTTAGTTGATTTTGTATAGAGTTGTGTTTATGAATCGTATTGGCTCTTCTTCACAGGTGCTACAGCATCTCAACGTATTCAATGAAGGAGATATTGATGCAGCAGCAGAAGCACTGGATGATGTAAAAAAAATTCCTAATTGTTTGCCACAGGAAAACAAACTCTTAGGGCAACCTCTCACAGTTTTTCTCTGATGATGCAGATGCCACTTAAGAAGTTATATACACTCGTTGAGATGGCGGCACAGGGAAGGACTGGAGGGAGTGCAGAAGCAATTTATGCTGGAAAGGAAAAGATTGACATCGACCATTTCTTTAGCATCTTGGGTGATATTATCCGCTATTAAGCACACTGTACAGTTTAAACATTGCTGTTGAGTTTTCATATTAATCTTGTACTCCCTTCAATTCCAAACGTAGGTTCTTTAGGATACCGGTCAATCAAACTTCTTTGAACTTGCTCCATTAAAGTATAAAAGGTTATATATTGACAATACGTGGTTGATGTGGCTTTACATTTGAGGGAGTAATCTGTAGAAGCACACTACCTGAGTACCTGTATTAGGCAGTACTACTTGTCATTTTTCAAACTGGGCCATAAAGTTCAGATTGTTTCAAAAGGATGAAGTACATGTTTGCCTGAACGCTGAACACAAAATAAGACATGGAAGTCAGGAAGTGCTCCATTTCTTCGAATTTTGTCCTCTTATGCTCCATCTATATATATAAAAAACTCATGTTCAGAAATACATTATATATAGGACGGCTATTACCATTGGATGCCACTCGACGATGACTTACATATCGAAGGTCAAGGGCATCTACCGTCCGGACCAGTGCACAGAAGGAAACTGTAGCTTATCTATGCCGATCTGCAATTCCGCAGGTGTCGGCACTGGCGACAATTAAACGAATCTAACCAGCAGCATCACCAAGCCTTCACGAGGCAACAACACGTTTTTTTCCCCCGTGCTTTCTCTTCATTTTCCGCTGATCTTTTTTTTTCTGACACACTTCACCACTCGCTCGATTCGGAGGACAAAACAAACGACAAAAAGCTCGACCTGGGCGCGACACAAAGCTCAAACGACGTGTAACGTGTAAGGAAATGGGCTTCTCCGCACCGGCCGTCCCTACGACGAGCCGCCGGCGGCGCACGCCGCCAGCGCCCGCTTCGCCTCTTCCCCGACCCCGCGCCTCAGCTTGGCAAGCCTGCACGACTGCGCCTTGATCAGCCGGTGCAGCGACGGGTTCTCGCTGGGCACGACGGAGAAGTCGTCGTGGTACTCCTCCATGCCCTCCGGGGCGAGCTGCCACACGAAGGCTCCGGCGCCGGCGCCGCCGCGGCTAGCCGACCGGTACACGACGTCGTAGACGGCCTTGTAGAAGATGTCCCGGTGCGAGGGGTCGAAGCCCTTGGCGCGGTGCGAGAGCCCGAACTCGGTGGTGAGCACCGGCTTGCCCAGCTCCTTGTCCCCGTCCTCGATGTGGGACGCCACCCACTGCTTCACGAACTTGAGCTTCTCGTCCACCGTGGCGTGCTGCTGCAGCAGCCTGCACACCGACATGATCGGTTAATTACTTAATTGCCTCTCCTCACTGGAACTAATAAGGTGAAGGTGAAATTGCTGAAGCTCTGTTCGGATTGGGATGGTTGTTGTTACCAGGTGTCAGGGTAGAGATGGATGGAAGCGAAGTCGATGTCTGGGGTCTTGGCGTTGCGGATGAAGTCGGAGCCGTAGTTGTTGTCCTTCCAAGTGCCCGGGTTGACGTCCAGCTTGCGCTGGGGGCTCGTCGGCCCGTAGAACCCCTCGGTGCCGACGGTGAGCAGATGCTTCTTGTCGATGGACTTCACGTACGCCGCCATCTCCTCGATCCAGCGCTGCAATTCAACCCAACCCGATGACATTTGATTTGATCACCATCGCCGCCACAGGCAAGTAAAATAACCACGAATTGAAACGCGCCTCATGGTAACAAGGAAAGTAAAATAACCACGAATTGGAACGTGGATTGGACGAAAGCGTCGATTTACACGAGGAGAGGATCACGGTCACCGACGCGACCCAAGTGAAAACATTGACTACGAGCTAGTAAGTAGTAACTCACCTGCAGCGTGTCGCCGGATGGATCCGTGGTGCAGCGGGGCTCGTTCATCAGCTCCCACGCCATGATGGTGGGGTCGTCCCTGTACTCCACCCCTGTCAAGTGGTTCTTCCTCGTCAGCAGCGTCTGCAACCAAAAGCATCAACAGTCCTGGTGGGTTAATTCTGGCTCGCCACCGACACCCCCAAATTTCACTTTCACCGATGGTAACTACCCAACTGGTGACACAGTTAGTTAACCGACACTACATCCTGCAGTGTCGTCCTGCGACAGTAAACTAAATCCGCGAGCTCGATGGGAGCCGAGCCGAACCAGCTGAGAGATGAGAGAGAGCTGACCTTGAGGTAGACCTTGAAGTAGTCGCGGATGGCGGGGTCGTAGAAGAAGGAGTCGTTGGAGGAGGAGAGGCCGACGCCCTCAAATAGTGTAATGCAGAAGATGTGTATAAGAGACAGGGGGAGACCTGGAGGGCGTTGTAGGCGCCGTCGTTGAAGGCCCAGGAGCGGCACACGGTGAGCCCCATCTCGGCGGCGGCGCGGAACATGCGGGAGACGCGGTCCCGGGAGCGCGGCTCCACGGCCTGGTCCATGAGCCAGTAGGAGTTCCACCCGTTGGGGTAGAAGGGCTGCCCGTCCAGGAACAGCTGCGCGCCGCGGCGCTCCACGAAGGGCGCCGCCATCACGGCGGCCGCGCGGGAGGAGGGCCCGGAGCCGACGCCGATGCCGATGCCCGGGAGGGACGGGAGCTCGAGCGAGATGTGGCGGAGGTCCACCTCGCCGAAGGTGAAGTAGAGCAGCGCCACGCAGGTGGCCACGCCGAGGACGTGGTACAGGGCCAGGCCGCCGCCCACCGCCATTGTCGCCGGAGCGTCGGTGGGGTGGCCGGTCTCGGGGGGCGCTTGGCTTGTGGGGGGTGGGGAGCGCTAGGGGGTGGCGACCATGCGGAGCGGGATGCTCCCTACTAGATGTTCTAGAAGGTGGAGTGGGGCGGAGCTGAGGGCAGTGGAGTGGGAGGAGAAGAGGGGGGCAGGGGACTGTGAAGTAGGAGGGGGCTGGTAGCGGCGGACAAGTGGTAGCTGCTACAGCTCTCGGGCGGCTCGGCGTCGGCGGTAGTTGGGGAAAAGTAACTGTGCCTCTGTGGGGTGTGCAGGTGAAGACCGAGAGGAGATATTTTGCTTCTAGGACCTCTACGAAATTACAATTGCGCTTTTACCCTTGGAAAACGTCGGCCACGGCCTGGGGTGCTGGAGCCCGGAGGGGATGCCTATGCCTCTTTAATGGACACGATACGAATAATCTTGAATGTTATGCATGATTTGTCTCTTTTCAAAAATACATGATTTGTCGGCGTCATTGATTGCTCTTAATATAGGGTTTGCGCACTGCATGTACAGTACGCTACGTAACATTGACAAATCTTCAACGCGCAACCTCTTTATCCTCCATTTATCCTTCTACTGGTACCAGTCCTGCATGATTGACGCGCAAGGGTGAATAGGAAAGGAAGTTTGAATCCATATATATATTTATAGAAATATAAATTTGTACTATGTATCTTTGTTGTAGTTTAGTCCAATTATACGCAGATTTTAAAATGTTATAAAATGTTTATTTGGAGAATCGTACATAGTAACAAGTATATTTCGTTTTATCTATGCAAAACTCTAAATTATACACGTGAAGGGGAAGGAACGAGTAGGAAAGGGTGGGGTAGAGGAAAGTTGCCGCACCAAGAGGTCACATGATAGATCTCAGGCACACCGCCCCAAAGTCAGGTAAAGGACACAGAGCCCCCCACATGCTTAGGTACTAGTCGCCACTTAACCAACACACAGTGCCAGTAAAATGGTCCTTTGCCCCCGAGATCTCTCCTGCTCGCCCTGCCATCGCCAGACCAACTCCATGACAAAATGAACGGACATAAAGAAATGGAGGCCTCTGACAGAGAACCATACTGCCGGTAATTGCACCCTTCTATTCAATTCAAGGATCATTAAGCCCAGAGCCTAAACTCCAGTTTGCAAAATGTAGCACAAATTTGGGTGCCCTGGCCCACCCTATGATGCAGACAGTTAGTTGACGTTATAATGACTTTCAGAGAATGCGGAGCTGGGCGTCTGGTTCTGGTCCCTTGGAGCGAAGGAGGTCAGTCAGGTCGTTGCTTGTCCTTGATAGTTTGCGGAGATTTAGCGATCCCCTGTTTACTATTCCGGGCAATGCATTTACTGCGCGATTTTCACTCCAACTTCGAGTACATGTTTTCCCCGGGATAACAGTAGATTATCACGTGCCGCAGCGAGCCCATCTCGCCGGTGATGCGCGCAGTAAATTAGACATGCAGTGCGGTACACGCTGCACAAGGATAACAAACTCATTTAAGAAGCCGAGCAGGCACCGGTGTATAAAAATACAGTACAGTACCCACGCCAGGATTCCCCGTCTCTTAGTATAAAATGCAGGTAACAGTGAGTCTCCCCAGCTTATTATACCAAACCAATGTGCGGTCGGTCACATGCATCAGGTTTTACGGTTTAACCTCGGGGTCTGTTGACTTTTCAACACAATATTCTCTAGTGAAAAGAGAGGCTTGCTTGAGCTTTCAGCTTGTGCCCGCCTGGCTTTTGGACGCGACCGGGAATCGAAGCCCCATCTGCCTCCTGTTTGCAGGTGCGTTCCTTGAGATGAACTCAACTGAACTGGTGAAAGCGCGTGCTGTGCTTCCGATCTGAACTTAATCCGGTCTGGTCATCGCGGCAGGTTGTTAGGGTAATCGAAGATTGGACACGAGACAGATGCAAACCAGGTCTCAACTTCTAAACCCTGGCTTTCCGATCAGAAAAGGCCGGCCACAGTCAGGGAATCAGGAAGCGGGTCATGGCCAAGGCCGCTTGGAAAGCTACCACTACCGGGATCTGATGTTTCGGCTGGGCCTGCTCCCCGGAATCACAGGAGCCGAACGCGGAACGTGTACGCGACCAGCGCCTGTCCCTCCGCCGACAGCCCGTGAGTTGGGCGGAATTGATGGCCGATTACCCCCACCGCCCGCCGGTGCGGCGACCATGCCTACTGCCGCCTAACATTTCCGACAGTGCGAGTGTTCTGTTTTTTTTAAAAAAAACACACACACACACACAGTGCAAGACTGCAAAGTGTGGCCATTGCGTTCGTCATCGTCACTCTCGCGTGGCTCTTCGTGAGTTCGTGGAGAGGAGGCAAGCAGCAGGCCAGCAGCCCCCTAGCTGCCTGAGGACAAAATGGGCCACGGAGGGCCTCGAAGGTCCACGAGCGGCCCGAATTCTGTTTAGCGAGGCCGCGAGGGCGGAAGGGAGGGTCGTGCTCGTGCGCGACAGAGCGAGGCCGAGGCGTTCCCGGCGCCGCTCGTCACGCACGCGCCGCGCGCGCACATGGACGCAACGGCGGCGATAGCGGGACGCCTGCCGCGTCTCCGGAGGACGCGACGCGACCCCTTGGCGCGGAGTGGCAGGGCGTGGCCCGCGTGGCTGGTCATCATGTGGGAGACGGGTACGGATGGGCACGAGGCGCGCGTGTGCCGAGCCGTGGACCGTGGAGGCGTGGACGTGTGGGTGCGGCGGCAAGCGGCACGGCGACGGCGCCGGCGCGATTGGTGGCCGCAGTTGGCGAGGACGGCCAACTGGGCAAGCAACGCGCGCGGTTTGCCAGGCAACCAGGGTGGTAGCCCAGGAGAGTCCGAGCGGGTGCAGGGTGGGTGACCGTAACTCAAGTCGTTGCACCGATTGACGAAGAATCTTGGTTGAGGAGACAGAAACGAAAAAACTAGCACTTGTTCTAGAAACGCTAAAATGGCAATGTACCTGCATATGGACTTCTGAGACTAAAAAAACTGACACTTGGTCTAGTGGCACGCTTCGCGTCAATTTTGTACTGTCTCTTTTGCTTATTTTGCACGCATAGCGCACGCTAGATTTACAAGATGGCCGGTGTATGTGTATGTGATCGCTGGCAATGCTTCACATGTCTTCCTGCAGCATTGTGCCATATACGTTCTCAACTTTTTGCTCAACAAATATATATTCTCAATTCCTGACAAGCTGCTCGTCTACGGAAATATCTCCTTTTAACACACAACAGAGACAGCATGTGAGGCATTCGTACATAAGCCCACATACTTATCTCTATAAATAGATGGACCTACCTATGAACCCTAAGAACGCATCCAAAGGATTGAGATGGTGTTGCAAAGTTACCATATGGACCTCAATATCGGTCAATACACCGTTTATACCACTATAATAACTGAAAATGCAAGCATCATCGTTGAGTAGTAGAATCACACCACTCTTGTCAACTTGTGAGGTTTATAACAAGGAATTAGGAACCTAACAAAAAAAACTATACGTCACATTTGTGACTGGAAAATGATCTAATATATTTTTTTCGAATGGAACAATCTTTATTTCTAACTGGAACATTAACATTTTCTTCTATATAACTATATATACCTTATCATATATACGTATACAATAAGATCGCTTACTGTTGTACATGGGACATTGGGACGTATACCTTGTTGCGTGCCATCAGTACGTATCCAGTCCAGCAGAAGAAAATGTTGCGTGCCATCAGTGCGTATACTCGTTGCGTCCCGATAGACGACGACGAAGCGTTCTGGTGGGCCGTTGGCGCGATTTGCCGGAAAGAGGTTCGGGCAGGTTCCACGGTTGTACCGGGGCAACGGGCCTGGATACAAACTCGTGTCTATGGTAGGCCGGTTGACTGCATGGGCCATGTGGCTGGCCTGCGATGTACGGACCCCTTTGCAAATGGTATGGACCCTTGAGCAGGATATAAAGGCCTCCATTCACTTTGCAAATGAATCTTGCTCCAAATAGCCCGAGACGGTGTAAGGCCCGTGCAAAAATAAGGCCCGTATTTTTTTTCCCTAGACCTACCCGTACCGCTGTCATTGGACACTGATTAAGTGAATTAACAAATTGTGCTTACTCTTTCGTAATCCTCACAAAGAGTGGAATGGAGCCTACGGAGTAAGTTGTAAACCAAAATAATATTGACTAAGTTAGTCTTATCTTCTTCCCCTTTAAATTTCCCCTGGGGAATTAAGGGATGGCCAGATACTTGAATGCATAGTGATTGGCGCGCGCCCAGCGCGGGCGGCATGTTGCCTGCACATATGGAGATGATTGTTTGAAACATAGCACTCTTTGTATAGTAGTTTTGTAACAGAAAATTCATGCTCAATAGAAACTGAAAGCATACAGTCTACATACATATACACACACACACACACACATATATATATATATAGTTATATTGTATTTCCAATTCACACCTTTTTCCTCTTTGTATGTCCGATAAGCATAACTTTTACACCTAAACTATTGTGTTGAACTTGAAATCGAAGAGAAGCTGAATCCTTCCTCTGTAATATGCTCTGCACAATAAAACACAATTACTATAATTATGGTTTCGTAGAAGGTTATGGACAGATGAACTAATTTGGTAACTTTACTGTACAAAGGTAATACAGGATCCATGATCATATCCCTTAGAGCGTTTACCTCTTGTTCTTTGCCACAAAGCAATAAATACCAGGCATGGTTCTGAATATCCAGGCAAGTTGGAAAACGAACCAACTAATTTACATTTCCCAACTAACATTTCCTGGAATAGAAACACTATGTAACCTAACAGATAATTTTTTTTACCTTTTACTTTTATTAGAAACTGAATAGACTGGTATTGTCTTCCTATAAAAATAACACTGGACTAATTACATCAAAGTTTAACATATATGTTGGATTCTCTGCAGTTGCACTTTAAGGGAATCGACTACAATACTTTTGAACAGTTAGCATCAGTCCACCACAAATTGATGTACCTTGTTAGCATCCTCCCCTGTGTACAAATATTTGGTTCAAGAGAGGAGCCAACTTACAGCTTTCTTCTATAGCTCTCTGCCACCTATGCATGTATAATTCGATCTTACCCTGTAAAAAACAGAATGCAAAAGAATTCAATATTAAGACCAATTTGCTTTTCTATTTGAATCAAAAGCGCGTTACTTTGTACATATATTAGTCTGAGCAGAAAAGAATCTCTTTACAGTATGAATGCACTACAATATTAAAATTATAGAATTTCCTCGTAGAATATTAAAGTTGAGTTTTGAATTGGTAATTACCAATATTGTTATAATTTTTTTAAAATGTTAGCCATTATTAGTTACACATCATTACCCTGACTATTACTAACTTTGATACAAGAATAGATTTACATATGAAAGGTTGGGAACTTAGAAAGTTCAATGCTGCATGAGATAGTTGCTATATAATAAAACAATATGGAACTGCTTGAAAGGTGACTACAGCATAAGAGAGTGAAGCGAACTTACACATGGTTTATGAGGGGACTACCTCCAGCAGCGTCATGAGGACAGACAGATGCATCAGTAGAACCTTTTTGTGACCAAAACATCTGCATTCCAGAACATTAGTTGTTAATTATTCATGTTGATCTATTTGTGGAAACTGGCTACCACCAATTCATGTATGTAGCCTCAGACAATTTATCTTTGAACAGAAACTTTAAATGACAGTACAATGACATTATTCTTAAACAATAGAAAATCGAACGGACATGTAAGAAGAATGTATAAGCAGCCCAATTTGAACAACAGAATGGTCATAAATTAGCAGGAGAATTATACAAATTGAAGGCATCTTGTTTGAGTGTTCTCAGCACCAAGATGCATACAAGCTTACAGTTGTAAGGTGACTCCACCGTAAGTCTGCATCTGACATACAAAGAAAATAAGCAACAATAAAAAACAAATAGATGATAGCAAGGTAGGACATTACATTGCACATATATTGTATGGATGGATCCAACCGAGTTATATATTACATGGGATTGCTACTGATCCTAAGAGGTTATAAGCATGAAATACACATACTGAGTCCAAACATAAGAGGTGAATACGGTAGGGAACTTTGGCGAAGTCAATGGTAATATGATGGTACCATGTATTCACCAGCCTTTTATTTTTTGGTTTTCTAGGCAGAGTTGTAGTTGCAATATGGCATCTTAGACTAACCACATTGCTATTTGGCTGACCCAAGCAAAATAGGTTCACAATGATGGATTACAGCAATATATGTAACATACAAATAGCAGATCACAGCTAATACATATATGCTGGTGAACATTGGTTTCATCAATTTTGTGTGTGGGATAGATTTACTACATCGCCTTCGTCAGCCTAATGTTAAATGCATGTTAAACAACATTTGAAACAAAATTGAGAGAAGAAATATAAATATTTTCACTATATGCAGAGCTTATTTAAAACAAAACTGAGAGAAGAAATATGAACATTTTCACTATATGCAGAGAGCTTATCAGTACAAGCAGGGCAAGGAGAGCTTATAGGCTTAAGCAGCGTATTTAGATGCCTGTGTATGGAAAATTAATCTATATATGATCCATAAAACAATTATGCTTAATAAAGCACAGTGGGTAAATTTTATGTTTGAAAATAACATATTGTCATGGGGTCATACCTTGCTTTATTTATCTTGCACCAACTCATAATCACTTCCATCTTTGCACCATATTCTTCTTTCCTGCGCAAATCAGATTGTACCTGCAAACATGATGCATCCATATTTATTCTTGTAAGAGAGCCCAGGAGGAAGGGTTTACATGATTGGGATTCCATATATTCTGATCAAATCAAAAGGGAACTCTTTAATTGGGTAAGAAAGTTTAGCACAACTAAGCAAGCATCAATCTGGACTTATTCTGATGCTTACACAGTCTGAAAAGCTTTAGTAATTATGACTAAACTTAAGCAAACAACAGTATGATACATATTGTAATGAAAGCATTAGCAGAGGCAAACAAATGTGCTACTGATAATTCCATCCGTGAACTCAGTGTACAAATCAGTCACCATCTTCCTAAAAGTGTACAAGAGATAACTTTATCCCAGCTAGCAGCTTCTACCACACAGAAAAAGCACGTGAAGCAGTGTTGATCGACAAGCATAAACAGAGAAAGTAAAAACCACACAGAAGGTCACTACATCAAAAAGAAGTTCTGAATTTATAGTTGGAATGTAGCCTTTTTTTTAACAAACAATGTGTATAGTTTGGTCATCCTCTCAAAATAAATTGTAACTAAAGATCCTTAATGGTAAGAAGCAGGACGACAAACCTTATATTTTGTATGGTACCTGAAATACATTTTGACTTTTTTGAGACAAGATCAGTGGCTCCTTGCTACCAGCAAAGCAACACTGCATTAGAAAGACCAAAACATGAGGCAGAGATAAAAGCAGTACATCTCACATGATTTTTTTTACGACACTGAAATATGGTGGCTGTACACAATGGTATCAACAAATGCCCAATAATCAGTTCAGGAGTAAGGCAATGATATATTCGCTGAAACCAATACTTCAACTATGTTCATATAAATTATTCTGTAGAGAATATATGAATGAAATATCATAGAACATATCCGCAGCTTAGAGGAAATGCAAGCAGGTACTTCAGATACTTTTATTAACTTTGTATGAATCTAATTGCCTTGCCGACTGCCCATCTACCTCCTGCATGCATCTGAGTGCTCATACTGCTGCTGGCCTGCCTCTGATCAGGTACTGCTTCGTTCTTGGTGCCACCTTGCCTCCGCTCTTGCAATGTAGCCAGCAGCAGCTGACGGCCGTCAACCCATCACAGGAAGAAAACAGGTTAGGCATCGATTGAACCTGGGAAAAAATAATGTGGGGGGGAGGAGAACAGATCTAGAGTAGAAAAGGCAAGGCAGAAACTTAATTCCACTAAAGGGATTCGATTTTGGGTTGAGGCATGTTCGATCTGGTGTGTATTTCAGTTTGGGACGCACAGAAATGTTAGGAGGCAAGCGGGTTGGTGGGTGGGGATGGGCTGGCTGAATCTCACCTGCGCTTCTCCACTCCGCTCGCGGCCACGCACTAGCCCTCCGCCGAACCGCCGCTGCCGGCATGGATCCGCACAACATCCCTCGGCGGCTGAGATCCTGCAGTCCGCGATGGACTGCGAGTTGGAAAGGGGAGGGAGCGCCGCGGAGGGCAGTGGCGGCGCGGGGAAGCGGACGAGCGCGAGGGGAGGCGCCGACGGCCCAGGGAGGCGGGCGTCGGAGGGAGAGTTTTTTTTTTAAGAAGTCGGAGGGAGAGGCTGTGGATGACGAGAGGGGTTTTTTTTTGGGAACGTGGAGGACGAGAGGCTTGGCGAGATATTTTTACCGTAGGATGTGAATCGGACGGCGTAAAAAATTTTAACTGACGTGTCCAGCCTAGCCGGCCGCCGCACCCGCCCACTCTAATAAAACTTCTAATTCTAATTCTAATATCAGTTATATATATATATATATATCGTACGACGTTGACTGATTCAAAAATTGCCTCATGATTCCTTCAAAAATATCGCCTCAAGAAAAAGTTAAAAGTGCTCCTACAAGAGGCTATAATATCATTTAACTCTTTGCCCACCTGATAATCAACTTAAAAGCGTTGCTTACTCATCACAACGTTGATTTTGCCTGTAAAGCTATTTCTATTTCCCCCAGCGTAATGACACGAACTTTTTCCCTGATTCAGTTTAAAATTTGGGAGGCGTCACTTCGTAATCATTGCATCATTGTAACATTTCGTTTGTATGTGTGGAAAATTATCCAAAAATTGATTAATTAGGCTCAAAATATTCGTCTCGCAGAGTACAACAAAATTATGCAATTAGTTTTAAATTTCATCTACATTTAGTACTTCATGCATGTTATAATATTTTAATGTGATGCGAAATCTTTTTTTATATAGTGAATTTGAAAGTTGCTGGATCTAAACAGGCCTAGGGTAAACAGGCCTAGGGAAAGGGACCTGATTTTTATATCCAAAAGTGAACCGAGAGCTACTCAATCAATCTGCATATCCTATCCAGAGTAGAGCTGGGTCGTTAGCCGACAGGTCTCATCGCATCAATTCCATCGTCCTACTCAGCCCGAATTGTTTAAGCACGGTGCCTATCGCTCTACCAGTTTCTTTCTTCAGCAGCGCGCGTTTGGTGTGGCGGCCGGCGATCGGTGCATCGGAGGAGCACATCTGAAGGAACAGGGAAGGAGCGCAATAAGCTCCTCATGTGTCAGCGTTGTTATCCGAAGCCACACCACCGACCCTACTACTCGAATTCCCATTGGCCGTTGCGGTTTCGGACACACGAAATTCGCTTGCGTTTCAGCGTCTCTTCTCTCACCTCTTTTAATGATTCATGCATAGAATAGAAACCATATGTTCTGATCACATTCCTGGACCTTGAGAAGAGACCATGCGGCGGGCCGGGTAAACAGGCGTAGTCTGTCGGAGCATTATACTAAATACTAACTCATTTTTGTCATGGAGCTAGAGCGCTTTATCCGCCGCTCATGAGCTTATCCTAGTCCAGACTACGCCTGGCACAGCATGTACTGGTCATGCCATTGGCAATCATTGTTTAGTTTCTGATTAGAATGGTTTCGGTTCTCCACAAGTGGAGAACTATACTAGTATGTATGGGATTCTGTGACCGAAACCATGTATACGTCTACGGTGTACCTACTCGGCTATTCCTACCTACCTACTGCATCTCGCCCATAGCATACCGGCCGAATGGAAGAGAGAAACCACGGCCACCTCTCTCCTCCTCTGTAGACACGGTTCCGTCCAAATAAACATCTCCTTCGTGGCACTGTGCAGTGTGCCCCACACGACATCAGAACAGCAGTCGATGTTTAGCCTGTCGTCAGATTCTTCAGGCGTGAGAGGTAAGCCGTGTGCTTTCTATCTGATCAAGACATCAAGTAGAAGTTGGCAATAATGAAGGTTACTGGTGATTCTGGGCGAATTGTCTAAATTCTAGATAGGGTCGTGATCATGGTTTTGTAGTGTAATTGTGAAGGATGCTGGAAAGTCTTGATCCTTGGGCGCAGGCATGTGTTTTTCACGAGAAAGTGTGATTGCGAATTTGCGAATATATATAAATTGAGTGACCTGGCGGATGAAGAAATGTATTATTGTTGTCCACGTCAGGTAGCGAGCGAAATGGACCTGCACCGTTGGAACGAAAATCAATATCGATCGATTACACAGACATCTTATCCAGCCCTTCCATATTCTTTCTGCTCCATAATTATTTGATGCAGCGACGCACATAACAATTAACAAGACACCACACTCTAGTCTCCAGCTCATATCAGCATGGAGTAAATTTCACGTGTTCATCCGAAAACTCAGATCGCGCGCGCACATTGTCCACCTCTGCTGTTCAGATGCGCAAATCTCAGGTGACGACGCTGTTACATACCATCACATGCAAGTGCCTTGACCTTGATCTACAGTACTTGCTTAGAACACATTGTAACATCCCGGAAATTTGCGTAAAGTTGTTGAATGCAAAAATGTGAATTTTAAAATTTTTGGTGAATTGTTGTGCAAGCAAACAAACATATAAGGTTGTATTCCAATTGCTCCCTTTATTCCTAGGTAATTTAAATTTAAAATTAAAATTTGAGTTGAAGTGCTAAGGATTAAAATTAGATGTGATTTGGTTTTTATTTGGCCTTTTAGTTCTTTGTTTGGATTTTAATTCAAATCTTATATTTGAATTCAAATCATTAACCAAACTAAATTAAAACCCTTCTAACAGTCGTGGGCCGAATCCTTTTTCCAAAGTCCGAAACGCCCCCCTGATCTCTTACTTCAACTCGCAAGCCGTCCCTGATCTCTTTTCCGAGCCAGCCAGCCTGTTCAGCCCAGCTCAGCTTCCGGCCCATCTCCGGCCCAAACCGCAGCCGCGCCTCCTCTCCTTTCTTCTCTCGCTGGCGAGCGGGACCCACACGCGAACTGTGCATCTTCCCCCTTCTTTCTTCTCTCCCACGCCCGGCGGAAAGCGCCGCTCCCGGCCAATCCTGGCGCCCGAGCTTGTGCGGCCCGTCGCGATCGCGACGCGTGGCCTGGGCACGGACGCCGAGCCACCCCGACCGTCCAAGCCCTCAAACCCTAGCGCCTCTCCTATAAAACCGACCCTATCGATCGTCTCCCACCTTGAGCCGCCGCCACCCCCGTTGGGGTTTTCCCAGCCTACAAGCCGAGAGGGAGAGGGGAGGAGAAGGAGCAGAGGAGAGTGGAGAAGAGCGAGACAGGCCAAGGGAGCAGCGGAGGTGAAGCTGGAGCACCCTGCCGCCGCAACGCCACCGAGCTGCAGACCGCCGCCGCCGAGGAGGAGCCGGACCGGAGCTGCCGCGAGGAGGAGGCGTCCACCGGGGTTCCGCAAGTCAACACCGCAACCCGCCGACGACCTTCCCTGCAGCCAAAGCCACCGCCGACGTTCCCCCTGTTTTCCCCTTTCCGCCGCCGCGTCGAGCGCCGCCGCCTTCTATCCCTTCTGTGGAGCCGGTCGTCGAACCGTGCCTTTCTCTGCAGGTCCCCGTCGCCGCCACGAACCCGCAAACCGTTGACGCCGTTTCGCTAACCCATGGCCGCCGTGTCGCCGTTGCGCACCGGGGACGCCCGGAACGCGCAGGCGCCATGGCCGCGTCGTGGATGGGCCGCGAGCTCTCCCCGCACGCGCTTGAAGGCCAAGACCGGGGGTGAGGCGAGCCTCGCACCCGCGTGATCCCTTTTGCATGCCCAACCTGTGCAAGGGCCACACCCTTGCAGCCGGAGCCGTCGCCGCCGTCCCTGCCTCTTCGCCGGGGACGCGCCGCCGCACGCCATCGTCGGGGAGCCGCTCCGCCGGCCCGCGCTTCCCGTTTTCTTGCCAAACATCTTCGCGAGACCAAGCCGAGCATCTTTCCCTCCACCCGAGCCTCGCCAACCTACCCTCGAGCCTAATCGCCGCCGCGTCGCCGCGTCCCGAGCGTCGCCGTCGCCGCGCCGGCGCGCACCCGTTTGCAGCCGGCCGAAGCCATACCACGACCCACACCATCACCACGCACGGTATGTCGCAGAAGATCCCGTTCAGCCACAAGTTGATCCCGTGCGCCAGGTGCTCGTGAGCCGACCTCCCGTCTCACGGTGGATGTAGTCCACCGCGCCAGGCGCTGAGCCCAGCCTTCGCGGGCCGGAAGCGTTCGCTTCCTGGGCCGTGGCTCAAATCCTGAAGGGCCAAGCCGGCCACTTTCGGCCGAGTTCCAACCCAACCGTTCCCTTTTTCTTTTCTTTTGTTTTAATCGTAGATGAGCCGACCCCACCTGCCATAGACGGTATTAGACTGACATGTGGGCCCAATTGACCCCGCTGACCCGCTGACCATTGACCGTTGACTGGTCAACGCTGACCAAGTCAACGATGACGTCATCAGGGCCCACGATGACGTCAGCAAAGCCGGCCCCACTGATGACGTCATGCTGACGTCAGCAGTGATGGCGTGGCATGCTCTGGTGCTGCCACGTGTCCCAGTCTTCTTGATTTTCATTTTCGGAATTATTTAATATTTTCAGAAAATGAATTAAACTTAGAAAATTCATAATAAATCAACCGAGGCTCAGAAAAATATGAAACCTGTTTCTATATTTTTCTAAAATCATGACCTACGCGTTAGTGTAGAGTTTGGTGTTGTTTGGGTCTTCTTGCTTCGCTGTTTTGGTGTTTCTTTGCTAGTAGCTCCCGCCTTTATTTTAATTCCGCGTAATTAGGAGCTCCGGAGTCGCGGAAGGATGCTGATGACTACACCAACTACCGGAACGAAGAGGACAAGCAATACCCAGGTTCACACCCAGCCATTCTTTGAAATACCTAGTAGACATGCAACTAGTATGCTAACGCTTTACTTTATTCGCACGATGATGATATGCCTGCACTGCCATTTATCTACCCTGTTTCCTTGCTACCTATTATCCACTATATGAGAGATGTGTATAAGAGACAGAGCTTAGTGTTGAAAGCGCGGCTATACCTGTTATGGGTGCCGATTGCGGACCGTTGCGGCGGATCGCTTTTGATGCTGATACTCGCTTTACCGACAATTAAGGACCGAGTCGAGTTCCACCTTTGGACGTGGGATTACAGTGCTCACCATCTACCCAGTATGGGTAGGGTTCCAGCAAGCCTACTGAGTGCGGTACCAGGACTGTAGGAGATTCGAGTATGTTTTGTGTAAGGGGGACTCGTTGCGGCGTACTCTCCCTGATTTACCACAGCCCCCGACTGGCCCCGGGGGAAGGTTTCACATCCCTGGGGGCAGATGTTAGCGTGCAGATGTTTCCCGAGCCCAGGGAAGCAGGATGGTACCGTTACTCCTTAGGGTCTTTGCTGTGGGCTGTGTCTCAAGACGGCTAGCTACCGTCTTCTCAAGATGGCTAGCTACCGTCTGCAGCCCGGGTGGTTCCTGGAGCGCAACCTCTGCAGAGTGAAAACTATACGTATAGCCATGTCCACGGTCACGGACGATCCTTCATCTGGCTTGTTCTGATTAGCATGGGATTCTGCTTTTTTACCTCATCCTTGATTTGGGTTATGAGAGGTTGGACCAGCTGAGGCTGTTGAGACAAGGTGGGGAGGGAGCTCACCGAGTCATGTTTCCTGCAAAGGACTACCCGAAGGACTGAATATATGAGGTTAGCACAAATAAATCAAGTCAGTCATTCGAGATAGTTAGTCGTTCTTGCGGGGATGAGAACCACCATGTGCTTGTGAGGAAAGGTGTTTGGAGATGAGATGAACTTGGTTATAATGTTGCTGCTTGCGCATAGGAAACCCCTAGCTTATTTCCCTTGAATATTTTAATACTAGTTTAGGCCACTTTAAAGCATTGCTGCATATTATGGTTGGTGACGTGGACCTTTCCCAATTCCTTGGGGACAGTCTTTGGGTACACAGGAGAAGACTCCGAGTACAAGATCAACCACGACAAATGATGCAAATGAGGGCTGTGCGCTGCGCTCAAGGATGCCTGTGGATGTGAAGCCCCGAAGTGCCAGAAGTTCATAGCGTTCCGCTGCGTAGCTGTTTTCTCTCTGTCGTTTAGCCCAGAAGGCTTGTACCATATCGCTATGTAATTATGTCATGTTTGAGGACCTTAATCGATGTATGGAAGTGATCTCCGCTGAAATGAGTTCTGTACGTTATAGTTGTTGTTCCTGGGACTATCACAAGGGGACAGGGAGTCGGATTCTCGTAATTGGGAATCCGGTTCGTTTCAGTTGGTATCAGAGCCATACTTGACCGTAGTGCGCAGCCCTAGACCTGAAAACTAGGACGGAAGCTCTAACTAAGTCTGTTGCTATACAAGAAACCCCTTGAACTTTTTCTTATCACACCTTGTGCTATTGTTCACTTCTCTAACCTTGCTAACTCTTGCTGCTAACAACCCTCTAACCAAGTGGCTGATGATAGTCTCGTGCATATCGTCGAGCCAAGGTAGATGTAGTCCATGACCACCACTGGATCAGCCACGATCTTAAGCCGAGTAGAGGTGTTAATCTTTGAGGTTCCAGGAGTTGGCCTCAAGATAACACAAGTGTCTAAGGTGTAATGCTTTGATTGAGTGTTCGGTCCTTGTGGCTGTTCTTGCAGTTTTCTTGCTGTTCATCTTGAGTGTTGCTTAGTGTTTAAGTTTTCATGTGTGCAACTCCTACAATTAGATTACCAGTGCCTATAACCTTACCCAACCACCACTACCTGCTTCATGAATTTCAGAAAATGACAACCAGAAGGTCGAACCATCTGCTAGGCCGCTCTGAGGAAGCTGAGCAAGCGGAGACAGCTATGTTAGATAGAGACAGAGGTCGTGGTAGAATACGCGGGGGAACACCCGCCGCAGGCAGGGGCAGGGGCCGAGGACGCACAGCAGGCGTGCTCCAACCCGATAACAACACAGCAAGAGGTGAAGTACAAGAAGTTGCAATGGAAGAACAAGCAGAAGAACCTCAGCAGAACCTGCTTGGGGGCAGAGATGCGCCACACCCTAACGCACCGCCCAACCTAGAAGAAGTGATGACTGTTCAGACCCAGGTGATGCAACATATGGCACAGGTCAATGCCCAGATGGTACAGGCAATGCAATAGATCCAGGAAGATCTGAACCAGAACCAACAGGGTCACTGTGAGGAAGATCTCCAGACGAAGATTGATAGGTTCATCAGATTGAAGGCACCCACGTTTGACTACTCAGATGAGCCACTAGATGCTCACGATTGGCTCAGAACCATTGAGGCCAAGCTAGACTTGACAGATTACACAGACGAAGAATGTGTAGCCCTAGCGGCACGCCAGCTTGAAGGAGCAGCTAAAGCTTGGTGGGAGAGCTACTGTGACTCTCATGAGAACCCAGCACAAATCACCTGGCTGGAGTTCTGCGAAGCGTTCAAGGAATATCACATTCCTGAACAAGTAATGGCACACAAGGCTATGGAATTCAGAACCATGAAGCAAGGAAGCATGTCAGTAACAGAGTACGCCCGACATTTTGCTAAGATGTCGAGGTATGCCCCGGAAGAAATCTCCACCGAAAAGAGGAAGCAATTCTGGTTTCAAAGAGGCTTACATAGGGGACTTAGAATGGCACTCGCTTCCAGCCGTCACAACTCACTTTGAGAGATGATTGACAGAGCTATAGCAGTGGAAAGGGAAAGAGTTGACTTAGAAGACACTTGGAGAGCCAGGAAAAGAAAAGCCGAGCACCAGCACCACCTCAGGTTGAGTCAAATACCGAGGAGTGGCCAGAGCAATTGCTCCGCAGGGGATTCCAGCAAAGCTTAAGCCGAGGAGGAATAGGATTTGTCAGGAGTGCAATCCTAAACACTGAGAACAAGACTGGGGACAACAACAGCTTTGAGAACAAGACCAGCAACTACCCTGCTTACGAAAGTTCAGGCCAGAAACAGAACAACACCCCAGAAGTTGGTGACAGGACACCTCTTGTTTGCTTTGGTTGTGGAAAACCAGGTCACAAGTCTTTTGAGTGCCCAGACAGAAAGAACAAGCCGCATCCTTCAGCCATCAGAGGCCGACTTAACCACCTGACTGAGAAGGATGCCGAGGATGCTCCTGAAGTAGTACTCGGAGAGTTCTTGGTAAATGGCACAAAAGCTTTGGTACTATTTGATTCTGGTGCAACTAGATCTTTTGTTTCGTCGAAGTTTGTTACGGAATAGTCACTCCATACAGAGACTAGAGCTAGACCCGTAATCACAACTTCACCACTAGGAGAGCTCAGATGCACCCAAGTGTGCCCAGCAGTTGGCATGGAACTAGGAGGATTCAGATTCTCTGTAGACCTGACAGTGCTGAAGTCAGATGGCATTGACGTGATCCTTGGTATGGATTGGTTGACAGCTCACAGGGGAGTGATCAGTTGCTCACCCAGGTCAGTAGTGTTGACACACCCGAGTGGTCTGAAGGTGTCAATTAAACCGCAGAAAAACGGAGCGATCAGGCCCAGCGCGTCCCCATGGGTATCGCCAGTACTGTTCGTGAAGAAAAAGGATGGTTCTATGTGCATGTGCGTAGACTATCGATCCCTGAACGCAGTGACCATTAAGAACAAGTACCCGCTACCCCGAATTGATGATTTGCTAGATCAATTGAAGAAGGCAAAGTACTTCAGCAAGATAGACCTGAGATCAGGGTACCACCAGATGAAGATTAGGGAAGGAGACATTCCCAAGACAGCTTTCGTGACTCGATATGGGCAGTACGAGTTCACTGTAGTGTCTTTTGGGCTGACGAATGCTCCAGCATACTTCATAAACATGATGAACAAAGTCTTCATGGAAGAACTGGACATGTTTGTCGTGGTATTCATCGATGACATCTTGATTTACTCAGAAACAGCACAAGAGCATGAAGAACACCTGCGCATAGTACTAGAGAAGCTGAGACAGCATAAGCTCTTCGGGAAGTTCAGCAAGTGCGAGTTCTGGTTAGAGAAAGTTGCCTTCCTGGGCCACATGTTGACAGCTGAGGGCGTAGCAGTGGACCCTGAAAAGATTGAGGCTTTCTCTGAGTGGCAGCAACCAAAGAGTGTCACAGAAATTCGAAGCTTCCTAGGTTTGGCAGGATACTACAGAAGATTCATTGAGAATTTCTCCAAGATTGCCAAGCCGATGACAGA
>OAMR01000381.1:464477-476076 GCA_900205405.1 Echinochloa crus-galli | reverse complement strand
ATGTATTAGAATATATACGTATATAGACGTGCACGCATGGCTACTGAAAAAAGCAAAAAAAAAAGAAATCCGGGGTCTTTAGCACCGGTTTCAGGCAGCAACCGGTGCTAAAGGCAGGCCCTTTAGCACCGGTTATTCGACCCGGTGCTAAAGGGGTACCCCTTTAGCCTCGGATTAGTTGCACCGGGTGGGAAACCCGGTGCTAAAGGGCTTTCCCACCCGGTGCAGATGTCGATCATTCTGGTAGTGTGACGACGATGGCTGACTGTCTCGATCATGGATGTGCTCGCCCGACAGCAGATTGATCGACGGCGGCAACTCACAGCTGACCTTCATGGCAATACGACGAACCTCGATCTTGACGGCAACACTTAGACGATGACAGCCGATGGCGCATCAAGGAAAGCTAAGGCAGCAGCGGTGCTCCACCTGGCCGAGCAACACCGCTGGCGGTGCAGTCGCAAGATGGACACTAGCAAAAAAAAGACTACCTTAGGGAATCCCAAACAAAGGGGCCTCCCCGTAAAAGAGTGGATGGTGTGTCTTTTTGAGAGGAGAGGTGGGGGTGTAGAAGACCCGGTGCGAAAGGGGGGCCTTTAGCACCGGGTCGTGGCTGCACCCTGTGCTAAAGGCCTCAGTCTGGCGCACAGTTACGGCCTTTCGCACCGGGTGTAGAAGACCCGGTGCTAAAGGGCCTTTAGCCCCGGGTCGTGGCTGCACCCGGTGCTAAAGGCCTTCGTCTGGCGCACAGTTACGGCCTTTAGCACGGGGTGTAGAAGACCCGGTGCTAAAGGGCCTTTCGCACCGGGTGGTGGGAAGACCCGGTGCGAAAGGCCCTTTAGCACCGGGTCTTCTACACCCGGTGCGAAAGGCCGTAACTGTGCGCCAGACTGAGTGGGTTAGATTTTTGCCCTTCTTCCACACGTTTGGTCATACCGTATGCGACCTGATAAGTTAGTAGTCACAAAGAAAGTTAGTAAATGAATGGTATTTACGGTGAAATTTATGCAGTATGAACTAAAGTCGCATATGTACCACCACAGCTAAGTTCTTCTGCCTGACGACAAGCTCGCACGCGGTCCGTTGATGAAGCGTCCCCTCGAGAGAGAGAACTTAATGTGATACAGATACCAGTCCCAGGATGCTGGTTCACATTATTACAACAGATAGTTCAGTACATAAACGACATTACGGGAGACGGTGGCACTGCAGGGCCACAACAAACATAACTAAAGCTAGACTCCAGATAAAAAGGTTTATGACATAGAGGTCTTCATCAGAGTGGATATCCATGCAGCTTTCAGCGGGCAACCCTAACACACAGGCAAAGGTTGGGTGCAGAACGAACCCCACTACGCGATATCCTCAGGCACAAAGTCCGGGTCTGCCTCTGCAACAGATAATGGAGGGCTGCCCACGAGAGCAGTGGCGGCGGCGGCAATGGCGAGCGTGGGCGGCGGTATATAACAGAGTATGCAAGTATATAATCAAGGACAGGTTTATGGTTTATTTTGCAGCAAAGCTATTTTACACATGCAGGGGGTTTATTTTATAAAGGGGTTTTCACAAGCATTTCTTTTAGTCGCATCAAAAGAGCATGGTTATTTTTACTCATGAGATCTTAAAGCTACCAGATTTCCCATCTGTCGTAGCCCATGCCAAAACCTTTTCTCAATTTAACATTCACCAAACACATTCTTACCCCAAAACCAGGGGACTAGTGAAGTGACCAAGCCGTAACTCGCCCAATACCGTGGACACGGCTATCCGGATAGGTTCTAACTCTGCAGAGGTGTACACAACCACAAGTAGGCTACCGCAACATGAACACCTTAGTGCCAGTGCAGCTCCTATTCAAGCCATTACCCACCATAGCTAAACTGACAAGTTATCACAGACGCGACCAGGGGGGTTAGCAACCTACCAACGAGGTTCTACCCAGGGGCATACCTCACATAGATCGTATCCCTGGCTCCATGGCCCTCTGTTGCTCACCAGCACACCACATAACTAACAGTTTAACTAGTGGGATTTATGCTAGGCCGTTGCCACATACAACGGTCGAGTGGTGGTACAATAAAATGGGTTAGGCTAGATGACACATCAACATCATCCCAAAAATTGTGATAGGATAGACAACTCCCACCATGCTCAACCACACCGGTTCGAGCTCACCTCGGTATTTCATACGGAAATACCGTCTGTCTCATCCCACACAGATACTCATTTTAGTTACAAAATCCATCTCTTTTATTTTAAAGCACGCACACGGTTGCTTTTGTAAACACCAAGTGATTGTAATGGGGTATATAACAGTAAAAATTTTCCTAACAATTTCTAGCAGTGACTAACATTCAAGTAGCATATGTCATATTTCAAACATTAATCTAGGTTGTCAAGGAAGCAGTCATAGCAATCAAGGAATGGCTATCCAACCGGGTTTAGCAGTAAAATCATGCAAGTTTTATAAATCCTGGGTTATTTTGGATAGCGGTATTGGGAAAGACGGGAGAAAAGGCGTGGTGAAATTTGGGGTCGATCGGGATTAAAAAGACGCATGAAATGACGCGTCGTTGGGTTATGGTGGATGTCTTAACAGGAAAAGGATTTCATTGGAAGCTACTGTAAATGGCTAGGGATTATTTGAAGGGTGTAGGGGTATGGTGTGACATTTCTGGGTGCTGGGAGGGATCTAAATATGTATATATAAAAGGTGGAGGGCTTTGGTGGAAAAAAGAAAGAAGATTAGGAGGGTTTAGGGGCTGTTTTTAAAGAATAAGGACCTAACTGTAAATATAGAAAAGAGCGAGGGCCTCTGGCGAAACCAACAGAGAGAGAGGGAATAGTGTCTGTGGACTGCGGGTTGATTCGGCCAAAGCTCAGGGGGTTATGTGCAAGTGTACCAGAGAGAGAGGGGCTCAAGTCCTTGGACGACGGGTTAGAATAGGGAGAAGGTCAGGGGGTTATTCACAAAACGGCCATCTCCTCCTCGCGAAACAGAGCAAAGGGGAGAGAGGGCGACGGCGGCGTTGACCGGCCGACTCGTCGGCGTTTCGAGCGGCGGCGGTAGAAATTGACCAGGGGAAAATGGAGAGGAGGGCATGGCGAGTCCACCTATGGCCTTACCACGGGCGGAGACGGAGTGAGGTGGCCGGCCCACGAGAGCAGGCGGCGGCGGCAATGGCGGTGGGCGGTGGTGCTGCGGCGGCGGCGAAGGCGATTGGAGAGGTGTGCGAGTGTGAGGTGGTGAAGGAGATGCTCGCGAGCCTTTTATAGGCGCGGAGGAGGGCTGGAGAGGCGGGCCGACGAGAGGGGTAGGCGGTGGTCTTGGCGGCCGGCGGATGGAGCTCTTTAATGGCGGCCGGGATTCGCGCGGTAATTGGGTGGTACGGTGGTGCAGTGGCGGCGCTGTGCGGCGGTGTGCTTGGCGTGACGCGGCGATGGGACTGAGGCGGGGCCAGGCGGTGGCGTGGTCGCGCGGCGTCAGTGGCGGCCAGTGCGGCAGTGGCCGTGGCCGGCGCAGTGATGCGGATCGCTGCTGGTCGGCGGCCGAGAGACGACGGCGCTCGCGTGGATGGCGCGGCGGTGCAGGGGTGGCGTGCACGATGGCGGAGCGGCTCAGCGGCAGCGTGCTCGGGTGGACGGCGCGGTTCGGCGACGACGGTGGTGGGGTCACGGTGGAGGGCGGCACGGCGCCGGTGAGCAGAGAGGCGGTGGGCACGTGGGGCGGCGTGGTGGGTCTGCGACGCGGCAGTGGCCGGCGCAGGGCTTGGCGAGGCGGCACGGCGGCGATGGCGTGCGCGACGAGCAGAGCGGATGGGCGGTGCAGCGGTGGAGAGAGGCGAGTGGTCGGCGGCGTGCTCCGGCGATGACTGGCGCAGGCAGCACAGTGGTAGGGCCGACGGCCGGTGCGGCGGTGGACACGGTGGTGTGCTGGTGGCGGTGTGCGGCAGGGAACGGGTGGCGGCGACGAGCAGAGCAGCAGCGTCCAGCGCCGGGCAGAGGGAACAGAGGAGGGAAGGAAAGGAAGGGAGAAGAGAAAAGAAAAGGAAGAAAGAAAAGAAAGAAAAGGGAGAAAAGAAAAAGAAGGAGGGAAAAAGGGGAAAACGGCGGGATTCGCGGCGGAAAGCCGACAGGCGTCGAGCCGACGGTGGTGCCCGGCGGTCGACCGAGAGCGGGTGACGCGGGATGGGACGGAAAAGAGGGGGCGGTGATAACAAGGCGGACGGGGTTTTGGCGGAAGCGGGAGCTCGGCGGTAAAAGATTTTGAAGGCATTTTCACCGGGGTAACTGGGTCTGTATTTGAGTACCTTGGTTCTCTTATCCAACCGGGTTTAGCAGTAAAACATGCAGGTTTTATAAAACAGGCTATAGGTTGTGTTTATAAAAAGTAGGACAACAGTATGCATCAAAGGATGGGATTGCACTTGCCGTTCTCCCAACCCTCGGGGGATTCCTGCCCGGGGTCTTGGTCTCCAAGCTCCTGCTCGTAACCCTGCTCCTCCTCGAGTCCTTCCTCATTCACAGCAGAGTCTACGGCACACACAACCAAGCATACAGTAAATAAAAGAAAAAAAGTTTTTGCTGAGCTCCGAAAGAAGAACAGAGAATGAGAGTGATGGTGATGACATGATTATTTTTGGATATGGACTGAGTGGATTGGCGGAAATATACTGGTAATTATTGTGGTGGAGTTTGGGGTCAAACGGGATTAATTTGGCGCATGAAATGACGAGTTTAGTGGGGGGTTAGGGGTGTTTTTAAAGGAAAGGACCTTTCTGCAAATACCGAAAAGGTCAGGGGTCCCCGGCGAAACAGACAGAGAGAGAGGGAATAGTGTCTGTGGACTGCGGGTTGATTCGGCCAAAGTTCAGGGGGTTATGTGTAAAGGTACTAGAGAGAGAGGGGTCAAGTTCTTGGACGGCGGGTTAGAATAGGGAGAAGGTCAGGGGGTTATTCACAAAACGGCCGTCTCCTCCTCGCGAAACAGAGCAAAAGGGGGGAAGAGGGCGACGGTGGCGCTGACCGGCCGACTCGCCGGCGTTTCGAGCGGCGGCGGTAGAAATTGACCAGGGGAAAATGGAGAGGAGGGCATGGCGAGTCCACCTATGGCCTTACCACGGGCGGAGACGGAGTGAGGTGGCCGGCCCACGAGAGCAGGCGGCGGCGGCAATGGCGGGTGGGCGGTGGTGCTGCGGCGGCGGCGAAGGCGATTGGAGAGGTGTGCGAGTGTGAGGTGGTGAAGGAGATGCTCGCGAGCCCTTTTATAGGCGCGGAGGAGGGCTGGAGAGGCGGGCCGACGAGAGGGGTAGGCGGTGGTCTTGGCGGCCGGCGGATGGAGCTCTTTAATGGCGGCCGGGATTCGCGCGGTAATTGGGTGGTACGGTGGTGCAGTGGCGGCGCTGTGCGGCGGTGTGCTTGGCGTGACGCGGCGATGGGACTGAGGCGGGGCCAGGCGGTGGCGTGGTCGGCGCGGCGTCAGTGGAGGCCAGTGCGGCAGTGGCCGTGGCCGGCGCAGTGATGCGGAGCGGTGCTGGTCGGCGGCCGAGAGACGACGGCGCTCGCGTGGATGGCGCGGCAGTGCAGGGGTGGCGTGCACGATGGGCGGAGCGGCTCAGCGGCAGCGTGCTCGGGTGGACGGCGCGGTCCGGCGATGACTGGCGCAGGCAGCACAGTGGTAGGGCCCGACGGCCGGTGCGGCGGTGGACACGGTGGCGTGCTGGTGCGGTGCGCGGCAGGGGAACGGGGTGGCGGCGACGAGCAGAGCAGCAGCGTCCAGCGCCGGGCAGAGGGAACAGAGGAGGGAAGGAAAGGAAGGGAGAAGAGAAAAGAAAAAGGAAGAAAGAAAAGAAAGAAAAGGGAGAAAAGAAAAAGGAGGGAAAAAGGGGAAAACGGCGGGATTCGCGGCGGAAAGCCGACAGGCGGTCGGCCAGCGACGGGTGGGCCCGGCGGTCGACCCGAGAGTGGGTGACGCGGGATGGGACGGAAAAGAGGGGGCGGTGATAACAAGGCGGACGGGGTTTTGGCGGAAGCGGGAGCTCGGCGGTAAAAGATTTTGAAGGCATTTTCACCGGGTGATTTATTTCGGTGATTTTTTTCCCAGAGAGTAAAAACGCGGGCGTTACACATGTTTTCTCTTTTCTATTTCTCCCTTCCTGTTGGGAGGCCACACGTTGGGCAAATTCTTTATTTTGATCTCCTGATGCAGTGGCGGACCTAGGATTACAGTCTTGGTTTTCCTAAGCATTTCTAGCAGTGACTAACATTTAAACAGAGCATTGTCATATTCAAACATTAATCTAGGGTGTCAAGGAAGCAGTCATAGCAATCAAGGAATGGCTATCTGTTGACACAAAACCGCGCCAACAGAGTCGCCGATGCCTTGGAATGAAACCGGTCAGACCGCTTGGTGCAACCGGTCAGACCGCTTTCCTTGAGATGAACCGGTCAGACCGCTTTTGAGACCGGTCAGACCGCTTTTGGTGTGGCGACGATAAAACCTAGAATCTCGAGCTCGGGAGGGACCCCGTCGGAGCTTGAGAGTCTAGGGTTGTTCTAGGATCGGCAGGCCACCTAGAACGCCCTCAAACGTCGTCGAGACGAGAGAAGAACAGAAGATATGGGGATTGGAAGAGCTAGGAGTTGGAGATAAAAGTAATGCAGAACATAAAAGTAAAGAAAACGATAAATAAGATAAAAAAGATAAATTCGATCGGATGTTGGATAGATCATCTCAATCGGCCATAACCCTTTATATTTATAGGGTGGGATGGTCTTCCCCGTTGAGTTGGTTTACAATACGGGATAAAACTCTTTGAAAGTCCTAAACCTACTCCATCACGACAGAAACCGGTCAGACCGCTTCTAGGAACCGGTCAGACCGGTTTGGCTGTTGCCAGATCAGCTACAGTAAAACCGGTCTGACCGCTTCCTAGAACCGGTCTGACCGGTTGCCCTAGTCTGATAGGCAACTGCCAATTTTGGTTGTCAACACTATCCAACCGGGTTTAGCAGTAAAATTCTATTGCATCTAGCGCTGGCCATATGCTCGGTGTTTTTTTGTCATTGCATCTACCTAGGAGAGGTGGTGCCGGTGCTCGGTGATTTTATTTTTCTTTTGTCGTTGCATTTATCTAGGAGAGGCGGCGCCCACGCCGTCAACCGTGGATAGCAGTTGCCGGGGTGGGAGAAAAGCGCGCAGAATGAAAAAATTAGTGGGGAGTGCTGGATTGGGAGTGCCAAAAAATGCTTTGTTTTTGGCTCAAAGTACCTCTAGTTTTGGGTATGCCAAAAAATTGGGTATAAGATTGGACCACAGTTGGAGGGCTGTTTTTTTTGTTTTGTACCCAAAATAAATTATTGAGAGTTTCTTTTGGGCACTCTTGGAGATGTTCTTATAGGCCCAAGTCTAGCAATTCCCAGTGCAAGCCCACATATGATTGGAGTCAAGAGGTCCAGCAAGGCCCATGTTGCGGCGCGCTACCTGCAGTAGTAGCTAGCGAGCGAATTTCACCATTTCTATTGCGTATTGGTCTATCTTTTTACTCAGGTCTGAGACACAAAGTTTGGTTTGGGCAAACTTTGCAGCACTCAAACCAAACTTTGTGTGTCCGCTAAATCACAGGGCTTTCTTCTTAGTTTTTCTTCTTCTTCTTCTTCTTCAAAGGTTCACAATCTCGTCATGTTGATGGTAAAGATTAAATTCAAGCAGTGAGCTCATTGAAACGTTGAATTTTAGGGTTAGATTTGGTTTCGTACTTCCCAAGTAGTAGCAAGATAACGATATGATCAAAGTAAAGGCCTCTCTCTTTGGTTTCTGCACTGACTCTACAATCCAACAGTATCCGACTCTTTTTTTAGGCAAACTAGCTGTATATAACTCTAACTAATGTAATTTGATCGATCAAGCAACGAGTCCAACCGGGTTTAGCAGTAAAATCATGCAAGTTTTATAAATCAGGCCATGGGTTGTGTTTATAAAAACTGGGACAAAAGTATGCATCAAAGGATGGGATTGCAGTTGCCGTTCTCCCAACCCTCGGGGGATTCCTGCCCGGGGTCTTGGTCTCCAAGCTCCTCCTCGAGTCCTTCCTCGTTCACAGCGGAGTCTACGGCACACACCACAAGCATACAATAAATAAAAGAAAAAAAACTTTTATTGAGCTCCGAAAGAAAGAACGGAAAAAGAGAGCGGATGATGATGACATGATTATTATTGAATAAGGACTGGATTTTACACACAGGATTTTAATGCTACCAGATTTCCCATCTGTCGTAGCCCAAGTCAAGACTTTTCTCAGCTCAATAGACACACCAAGCACTTCCTTTCACCAAAACAGGGGACTAGTGAAGTGACCAAGCCGTAACTCGTCCAATGCCGTGGACACGGCTATCCGGACAGGTTTTAACTCTGCAGAGGTGTACACAACCACAAGAAGGCTACCACAACATGATCACCTTAGTGTCAGTGCAGCTCCTATCAAAGCCATTACCCACCATAGCTAAACTGACAAGTTACCACAGAAGCGACCAGGGGGTAGCAACCTACCAACGAGGTTCTACCCAGGGGCATAACTCACATAGATCGTATCCCCGGCTCCATAGCCCACTGTTGCTCACCAGCACACCACATAACCAACAGCTTAACTAGTGGGATTTATGCTAGGCCGTTGCCACATACAACGGTCGAGTGGTGATACGATAAAAAGGGTTAGGCAAGATGTCATATCAACATCATCCCAAAACTGTGCCAGGAAAGACATCTCCCATCATGCTCAACCACAGAGGTACGAGCTCACCTCGGTATTTCACACAAGAAGTACCGTCTGTCTCATCCCACACGGATACTCATTTTATTCACCAAAATCCATTTCTTTCATTTTAAAGCACGCACACGGTTGCTTTTGTAAACACCAAATGATTTTTATAGAGAGTATAATAGTAAAACAGTCCTAAGCATTTCTAGCAGTGACTAATATTCAAACAGAGCCATGTCATATTCAAACATTAATCTAGGTTGACAAGGAATCAGGCATAACAATCAAGGTATGGCTATCCAACCGGGTTTAGCAGTAAAACATGCAAGTTTTGTAAAACAGGCCATAGGTTGTGTTTATAAAAACTAGGACAAGAATATGCATCAAAGGATGGGATTGCACTTGCCGTTCTCCCAACCCTCGGGGGATTCCTGCCCGGGGTCTTGGTCTCTAAGCTCCTGCTCGTAGCACTGCTCCTCCTCGAGTCCTTCCTCGATCACAGCGGAGTCTACGGCACACACAAACAAACACCCAATAAATAAAAGAAAAAGTTTTTACTGAGCTCGGAAAGAAGGAACGGAAAAAGAGAGCGACTGATGATAGCATGATTATTTTGAGTATGGACTGGTCGGATTTGGCGGAAATATATTGGTGGATATTGTGGTGGAGTCTGGGGTCGAACGGGATTAGTTTGGCGCATGAAATGACGAGTTCAGGGGAGTTTTAGGGGCTGTTTAAAAAGGAAAAGGACCTGTTTGTAAATATGGGAAAGCTCAGGGGCCTCTGGTGAATATAACAGAGAGAGGGGGAATAGTGCTGTGGACTGCGGGTTAATTTGTTAAAAGTTCAGGGGGCTTTGTGTAAACGTGTCAGAGAGAGAGAGAGTTTTAAGTTTGGACTGCGGGTTCGAATATGAAGAATGCCAGGGGGTTATGGGCAAAGTGCCCTTTTCTAACTCGCGAAACAGTGCTGGGGGGGGAAGAGCGACGGCGGCGGCGCTGTCCGGCCAATCGCCGGCGATTGGTCTTTTACACTGTGTCTGCTCCACTGTACTCAATCAAGGTATGGCTATCCAACCGGGTTTAGCAGTATAATTATGCAAGTTTTATAAATCAGGCCATGGGGTGTGTTTATAAAAACTGGGACCAAGATATGCATCAAAGGATGGGATTGCACTTGCCGTTCTCCCAACCCTCGGGGGATTCCTGCCCGGGGTCTTGGTCTCCAAACTCCTGCTCGAAGCACTGCTCCTCTTCGAGTCCTTCCTCGTTCACAGCGGAGTCTACGGCACACACAAACAAACACCCAATAAATAAAAGAAAGGTTTTTATTGAGCTCAGAAGGAAAGAACGGAAAACGAGAGCGAAAGATGATGTCATTTTTATTTTTGGGTATAGACTGGTTGGATTTGGCGAAAATAAATTGGTGATTATTGTGGTGGAGTTTGGAGTCAAACGGGATTAATTTGGCGCATGAAATGACGAGTTTAGGGGTGTTTTAGGGTTGTCTTTAGAGAATAGGGACCTATCTGTAATTATAGAAAAGTCCGAGGGCCTGTGGCGAAATCAACAGAGAGATGGGGAATAGTGTCTGTGGACCGCGGGTTAATTTGGCCAAAGCCCAGGGGATTATGTGCAAAGTGCCAGAGAGAGAGGGGTTTTAGTTATTTGGACTGCGGGTTCGAATCGAGAAAAGGGTAGGGGGTTACGCGCAAAAGTGTCATCCTTTTCGTTTAACAGAGAGAGAGAGGGAGAGACTGGGGAGGGCCGGCGGCCGGCGGCGATGTGATTGCCGGTGATTGGGGTGGCGGCGGTGGACGCGGACAGGGGGAAAAGAGAGAGTGAGACCTGGCCAGTCCACTTGGGGTCCTACCTCGGGCGGAGGTGAGCTGTGGTGGGCTGCCCACCCACCATGCTCAACCACACAGGTTCGAGCTCACCTCGGTATTTCACACAAGAAATACCGTCTGTCTCATCCCACATGGATACTCATTTTATTCACCAAAGTATATTTCTTTTATTTTAAAGCACGCACACGGTTGCTTTTGTAAACACCAAGTGATTGTCATGGGGGTGTAAAACAGTAATATTTTCCTAAGCATTTCTAGCAGTGACTAACATTTAAACAGAGCATTGTCATATTCAAACATTAATCTAGGGTGTCAAGGAAGCAAAGGTGGTACACTTATGGGGTTGGCACATTTGCAAAGGGGTTGAACTTTGGATGATGGTGATGGCTTAGTGTGATTTTGGTTTGCAATTCTGCTTTGATCCAAAGTGTTTTGGGTCAAGAATTCAGTTGGGATAGATAGCCATCTGAATGAGCTTTCCATAGAGTCCAAGATCACTTAATTTGGACATCGGAGCTAAAAGTTATGGGCGTTTTACCGAATGTCGGCTTTGCTGAAAATAGAGTGGCGGACGGTCCGCGAATACTAGAAGGTTCGGGGGTTCAAGATATAGGGGGTCAGACGGTCCGCGGGTGACTGCGGACGGTCCGCGGATGACGAGTTTTTGACCGTTTCAATTGGGGGACAGTCCGCGGTTACTGCGGACGGTCCGCGATGACTGCGGACGGTCCACGGAACAGTCCGTAAATTCGTCCGGTTTTACACAGAGACGTTTCCCGATGATCCAGGGGGTCAGACGGTCCGCGGATGCTGGGCGGACGGTCCGCGAATGACGAGTTTGTGACCGTTTGGAGCTCAACGGCTAGTTTTTTGAATGGCGGACGGTCCGGGGATGCACCGCGGACGGTCCGAGGTAGCCGTTAGAGCTCGAAAAAAGGGTATAACGGCTAGTTTTCTCCTCTCCTCTATAAATAGAAGGGTGCCCGGGCCTTGG
>OAMR01000381.1:438303-463969 GCA_900205405.1 Echinochloa crus-galli | reverse complement strand
AGCTTAGGGGCTTTGTGCTTTTACTTACTAGTTGTGTAGGAGCTCCCCGGTGTGTGAAGTACTAGTGGCATAGGTTTATGTGACCTTGCTTCTAGAATTGATTAGGTGAGCTCGTGCTAGCTTAGCACCTTATTTGCTTGTTTAGAATCTTTTATAAGGTGCTAGTGAACATAGATAGAGGGGTGAAGTCTTGGCTAGACCGATAGTTTTAATTCCGCATTTATTTCGGTTAGCCGGTGAGTTAAATTTTAGAAAGGACTATTCACCCCCCCTCTAGTCCGCCATCTCGACCCTACACAATATCACTAGCCATATTAATAAATAACTCACTAGCAACAGTTTGTGCAGCATTCAATTTCTCATCCATCATGCCAGTTATTTGTTGCATTAAATCAGAAGATTCGCCAGTTACCTTAGGAAGTTCCTCAACTTGATCGTTAGCCAACTTAAAAGCTAGCATGACAAATTCTTCAACTCTCTTGACGAAGCCTCCGCGATCCTTCTTGAAGCCCTTCAAGAATTGCGCTTTGAAGTGTTCTTCAGCAATCAGGTACCGCTTTCGCTCTTCGTCCGTGAGCTCTTCCATCGTTGCGGAGACGATGTTATCGTTATCAAGATCATAATGAGATCCTGACATCTTTGAGGTGGATTAGATCGGTTTTGAAACCAGATTAATCGTTCCCCAGTGGAGTCGCCAAAAAATATGTTGACGCGAAGATGTGCCAACACACTCGATATCGCGTGAACACGCGGCACGGCCGTCAAAACGACCAACACTCGAGCTCCTCGGGCAATCCGGTCTGACCGCTTTCAGGCAGGAACTCGTGAAGACCTAGAAACTCAAGCTCTGGTAGGACCCCGTCAGAGCTCAAGCAATCTAGGGTTGCTCTAGGGTCGGCAGGCCACTTGGAACGTCTTTATACGCCGTAGAGACGAGCAAAGAACAGCAATTAGGGTTTGGAAAAGTATAGGGTTTGAGAGATAAAAGTAAAGGACAAATATTGATTGATTCGATTGGAATAACTCTCAATCGGCCTTAGCCTTCATATATATAAGCTGGGGAAGTCGTATCCCTGTCCAGGTCCGTTACAATATGGGACAAAACTCGAAATCCTAAACCTACTCGAATTACAACTCCAAACCGGTCTGACCGGTTAGGCAAACGGGTCAGACCGGTTTCCCTCGGCCGCTGCCAATTTTGACTATCAACAATATGGTAGACTTGGTATTCTGTACTAGCTTGCCCTTGATATATCTATACAGTTCAGTAATTATTTCAAAGGGTCAGACCTCTAAATTGCAAAGGAAACTCAGGCCATTAGTCCATTACTTACCTTTACTTGTGTGGCTGTGCCTCTCCATCATGACCCTGACCGGCTGACGTCGAAAACGAGAAAAGGCCATCAAACTCCTTTCAGTGATCTCACCTTCTGACATTAACATTAGATGAAGATGTTGAATTCGAAAGCTAGAGTTATCAGGTAGTTTACGTATAAAAACTATATTTCCCATAGATGATTCTTCAAAATAAATTATACGAGTATGTTCCAATATCCCTCTCTTCCTCTCATTTCTTGCCCTATCCCCTTTCTAATTTTCTTGATCCTCACATAGAGATTATGTTTTGCAAGAGAAATCATTTCCTTCCCTCACTATTTAGTTCTCTTGTCACCTCATCAAATTTATTAGAGAAGCTCCAATCTTCTATATCAACTAGGTGACACCCCGAGTGATGTTGCGGGAATTCATGATTTAAAGCAAAATTGAAATCAGAAACACTAAGGTGATTGCATGGTAATATTCTTTTTTAAATGACGTTATTCATGATTTTGTGGTAAAACATGAAAGTAGAAATACAAAGTTGATTGCATGACAACATTGTTTTGCAAACCACATTATACATGAAAATATGTTCATTTTATTGAGAGAGAGAGAGAATGGATCTTAAATGATTGATCGTCTATATATTTTTATTTTGGGAATTTTATAGTATTGCACTCGCAAAGACTAATAAATTTCATGCATAGATGTTATTAGTCATATAAAATTAGCGGAAGATATAAAATCGGTGGAAGATATAAATTTCCCTGCTTGCTGCGAAACTCTCGCATAGCCTCTCGCATTCAGGAGGGCATGTGTGTGTCTTGTGCACTTGTTCTCATTGAGATGCCGAAACTCTTGGCATTTGGATGTTGGCACTGAAAAAGGTCAGCTGTTATAAGATGCCGAAATATTTTGTTCCCTACTAGAGTCCTGGTGCCAGAAATCATTTGGAGATGCTGTCGATGGTTATACTAGAAGCCGATTGTGGCCAAACAACTTGAAACGAGCAGCAGCAAGAGATGTGTTGTGTCTTCTGAATTTCTGATGTATAAAGGAGTAGCTGACCGAAAATTCAGTACTGGATTATGAGAGAATAATCCATGAGCGAGTTACATTACACCAGAGTATATTTGCAGATGCAAATGAATGGCATATATCATTATATCAGCACAACTCGCATTCTTTTTGCCGCTTAGAAACAAGTTTATTCTTTTTCTGCCAATGCCTAAAAGTCTGAGAAAACAAGCATATCACTGACATATACTATTCCTGATCAGCAACTTACTAACACCCCGAATCAGTGCTTTGGAAATGGTGTTGATGGTTATACTGGAAGCCGATTGTGGATTTGAATCATGGTAAATTTTGTTCAACTATGGAATCTCTCAGTTTCTGAAACAAGAACACTGGGCGTCTGGGTGTTGACACGAAAACATACCGACACACTCGAGATCACACGAACGCGCAGCACAGCCGTCACCACGGCCAACACCCAAACTCCTCGGGCAAACCGGTCTGACAGGTTCCTAAAACCGGTTATGCGGGAGCTCGTGAAGACCTAGACGGGAGGGACCGGTTTTTGAGCTCGGGAGGGACCCTGTCGAAGCTCAAGCAAGCTATGGTTGCTCTAGGGTCGGCAGGCCACCTAGAACGTCCTTGTACGCCATAGAGACGAGCAAAGAACAACAAATAGGGTTGGAAAAGATTTAGGGTTTGAAGACAAAAAGTAATGGGAGTAATGGACAAATAATTGTTGATTCAATTGGAATACCTCTCAATCGGCCTTAGCCTTCATATATATAGGCCGGGAATTGAAGTCATACCCCTATCCAAGTCGGTTACAATATGGGACAAAACTCAGAATCCTAAACCTACTCGAATTACAAATCTAAACCGGTTTGACCGGTTCGGCAAACCGGTCAGACCGGTTTCCCTCAGTTGCTGCAAATTTTGACTATCAACACATGCCCCTGTCTTTTAGTGAGCTTGCAAACTAAAAAACATGATGTAGATAATTACAAAATTTATACTAAGGGCGATATTTAAATCTATCGGCCATTGATCTTCATGCATCTTGCCACACACATGGATAATATTTCTTCAAATATCTTTCATTGATAGCCTTAGATAAATGATCTCCTTGCAATGTCTCCAGCATATAAGAAATCCCAAAGATAACCTTGACAACTCGATATATATGGCCCTTCCCAACCTGACGACCATTTACCGAACTTATTGCTTTTCATTCCAATAGGCAAAATTGTCTTCCAAACAAGTTCTCCAATCTGAAAATATTTCTCTCGCACCTTCTGAATTGTTGTAAGCTTTAGCAATCCGAAGCTTATCTTTCTCAATCTCCTTTAAAGCCTTCAATCGCTTGTCGACGACCTCATCAATATTGTCCATCATTAAGTCATGGTAATTAACAGCATCAAGGTCATTTTGTTTAGCCAATCTATAACCATCCAGATTCACCTCAACAGGTAAAACAGCCTCTTAACCATATACAAGCTCAAAAGGACTAATTTATTAGCACCATGTCTAGATATACGATGAGCCCATAATGCTTCGGATAACACCTCATGCCATCTTTTAGGATTTTCTTCTATCTTTTTCTTGATCAATTTGATCAAAATTTTATTATTTGACTCGGCTTGCCCATTAGCCTGAGCGTAATATGGAGATGAATTGAGCAACTTTATCTTGTAAGATTCGGCAAATTCACGTACCTCCTTAGACATAAATGAAGGACCTTGATCCGTTGTTAATGTTTGTGGAATGCCCAATCTATAAATAATATTTTGAGTAACAAACTTAATTACCTCTTTATGTGTCATATTCTTCAAAGTAATCGCTTCGGTCCACTTAGTAAAATAATCCGTAGCAACTAATACAAAACGATGTCCTTTTGATGATGGAGGATTAATTTGTCCAGTAAAATCCAACCCCCAACCTCGAAACGGTCATGGCTTGATAATAGGATTCATCGATGCAGCAGGAAGTAACTGCAAATCTCTGAATTTTTGACATTCTTCGCATTCTTTAAAATAGTTGAAACAATCCGCCAACATAGTAGTCCAATAGAAACCGGCTCTTCTAAGCAACCACTTCATCTTGGGAGCCGATTGTTCTGTACCACAAATTCCTTCATGAACTTCTCCCATGGCAACTTTGGCCTGATCCGAGTTTAGACACTTCAAAAGCAAATCTTCGAATTTCGACGATAAAGCTCATCGTCAAGCAATATATATTTAAAGGATATTCGCCGAATATTTCTTTCAGCACCACGACCAGGATCTTTTAAATAAGTAATAACACGCACTCTCTAGTCCTGATCTTCAACCTTGGAATTATTAGCATCATCCAAGGTGTTTTTGCTGTTCTCAGCAGACGAAGCGGTCAAACCGGTTTCCAAACCGGTTAGACCGGTTCTGGCGGTCAGACCGGTTTGTGAAACCGGTTGGACCGATTCGTCCAGAACCTGAGTCTCGGATTTTGATCGCATCGGTTTTTGAAGATAGAAATATTTCTTTGCAACAATATAACCAGATGCTTTCTGAGCCAGAGTATTGGCCTTGCCATTCTCTTCTCTTGAAATATGTTTAATTGTAAATTCATCAAAAGAAGCTATGATATCAAGGCATCTATCAAGATATGTGTTTAATAAACCATTATAACATTGGTATACCTTGGATACTTGCTGTATCACCAGAAGTGAATCATCAAAAGCCTCAACATGTTTTATTCCCATGTCTTGCATAAATTCTAAGCCAAATAGAAGAGCTTCATATTCAACTTGATTATTTGTTCGCTTCTCCTCTAATCGGTTTGAGAACTCAAAGATGGCTTTATTTGGAGAAATAAGAACATCACCAATCCCTTGTCCATCACCACAAATCGATCCATCAAAGTATAGTTTCCATTGTATACAAGTGACATAGCCGACGTCGAAATTGCAAGTATCATCAAATCGGTATTCTGCAATAAAATTAGCTACAATTTGGTCTCTCATAGTTTTCAAAGGTTCACAAACCAAATCATATTCAACATAAGCCCATTTACCGATCCTTCCATTTAAGATCGGTTTTTGCAACATATGATTAATCACATCGGTTTGACATAACATGATGCAAGTGCGAGATAGTAAATAATGCCTTAACTGCGTACAAGCATTATACAAGAACAAGCATAACTTCTAATGCTTGCAATCCTAAACCTACTCTAATTACAAATTCAAACCGGTCTGACTGGTCGGCAAACCGGTCAGGCCGGTTTCCCTCGGTTGACTATCAACACTGAGTCCGGCCCATTTGTAAAGTTTCGAATGCACGCATGCCCTGTTTTGGTATTGTTTCGTTTGTTGCAGCTAATCAAACGAAAACAGAGACTAACAGTAAACATGAACGGACAAGCAGTGAATCCAGCAGAATCAAGCAGCAGCTAGGATCCCGCCAAGGTAGCCAGGGCATGGCGTTCCATCTTCGGCAAGATGCTGCGGAAGAAGCGCAGGGTCTTCCCCGCCGTGGTGGGCCTCGCCGCTGACCGCATCTTCATCTTACGTGCGGCGGGCATGGTGGTGGTAGTGATGGAGGCGCACGAGCTGGGGGCGGTTGACAGAGGCGCGGGACATGGATCTCGGCAGCGGTGGTGTTGGGCTGGACGTGGCGCCCGCAGTCGGGGACGGCGGCGAGGGGCTGGACGTTCTCGGGCTGGTGCGCCGGGTCGGGGCGGTGCTGGACGGGGCGGGCGCGCTGCGGAAACGATGAAGTGTGCGGTAGAGATCCTGCAGGCGGCGCAGGCGGCCGAGCTGCTCGTCGTGTTGCTAGTGGCTTGGTCATTTTAGCGAGGTCGATGTTTGAAGTCCTATAATAACGAAATCCATTGTTTAGAGTTCTATATTAGCAATTTTTTCATGTTATATATTGGGTGTGTTTAGTTCTAAAAAGAGAAGGTGAAAATTTGGTAAAAAAGTCGCATCGGACACTGTAGCAGTAGCACTTTTTGTTTGATTATTGTAAACATTGTTCTATCATGACCTAACTAGACTCAAAAGATTCATCTCGTCGTGTACATCAAAACTTTGCAATTAGTTTTTTTATTTATCTACGTTTAGTGTTTCATGCACGCGTCATTTGCTATATTTATTATTTAATGTTTCGATTACATCGACGATGCGATATGAATACGATGGAAAGTTTGGGTGTTCAAGGAAACTATAAACAGGGCCATTGGAAGCTATCTTAAAAGAAAAAAGTTTCGAGAAGCTCTATGGAATTCGCAGCAGGCGAGCGGCGTGCAAGTGTGCAACAGCTGCAGCTGCACAGGCGCAGGCGGGCCACCAGGCCCGAGCCAGGGTTGCGCACGGCAGCGGCCCACGACGCGCAACCCAGCTGCCAGCGCAGGCAGCAGCCGCACGCGGGCCAGGTTCGGCCCAGCGCGCGAGGCGAGCAGGCCGAGCGCTCGCGTTCCAGTCCAGCGGGACGCGCTAGCCCAAGCGGGAGCGGCGGCCCAGGCTCGCGTGGCATAGCAGGCCGATGCGGCCCAGCCAGTGCAGCGCGCAGCCGAGGCGGGGCAGCCAGTGGCCCAGGCACAGCGCGTGGCAGGCCGACGCGCACGGGCCAGCGCAGCAAGCAGCGGCATCGACCAAAAGCTTGATGTGTATGCTCAGTTTCTCTCGCAGGTAAGCAACGGCAATAGCTAAGCTCAAGCTGATGAATTAATCTTGAGTGAAATATCCCTTTCAGGCTACAGAAGCAATCATTTTTTAATTTAGAAAATAAATCCGGTGTCAGCAGCCAAAAGTTGTCAGCTTATAGCCCTTTTCTGTATACATTTTTCCTTTTTACATCTTTTGGCCTAGGCGTCTGTACAACCAGTTTTTATAAATATAATTCTGGCAAGTCTTGCCAGTGTTACGGTTCAAAAAAAAAAAGTTGTCAGCTTATGAAGCAACACAATGCCACGCTTAGGTAGCTATAATCTCAAACGATACAAAGCAAACAAAGGACATGTCCCTAAAACAAGCACTCTGAAATTGGATTCTCTTCGTGATATTCCACCCTACCTTGTTTAAAACTTTCATTGCGGTGATCTCTAGGCCTCGACATCCTCTCTTTAGGTTGTCCCTCTCTTCCTCTTTAGATAGGATATGATGGACCATTTCTTAATCCAATAAGTCCCCTGAACATAACCTGCAAACAAGAATTAGGTTTTGATCTTTGGAATACCACATCATTCCTACTCAACCACAATGCCCAACATATTGTGACTACCCCAATATTGCCCAACATATTGCAGCTACCGCAATATGGAAATCTCCTCAACCAAGAATCAAAAAGATTAGCTACACTTGTTGGTGGCTGAAAACCAAAAGGACTAATACAATTCCACACCGTACACGCCGTAGGTCAGTCAGAAAACAGGTGTTAAATGGTCTCTTCTGCATTACAAAAATAACGTCTAGTGCATCCCTTTCAATGCCTTTTAGCAAGGTTATCTTTGGTTAGAATGACCCCTTGTTTTAGGTAACAAAAAAAAATCTTGATCTTTAGAGGGATCTTTATTTTCCAAGATGAACATCTGGGCAGCACCCCTGCACCTCCCATAAGATCCTTATACGAGGCTTGCACCGTGAAATTTTTGTTCCTAGTCAACACAAAGGGCACGGTAGTGGTGGAGGTTTTGATCTAAGGTAAAGGAGAACTTCTGGTTCGGTGTGAATGCTTAATTATGCAGC
Source organism: Echinochloa crus-galli (assembly GCA_900205405.1). Classification (NCBI taxonomy): domain Eukaryota; kingdom Viridiplantae; phylum Streptophyta; class Magnoliopsida; order Poales; family Poaceae; genus Echinochloa; species Echinochloa crus-galli. Next base: position 455,910 of record OAMR01000381.1, on the reverse strand, counting down.
TAAAAACAGGAAAAAGGGCATTGTTAGTAAACCGTAAACCATTACAGATATTTGTAACAGACAATATAAAGGCCTATTACAAATAATCTAATATTGGTAAGGGGCATACTTCGATCGTTGCCAATGTTCCGACCATTTGTAACGGAAATTGTTAATGTCTGTTACTAATGACGATGGTAACATGCGTAGTTTATGACATTATCAATGTCTTATCATTGGTAACAGACCTTATTGTTAACCAGGTCTGGCACAATCCTTGTAGCCTTATTCATAATAACGGGCATTAATAAAATCTGTTGCCTTTATTTTTTTTATCGGATATCATATAGTTATACATGTTATGTATCTTTAATTTCTACGTAGGGACTAATAGAGGTGTTTGTGCTAATGACTGGAGCAGAGTCGTTGCTCCATTAGAGTTGTCGCTTTTTAGAGCGACTCTAACAGCCTCTCCGAATCCTTAACTAAATATAGAGATATAGCTCCTTTGTATAATATAGAAAATCATCTTTTTCACATGAAAACCAACAGCCTCTTCAGATCCCCTAATGTCTATATTTCAAATCCGATCCACGTCAGCTCCCACAGTATTGAATCGGCATCTGTTCGACGCCCCGCCTCCTGCCCCGTCCGCGTGCACGCCGCCGCCTGCCGCGTCCGTGCTGCTGCGTTCGCGTCCACACCGCCGCCTGCCGTGTTCGCTTCCAGGGCTGCTGCGTCTGGGCCCACGCCGCTGTAACCACGGCTGCCGCGTCCGATGGAGAACAAGCAGAAGAGACGTGAGGTCCAGGACCTTCCGCGTGGTACAGAAAGACCAGCCTGCAAGTCCCTCGCTCTCCATGTCAACCGGTTAGCTAGTACTACTCGTCGTGGCGGCGGCCGATGGCGAGCGCCTGACGTAGCATGCGGACGCGCCGATGGCGAGCCCCGCGAACGCCGGCGGCACGAGCAGGTCGACACCGGACCGCCCCACCACCCGCTCCGGCACGCAGACGTGTTCCCACCACCGTCGAGCACTCGAGCTGCACGCGCACCGCCCCGGCCGTGCATGCCCCGGCCCGCCACCGCCCGTCGTCGTCAGCACCCGCATGAAGGCGGCCTCCGGCGCGAACGACCCGATGGACAGCGCCAGCGCCCCCGCCCACGCCATCGCGCCGCACCGCCAGTGCCCAGTGCTGCCGCTTGCCCGCTCCCCACCCGCGCTTCTACTAGAGGATGTATCGCCTCCGCGTGCTTGCTGCAGTCTCGTTGTCGATATCCTGGCCAGCGAGCGCCGACGCCACACTGCGGGTCAGCAGCCACGAGGCCCGGTCTAGAAGGGGAGCGGAGGCGGGGGGGCTCGTGGAGATGAAGCGGTTCACGAGCGGCCGCGCGGCGTTCCGGGACTTCGACTAGCGGGAGGAAGAAGACGGTGCAGGAGGGTGCGGATCGTGCGGGAGCGCGCGGAAGAATGGGATGGCGAGGGCGATAGGCTTGGTACATTTGACTAGCGAGCTCTGCGGTACAGCGAGTCAAATAGAGAAGATAGGAGGATGGAGTCTGTTGGATCCAGTTTTTAACATGTTTTCTATTTTTTTACGTAGTCTAGTTAATTTAGCTAGGTGGTTGGAGTTGCTCTTACAATGGCACCGCTTTCCTAACAGCCGCTTTTGTGCCTGTATTACTGTAACGGAGTTAATGCGGTTTTTTGCAGTGACGTGGACGTAACGGACGCTAGACATGTGACCGACCACAGACTCAGAAGGTGGGTACCATTCACTGTTTAGCCTTTGTTTAGTTTCTAAATTTGGTAGCCAAACTTTGGCCTTTTGGGTAGCGCACGTACTGTAACATTTCGTTTATATGCATGAAAAATTATTCAAAAATTTATTAATTAGACTCAAAATATTTGTCTCGCAGAGTATAATAAAACTGTGCAATTAATTGTTGATTTATCTACATTTAGTACTCCATGCATGTGCCGATATTTAGTTGTGATGAGAAGTTTTTCTTTTTGCACAGTGAACTTTGGGGTGAAATTTGGGATCTAAACAAAAGCCTTAGCATTTGCTATTTATTAGTTCTAGGACAAACTGACTGAGACAGAGGGTGTGTTTAGCTCACGCGAAAAGTTGGTCGAAAAGTCACATCAAACACTGTAGCATTTTTTTTTGTGTTTATGATAATAATGATAGATGAATAGTGAAGTTTGGAAGGAGAAAATTTGGAAACTAAACACAGCCAAAGTGATTTGCGGTATGGACTCGAGGGAAATTGCAGGAAATGTGCACAAAACCCATTCTAGAGCAATCATCTTCTCTACTATCACCGTTTGGAACAAAGGAATTGCCACAAAATCTTTCCGAAGGAATGTCAATTGCACATGGGCTGTGTGTTTAGTTCCCGACAAGGAATGTGAAGTTTGGTAAAAATGTTACATCGGATATTGTAACGTACTGTAGCATTTTTTGTTTGTTTGTGGTAATCGTTATCCTCTCATGACCTAATTAGGCTCAAAAACTTCGTCTCGTCGTGTACTTCAATACCATGTACTTAGTTTTTTATTTACCCACGTTTAGTGTTCCATGCATGAGGAGAGAGATTTGATTTGATTTGACGTGATAGGTGAATAGTGAAGTTTGGAGAGAGAATTTTTTGCTTTTCAAGGAAACTAAACAGGACCATTTTTATTTTGGAGGAATCAGAAGATGAGTTCTGAGCTGATGTGAATCTTTTGCATGGTGGCTCGCTGGATCTCTCTCTTTCCAACCATGTTTAACTGACGTTCAGAGGACGTCGTCAAGTTGCAGGAAAGCTGCATGTCCGAACAAAACCATCACCATCCTAATCTTATCCTGCTGTGATACTGTTGCTGAACTCTGCCACATGGACAGATTTGTCATCCAGCTAATTATAGGCTAAAAGGGAGATGAGATTGCAACATAAAGATCAGGATCCCCTAGATAGCTCCATCCACAGCTCGCAAGAACTTCCAAATGGTGGGAAAATGATACTGGGAAAGCAGAGTCGCCAACTAAGTTCTTGATTCCCGTGTTGGAAACCTCTCTCCGGTTCTCCTGCATTTTTATTTTCATCGCTTTGGTTTACAACCTCATTCATTTCACTTTTCCTTGTTTCCACAAGGTTCATTTGATTTTCAATCCAGCATTCCAGGCCCTAAACAGAAGCCACAATTTGGTGGAGGATGAAATTGAAAACAAAGGAGTGGGAGGTGACGATGCACGAGGCAGGTCGACAGCTGCGCCGTGCCTGGCCATCACAAGGCAGCAACTAATGACAGCTGTCAGAGATCCTCATTTGGGCGAGAGCGTGGAAAACGTGGTCGGCTGTTCATCTCAATTGTCCTATATAAATACACCCTTATCAGGGACATGAAAACCTGCAGCTTGACGTGGCCAGCCTCGGGCCACTTCCCTCCAGCCATTTGGTAAACAAGCATCGGGCAGGAGACTACTCGGCATTATCAGGTCATTCTTGCCCTCCTTCTCGATAATATCTGTTGCTTCTAATTTGCTTACCTCAAAATACATTTTGCAGTACAATACCGTGGCATCATGGCACAATCTGAGGCCATACATCTTTCTTCAGGCGTGACCGGGAAAAACATTGCTAAGGATCAAGTCGAATCTACCGTCAAATTGTACTGTCACTCGGTCATTACACTTGGAACAGTTTGTTTACTTCTTCACTATCCCTACATTGTTTGCAAATGCCATGCTTAAATCTTAGTCCCTCGCTAGCATTCATGTGAAGTTAGGCATGCCAAGGTACTAACTGACATGTATGCAGAGAAGAACGCATTTTTCTTTACGTGGCCAATAGGTGTCCATATTCGACATGGTAACATCACACCCACTGGGTGTTGCCATGGATGACAAATCTTCACTCTAGTTTATTCAATGATGGCATGTTTTGAATGACGTACAAGTCAATTTATTTTCCTGTTGATTTATATATTTGGCATATTTCTGCTAGTTGCTCGTAGTACTTCCTAGTGTTCATTTTGAATCAGATATGCAAAGTATAACGACACAGAAGGCTATGATCGATACATGTCTCAATTGACATTAGCCTTATGTATCCATGTCTGAAGAAACATACTTTCTAGATTTTCTTTGTATTTGAAATCTTCCTTATAGCCGTTTGTATGGCTTGAATGATCATTTTGCTTCAGTTATGCCAAGTATCACGACCTGTATGGTGGCGACGAAGAATTCAGGAAGTCGAATTATAGTGACTTGGTACACAATTCTTTCCATCTGAGCCAAAGTACAGTATATACTCAAATGTTCTAATAATGTCGGGTCTCAAATTTGTATAATTCTCACTGTAAAAATTAGGTAAACAAATACTACGATCTTATATCCAGCTTCATTGAATATCGCTGGGATCAATCATTCCATTTCGCCCCAAGGTAAAATTTGAACTTACTAAATATCTTCATATTATCTACTGAATTTTCTACTTCACATCTATGTTACTCTAATTTTCTTGAACAACATTTATATACAGATGGCATGGAGAAACTCATCGTGAAAGCATCAAGCGATTTGAGCATTTTGTTGCTCTTCAATTGGGGCTGAAGAAGGGGATGAAGGTAGGTCGAAAGAACAAAACTGCATTACTTATATAGCAGGTTAGAGATTTTTATGATCTTAAGAGCTGCCAAGATTTGAAATAACGGTATGATTTAAATCTGTCAAAGATGATTGTGGTGTATAGGCATATCTAAAATAAATTGTACCATTCAATTGTATTAGATTTCATCGTGAGGTTTCGATCTGAATGTGCCCATCACTCTGATAAATTGGGAGTCATGAAGCTATCATACATTCATATCATTGAAAGTTGTAGCTAGAGTGACATAGGTTTTTGTGCAAATAAATTTTAGGTTCATACAAAATTCACTGCAAAAATTGTTCAAAGCATGTTGGACATAGTGTTTCCCATGATAAATCGTACCATGTGCTGTCTATTTGACCACATTATTATGATTTGTTGCTAATCATTTCTTTCTCTGCCTGTATATATTGGTATATTAAGTCCTATCAGCAGTTAAGCTCATTTAATGTTATTTTTGGGACACTTATATTGTATTTCTCTTTCGTGCCCTAATTCTAAAGCATATGTAGTTATTATAACAAGTTTTCGTAATGCATAAATTTAACCTCATGTCATGCTTTGTTGCATTACAGGTCTTGGATGTTGGATGTGGATTGTGGAATTGGAGGGCCCTTAAGAGAAATCGCCAGATTCACGTAATGGGCCCAATGAAGTTCCATTGCCAATCATTTAGGCTGTGATACAATCCGTCAGAACATGAATTCTATTGCTGTCTCAACTCTATTTACCATTTTAGCTCGACTGAGGTAACTGGACTGAACAACAACACTTATCAGATATCAAGGGGCAAGGTTGGTTTTTGACATGTTCCTGGAATAGAAAAGAAAAAACGTTATGAGCATACTTCTGTATCTGTTACATGAGTTGTTTGCATTCCAGGAGCTGAATTCTTCCACAGGGTTGAGTGTGCAGTGCAACTTCGTAAAGGTAAAAAACTCCCATTCTCAATCATTATTCTATTTTTTTTCTTTGTGCCGTGTCATACGTTTGTTCTAATAGAATCTAGCTTCTCCCGGCAATTGCAGGGAGAGTTCATGGAGATGCCATTCCCTGATAATATGTTTGATGCAGCATATGCCATAGAGGCCACGATACATGCACCTGATGCAGTATAACTCACATCATAAACTCCAGATTATATAAATGTTTTTCAACGAATCACATTCAAGTTTTGTTTATTTTTTTTCCATACCTGGCTATTACAGCTACGTGCCTACATGAAGATATACCGAGTGCTGAAACCAGGACAGTATTTTGCGTTAGATGAATTGTGTTTAACAGATAGATTTGATCCAAACAAAATGGAACATAGGGACATCAAGGCTCAAATTGAGCTCGGTTGTGGCCTGCCTGATCTCCGTACAACTGGCCAGTGCATCCAAGCTATGAAAGATGCAGGATTTGAGGTGCTATAATATTTACCATCACTCCATCAGGCGATTGATTCACGGAGATATAACTGTCTGAAAGTACTTTTGGATGCCAGGATGACTTGGTTCTCTTTTATGTTAGATCGTCTTCGCGAAGGATCTTGCTGAAGATTCTCCGTGTCCATGGTACCAAGAAGTAGACCCTGGCTGCTTCTCATTTACCAGCTTTAGCAACTCACGTGTGGGACGCTTCATCACGGCTGGAATTGTAATCTTAGAACACTTTTCTTTTAAGTCATGTTTCTATGTAATCTTATAATAATCTGTCGGCTTTGGACTTTAGATGCCTTACTCTGCTGTTTTATCAATCATGTATGTTTCTGCAGATTGGCACACTGGAGTTCCTTCGTATTGTCCCCAAAGGTTCCAGTAAGCTGTTCAGCATCATGCAGACTGCCAACGATAGCCTCGTAACAGGCAGCCGGTACGTGTTTTTATTATTTTACCTTAAAAGGAAATTGCAATCTCCTCCAGATCTTTACCGTGAGCTTCTTTGTCCTGGGCCAGAAACCTACGAAGGATCTTGAAATTTAAAGCAACCTACTACGGAGAATGTCGCGAGAATAAAGGTTTCTCAGAGAGAAAAAGAGTAGAAGAGATAGAGTGTATGTTTAGAGATAGAGTTTTTCAAGAGAATGCATTTGCTTAAAACGATTCCATGTTTAATCATCCGAACCTGATATGCCATTTGATTCATGCAAAAAGGATTCTATAAATATCAAACATAAAAATTGAATTGAATCAGATTCTAGATAATCCATTTCCTATTGAATCTAATTAGTAGAATCTGATTACTAAAATGACTTCCAATCTTTAATCCATAATATCTATATAGATGGTCCCTACTAAAAGATTTCTCTCAATTCTCAGCGAGCCACATCAACATTGGTAGATCAAGAGCCTCCAGGCCCTCACATGTTCTTTACTCAGCAGGTCAGATCAAGAGATGTGCACTAATGGTAGCACTAAGGATCATGCATGTGTTGCTTGAACTAATGACTTGACAATAACCCTAAACCTTAAACTCTAATGACAGCTTGTGGGTTGTAACGTTTGAGCATCCAGATTGTAGGTATATAACTAGACGTGCCTATAAACGATGAAGGTATTGGACTCATTCGAAAAGAATTCTAACAAAGCAAATGACAATATACAAATGGGAGTGGTTCAACAATAATTATCAATAAGGCAATCAAGATAGGAAGGAAGAGAGGAGAGAAATCTTTGAGGTGCAATGAGCAAACATGGCGCAAGATGGGTTTCTACATTGCATATTATTGTAATCTTAGAACACTTTTCTTTTAAGTCATGTTTCTATGTAATCTTATAATAATCTGTCGGCTTTGGACTTTAGATGCCTTACTCTGCTGTTTTATCAATCATGTATGTTTCTGCAGATTGGCACACTGGAGTTCCTTCGTATTGTCCCCAAAGGTTCCAGTAAGCTGTTCAGCATCATGCAGACTGCCAACGATAGCCTCGTAACAGGCAGCCGGTACGTCTTTTTATTATTTTAGATTAAAAGGATATTGCGATCTCCTCATCGGAACGACATAAGTGACCATCCATATTCACATTTTTGTATGATCTCAGGGAACAGATCTTTACCGTGAGCTTCTTTGTCCTGGGCCGGAAACTTATGAAGGATCTTGAAATTTAAAGCAACCTACTACGGAGTATGTCGTAAGAATAAAGGTTTCTCGGAACCTTGTGTAGTGAAGTAATGTTTTACGTAGTGTCAACGCTCTACAGAAGATGATGGATTTGTTGACAAAACATGCTAGGATGCGGTACTGGATTTCTGATGAATTATTACTATCTAAATTAAATGCATTTGTCGCGCATATGTCGAGATGCTGAGTACTCTTTGAAATATATTCATCACAGCACAGCACTATATTGCTTCCGTGTCTCTACTACAAAAGAAACACTTGATTCATGACACCATCGAAATCTCATCTGAAACTCTAAAATGTCGGTGCTGTGGGAATGTGTGCGTCATACATGTGGGACTAGTAACGGGCACACGATGCATGTTACAAATAAGACCGCGATGAGGACCACGACGAGGACCGTTACTAACGACGAGCAATTGGTAACAGTGGAAATAAAGTTTGTTACCAAAATCTCCTTTAACAGATTCAAGTCTAGATCTCCTTTATAGTTCTCCCAAGTCTAGATTCAAGTCTTTGTCTTGGCGGGTTCTTCGTTTCAGCTTAATACTTGTGGTGAACTGTCAATCGGTATTGACAGGATTGCTTGCTTCTGCTAGCGGAGTAAGTGGTTGTAGTCTAGTGTGGGTGTGGTAACTAGACTAGTCCATAACCTTAGATTACCTCTGAACTGGCACGGAGGTGGTAGTCGTTAGGTGGTGACAGCCCTATACGACCTTCGTACTCCAACACGCCTGTCGGCCTGTAGGATCCCCAAATGTGCAGGGTTGCAGGCACCCCTTCTCATCCCTCTCTGTATGCCTCGGGCTCTGTGTCCCGAAGTCGAGGTCTCAGCTTATCTAGATCTGTTGTAGCTATCTCTCAACCCATGTATCCTAACCCGAGTACCCCAGATGGACAATACATAGGAAACCTTTATCTCTTCTCATTGTCCTCCTAACTGTCTAGTCTTTCTCTTTCCTATTCAAGTCTCCCTTGAACACTGTGTCATGATATATCCACTCCTATCCAATACCGTTATCCCCTGTCTTGTCTAGTCATGTACCCTTCTCTAATAGTCTCGAATGTCCGTTTGCTAGTATTCTTGCCAAAGCTTCCCTACGGAAATATAAATTACGATACCTCGGATTACACTCTGGTGAAGTGCTACAACGGTAATTCTGTGCGCTTGCAAAATATTCACATACTTTACTAGCCATAAGGAAAACCACTGAAACACTCCTTACTCTAGTATCGGGACTCACAATCCTGATATTGGATTGTAAGAAGTGCAAACAGTCACTCAGGTTGAGAGATATAACAGGTGAAGAACCATCTCTTAGAGGTCAAGGATAAACCTAATGTCTTAGTATCGGGATGAGACACCAGCAACTCCAGAAAGGGATGATAAGGGGAGTTGAAACCACCTCAAGAGGGGTTTCCTAAAGGCCGGGACTAACGTGATAGGCTACAAAGACCGTATAGGACTGTCACCACCTAACGGCTACCACCTCCGTTGCAACGGGGCAAACCAAGGTCACGGTGTAGTGTAGGAACCAGTCCTACACTAGTCAAATACTAGTTACTCTACTAGCAAGGGCAAGCAATCCCGTCAATACTTCCAATGAGAATTCACCAAAGGTATTGAGCAAGATCAAAGAACTAACAAAGACAAAGACTGAAACAAGACCTAGAAGAACTAGATCTACAACTAACTATAGTCTAAACATGATATAAATGCAACTAGAATAAAGTAGAGGCAAGATATAAATGAAACAGACAAAGATGATAAAGATATTTTATATTGATACAAGATCTATTACCAGGCAAAGCTCGACTCGACTCTAACTCCCAACCAAACTATCCTAACTCTACTAGAACAAGTGGAAAGAGAGCTCCTTGGCTCGAGTGTGTGTGATACAAGTGAATGGACACCTCTATTAACAGCTTGGAGTGGCGGTTGAGGTGGAGTAGCATGCAAGGTAGCTTCGGAGGCGGTGTCGGGCCTTCGACCGAATCCACCAGTTCGGCCGAACCGCGCATCTGCACCGCCTTGAATCCCATGGCTAGGATGCATCCCTCGAAGGCGGTGCTGGCTTGGGGGTGGTTCAGCCAAATCGCCTTTGTTCGGTCGAACTGGGCTTTCAGCCCAGCAGTGCCCCCTTGCATCGCCTCTTGCTCTTGGACCTCCTGGGCTGGCTTTTGATGATGTACTTCATGTTGTTTTGGCCCAGAGATGAGGTGGCGGTGGTCCAAGTGTCCTGCATGGTCATTGCTCGGTCATTGCTGACATGGATGGCCTCCCGGTTGTGCTTCGCATCGTGTACGGCTAGGGGGGTAAACGGCCGAACGGAGTCGTTCAGCCAAATCGGTCGATTCTGACCCCTATAGCGCGTATTTCTTGTTACTTTACCTGCACAAGTGAAACACACAAAACCTCATGGAACTTTATTAGAACCAAACCTAAGTGCATGAATGTCGCATATAACCTCATTTATTCGCGAGTATCGGCGGTCAAAAACGTGCCATAACGATCGCCAACAAGCTCGCCCAAGCTTAGACCTTTGCTCGTCCTCGAACAAAGATAGAAAATTAGGCTCGGTGGATCAAGAGCTTCTACAATGTTAGTATATATCTTGCAAGTAATCTTTATAAACAATTAATACTCTAAAATACTCAAATCATCGGGAAAGTATGAACTCACCATTTTACCTATTGGGCGTATAGCAATCTCCTTGTCTTGGGCGGTTGAAAGGTTGAATAGTTTCATTGGTTTTATTCCACTCCTACTTTTTTCAGGATCCCATCTCGTAGTTTTCCATGATTTTTGGAAATTAAAGTTGTTCCTCAATTGTCACGCTTAATCACTCTAGTGGTGTTCATATCCTCACCAAAGGCTTGTGCCTTTTTCATCCTAAAATCTAACAAAGCTTTTTGTGTGGCTCAGGGACAGAGGATGGAGGCCTCTTATATTTTGCTAAGTCAAAGACTGGATCTTAGGAGGATCAAATCATACCTTTAGATCGAGAGGTGCAAGTGTGTGGAATATGTGGAGTGGAATGTGGTGGAACACCTTGGGAGGATTCTTCCTCTCCTTGATTTATTTTCGAGAACATGGGATATCTTTTATTCATAATTTTTGCCATGCCTTTGGGATGCTTTTCTCATTTTCTTTTTGCCATGCTACTTAGCATGCTTTTTTCTATTCTTTTTGCATATCCCATGTCTCTATCAAGGATATTTGGAAAGGAAAGATCATAAAACATGGAAATTTATTTTACGGATAGATAATGGAAAACATTGATAACTCCCAGTGTAGGAATTTGCAAGTGAGAATGGTGTGTACATGTATCTCAATCTTTAAAACATAAAAGGTTTCTCACTAAGGTCACAGTAATTTGACAAAGCTCACTAAGATAACAAGTAAGCATATGACTAGAAATTTTGACTAAGCTTAGCATATGGCTTTGGTAGGGATTGCAAACCAATGAGGAACTTTATATTATTATTATTTCTTTGAAAGCAAAAGACATCCGAGATTTTCACTGTACTAGCAAGAGCAAGAATTCAACCGAATCTCACTATATCATTCTTTACAAGAACCTAGACTTGGAATAAAGCATGTGCTCTCACAAGCTTTTCAAGTTCATTTTTACTCATGCCAAATAACTTAAGTACTGAGAGCAACTAGTTGAAACAAAGCAGTTGCAAGATTAATGATAGAGCAACTATTCATCATTTCCAAGGTGAGAGGCATATGGTTGATTCGATGCATAGTTGGGAGTTATTTTATTTAAGGGAAATATTTTTGGTATTTTTATTTTTAGGTGAATTCAAAATTAAAGGGAAATAGCAATTCAAAATCTAAGTCCTGAGGGGAACATGATACATATCTGGTGGTAGTCCTCCCCCAAGCTTGGGTCTTTCCATCACTGTTAGGGTTGAAATCTTAGAAGTAGTCCGTCATCTGGTTCGTTTGCTACTGGACATCGTACCTTAGAGCATCCAGCACACCGCTATTCTCTTGATGGTACTCAGAATGTCGTGCCGGCATGCTCTCGATGTTGCTGGTATGTCGAACCCACTGATGCGTGCGGACTGAGAATGCCTAGGGTACTAAGGCTGGGAGGCACTGTCGTACCGTCCTCCATACCATCCCTGGGAATACTCAGAGTCCGTGCTCTAAGTGTAGTCCCAGCGGCCTGAGGCGAAGTAGTCTGGGTCCTGAGAATGTCTGGAGCCTCCTGCTCGTCCCAGCACCGGCATACTCATCGTATGGAGCCTTCTTGTCGGTGTGATTGCGATAGTGATCACAGTACAAGGAACTATTTATTCTGTGACATAACCGTTATGTCACGGATTGCTGAAAAACTGTCATAAATGTTGCGTCTGCGACGATTTAAATTTTCGTGGTGGAATGTGCGTTATTAATTCAAGAAGACGACGTTTCTTAATAAATGTCACGGTCCGTGACGTATCTTGACCGTCACATATCAGCCCAAGGCCCATGCAGCCCAACCCATAGCCCACTATTCGTAACAAAACAAATCATCACGATTGCTCCTGATATGGACGTGATGTGGCAGCTGACTTGGATGTGACATAGCAGCTGACTTGGCACATGAACATGACATGGCACCTACGTGGATGATGACATGGCACCTACATAGATAATGACGTGGCATCTACGTGGCCAATGTGGATGATGACGCAACACCTACGAGGACAATGATGTGGCACCTACGAGGACGATGATGTGGCACCTACGCGAATGATGACGTGGCACCCACATGGACAATGGCATGGCACCATTTTATTCAGCCATTTCAGAATTGCAAATCGAAGCCATACAATTTCCAAAATTACAATTCCATACATCCATCTTCATAATTTTTTGCACAACAAATTAAATAGAACATAGAAGGCATCACAAATTAAACTTTTCAAAGGTTTGTCCAATATCAATTTTTTGAGCCAGTGCCTTGCTTGCTTTATAGTCTTTGGATTATAGTTCCCGTTGTTGACACAAGGTGGACTACGATTCTTTCATGTTGCCCAGTGCTGCGTACAAAGAACAAAAGGTAATTACAAGGGTGAGATCAAGAACCAATTAAATGAAAGTGTGAGATAATAGTTTTTGCACTGAAAGAGTAGTGTCTACTGCTAGTTTGTTGATGATTTGGAGACTATGGAAACTATATGTAGTGTCTTTGTCTTGATTTGAGGCTGGCCTTAGGGGTTTACAATGAGTAGCACACCCCATTTGAACAGGAAAATCGTTATTTTTTGTCCAGAAAACCACATCAATTTCAGTTATAAGCTTGAGTTGTCGTCTAGAACAATTCTTGCTCTGATGAAGCATGTGGCGATGTCGGACATCCTTACCACACTAAGGATAATGATATCTACATAGTAAATTTATTAGAGGATAGATCATTGGACAAATGCTAACTGCTGTCATGCGTGTGCTTCAATTCTAAACTGAAGGGCAATACAGCTGGACACCTATAATACCTATATAGACGGTCCCCCTTACAGGATTTCTCTCAATTCTCAGCGAGCCACATCAACATTGGTAGATCAAGAGCCTCCAGGCCCTCACATGTTCTTTACTCAGCAGGTCAGATCAAGAGATGTGCACTAATGGTAGCACTAAGGATCATGCATGTGTTGCTTGAACTAATGACTTGACAATAACCCTAAACCTTAAACTCTAATGACAGCTTGTGGGTTGTAACGTTTGAGCATCCAGATTGTAGGTATATAACTAGACGTGCCTATAAACGATGAAGGTATTGGACTCATTCGAAAAGAATTCTAACAAAGCAAATGACAATATACAAATGGGAGTGGTTCAACAATAATTATCAATAAGGCAATCAAGATAGGAAGGAAGAGAGGAGAGAAATCTTTGAGGTGCAATGAGCAAACATGGCGCAAGATGGGTTTCTACATTGCATATTTTTATAATACCGTTTTGCAATAATATGGTACAAATATTATCACTTCTTTATTTTAGTAATTAATAAAGTAGCTGCAAAAGCTCTCTCACATCCCACGACAATGTGCGGAGAATCACCTAGTTCTTTGGAATCCAGCAGCCGTGGAAGCCGTATGGAAGGCCATAGGGGAAACGTATGCGCGCAATCTCTTTGAAAGTAGCGCCGTCCAGTAGCAACGCATAGCCTCCCCCTTCCATCGTGCTTACAATAGATATTACAACACCTACACAGGACAATCCCATGACAAGATTTAGATATGGATGCACTACCGGAAAACGGATCTTTGCCGTGCGTGAGACTCTTTACCGTGTGTCTTTTATCGGGCGCACGGCAAAGAGCTTGTTTGCCGTGCGTCTTCTACCGCGCGCACGGTAAATAAAAAACACACGGTAAATTTATTATTTACCGTGTGTTTTCTTATGACGCACGACAAACTCAATCTTTGCCGTGGGCTTTTTCGTAACGCACGGTAAACTCTTTAGTTTGCCGTGCGCTTATTTTTTTACGCATGGCAAACATTTTTTTTCACTGGCCGTTAGCCAACGTTAGCAGTTAGGTTCTTTTTTATCCTCTTTGCCGTGCGGCTCCACTAGACGCACGGCAAAGATGTGTATTTGCCGTGCGTTTTATTTTTTACACACGCAAAGAGCTTGTTTGCCGTGTGCTTTTTTTTCTGACACACGGTAAAGAGGTGTTCCAAAACATATTTTGAAGTCCTAAACGAATTCAAATGAAAATGTTTTAAACTACAAAGTTGTATGACTCATCAAGATGAACAATTTTTGTTGTGGACAGTTTTTCATTTGACAATGTTAAAGTAAATTTGTTCATAAATCTTACATGTCTAATTACCTCCGATGGAAAACACTCTAAATGAAACTTGTTGATCTCGAAACGTTATAAAACTTTGTAGTTGAAATGGTGGTACGTGTATTTACAAAAGTTGGTGTTTGCATTTTCCAAATCATGGTCCCGATTATATTTCCAATTCACGGTGGTCCATCCCCAATCATACTTATATCAGGGACTGTTAGTAGTATAAATTTACGTAGTTGGTATATCCAAACGATGGTACCTGGTCTGTTAGTAGTATAAATTTCTTTTAGTCCTCTTTAAAATGAAAAGAAAAGAAATTTCAAACATCTTGACATATGATCACTAACAAATGAGATTGTATATGTATATGTGTGATTGTATATGAGAGGTTTAGTAAATGTATTTTTGAATACAAACTTTTTCATATGATCTCATATGAAAAAAAAATTTATACGAAAGTCGTACATCTCGACGAAATATAAAACTTTGTAGTTGACAATTTTTCATTTGAAATTGTTTAGGCATCCAAAATTTTGTTATAAACGCATAAAAGAAACACAACTCGCCACGTCAGCGCCACGTCAGCGATCCAACCCTTCAAAATGGTGAGTTCCTATTGGTCCATTCATTGTTTACCATGCGTTTTTGTTTAACACACGACAAATTCATATAGCTTTAATTTTTGCGCACGGCAAACAAAACTGTTTGCCGTGCGCCTCTAATCCAATGCACGGCAAAGAAATCCACCTGCCCCACCTCCCACCCATCAACTCCACCGGCCCCACCTCCCACCCAGCCTTATCTCTCCACCTCCCAATCCTTATCTCTTTCGCGCTGCCGCCCGCCCTCCCCTCTCTCTCTCCCTCTCTTAGCTCGTGCCGCCGGCCCTCCCCTCTCCCTCGGCCAGCGCCGCTCCCCCTCAGCTCGCCCTCCTCTCAGCAGCGGCGGCGCCCTCCGGTGCGCGCGGCGGCTGGAGAACGGCGGCGGCGGCGGGTGGAGCACCACCACCAACGGTGGAGGCGGGTGAGCAGCGGCGGCGGCGGCGGCCTAGCTTGGGGCGAGGAGGACCCCACGACGGGCGACGACCTCCCTACGGCGGCGGGCGGCGGCATCCCCACGGCGGCGCCGTCGACCGGGTGCGGCCTAGGTCGAGCGGCGCGGCCTACAGCGCGGGCGGCGCGGCAGCGGCGGGGCCGGTCGGCGCGGCCTATGTCGAGCGGCGGACGACGGCTCATCGCGGCGTGGGGCGAGGGCCGGCCGGTTTGCGCCGCGCGGCTAGGACGAGCCGCGGCCGGCTGGCGCGAGCGGCGGCCGGTCAGCGCAGTGCGGGGCGAGCTGCGGCCGGGATTCATGGTGTGCAGCTAGCAATATTTCTCTTTTTTTAATTACCATCCATTGTCATATCAGCAGGTGATTTTAATGCTGAAGGTCAATGTTGTGTTTGGTTGTTGTCTTGAATAGTGATTAACAGGAGCATGATTTGTATCTACCTTATATCTAGCTGGATTAAATAAACTCTAGGTTTACGTTGTAAACCAACAAATCTAGGATTGATGTGCAATGTAGCATAGCTAGTGTAGTAGCTTTTCCATTTGGTGTGGTAGGTGAATCTGGTTCCATAGAGAGCCTGCTACCAGCCATGGATCCAGCTCCCATCCATTTAAATAACATATTACTCTGACACAATAACTTTTCACAACTTCAACCTCTAATTGCTACCCGCGGCCAATACAGTTGACCGTTGCCCTGCAAACACAAAAATCGAACGTTGCCCTCAGAACAAAACGGCCCTTACTCTCTATAGGTTCCTCCTTCATCAAACCTTGTTCTTCATACAATTTTGTAGCCTTCTTCTTCAAAGCCTTCTTCCTGCAGACTTGTTCTTCTTCTCAAAAGCCTTCTAGTCTTCTTGCTAATAACTTGCATAAAAAGAGAGAAGCAAGCTCAGGTTGCATAAAAAAGAGAGAGAAACAAGATCAAAACAACACAACACCATACACATATTGCTTTGTTATGGATCCAATAGACAAAAGTTTCAATAGGTTGCTTGGTTCTGGCCTCAAAAATCCAAGACCAGATAACACAAGCTTCCAGCACATGCCAAATTTTCAACCAAACACTTTCAACCCCTCTTAGTTTGAACCCCCACCATTCAACCACTCCCAGTACCCCAAAACAGCCCACCTACACATGCCATGCATAATTTCAATCCCTTTGGTAGTGTAGGCAACTTCCAACAAATCAGATCTTTTGGGGCAGCCTTGGTTGCCCTTCACACCGCCAAGAACACGGTCATCCATGGTCGCTCCTCTGAAGATGGGACCTGAGGAGGATCTACAGTAGAAGAGGGGGCATGGAGCGGTGCCGGGTGGGCGGCAGCTTTGTCTAGAGGATGCGGTATGGATGGGATCTGGAGAAGGGAAGGAGCTGGTGTGAGGCGCATGGTTGTGGGAAAGGAGACGCGACATAGGACTCGCGCGAAGAAACGACCGGATAGGGATTCTTATGCAGGGTAGGGCCCACATGTATTCATGGGTATTCAATTCAGTTGAATACCCGTTTTTTTGGCAAAAAGATTTTTATATATAATGTATATCAAGTATTGTCGGGGACATCCCAAGGGGGGTCCCCTAGCCGCCGGGAATAATCACCCTAAAAAAACATCTAATCACCGACGGCCCAGAAAATCACCCGGGGCGGCACGGCCCGGAGCCGCTCACCGCGGCCCAAACGACCGTCCCGACTTGATTCGCCTCAAGGCCCAAAGAGCGAACGCCATGACCGCCTCGCTCGAGGGTCTTCGACCCCCTCGGGCAAGCATGGCCGCATCTCCGCCTCGCTCGAGGGTCTTCGACCCCCTCGGGCAAGCATGGCCGCATCTCCGCCTCGCTCGAGGGTCTTCGACCCCCTCGGGCAAGCATGGCCGCATCTCCGCCTCGCTCGAGGGTCTTCGACCCCCTCGGGCAAGCATGGCCGCATCTCCGCCTCGCTCGAGGGTCTTCGACCCCCTCGGGCAGGCATGGCCGCATCTCCGCATCGCTCGAGGGTCTTCGACCCCCTCGGGCCTGTCTCTTATACACATCT
>OAMR01000381.1:420769-436924 GCA_900205405.1 Echinochloa crus-galli | reverse complement strand
GAAAAGAAATTTCAAACATCTTGACATATGATCACTAACAAATGAGATTGTATATGTCTATGTGTGATTGTATATGAGAGGTTTAGTAAATCTATTTTTGAATACAAACTTTATTATATGATCTCATATGAAAAACTCTTTATATGAAAGTCGTACATCTGAACGAAATATAAAACTTTGTACTTGTCAACTTTTTCATTTGAAATTGTTTAGGCATCCAAAATTTTGTTATAAACACATAAAGGAAACACAACTCGCCACGTCAGCGATCCAACCCTTCAAAATGGTGAATTCCTATTGGTCCAATCATTATTTACCGTGTGTTTTTCTTAACACGCGGCAAACATACGTGTTTGCATTGTGTTTTTATTTTTGCGCACGGTAAAGATATTTCGCCGGCAAATATATTTTGTTGCCGTGGAGCAAGGCACGGCAAAGTTTATGACAGCACCCCTCCCACGTTGCCCCTGGCCCCACCCCGGCCCCACCTCCCACCAGCCTTATCTCCTACGCCTCCTCCCTCGGCCGCGTTCTCTCTCCCTCGCGTGTCGCGCCGCCTGCCCTCCTCTCTTTCTCTCCCTCACGCCGCCCACCGTCCTCTCGCTCCCCCAGCTCTGCCAGCGCCGTCGGCCGTCCTCCCTCTATCTCCCTCGCGCCGCCAGCCCTCCTCTCGCTCCCTCAGCTCGGCCAGCGCCGCCGACCCTTCTCGCGCCGCCAGCCCTCCCTCAGATCCGCCGGCGCAGTGGCGACCGCGTCGATCTGGAGAGGAGCACCAGCGGAGGAGCTTGGGGCGGTGGATCTGGGCGAGGAGCGCGTAGTGACGGCGGGCGGCCCAGCTTGGGGCGAGGAGGAGCCCGACGGCGGGCGGCGACCTCCCTACGGCGGCGACGACGGCCTGAGCTCGGGCCTCCGGCGGCAGCCTGAGCTCGGGGCTCCCGGCGGCCGCGGCGGCCTCTCCACGGCGGCGACCCGGCTCGAGGCTCCCGGCGGTCGAGAGGGAGGTGAGCCCGGGGAGGCGGCCTTGACAGTGAGGGCGGCGATGGATGACTTCTTCGTCCGCTCCTCGACGATGGCGGGCATTGTGTTGTCGAGCGCGGGGCCATTGGTTGTTGTCGCTGGTCGAGCTCGCCGGAGCCGGCTGCTATTCTCGGAATGGTGCTCGAGAATGGAGATAGAGAAGGAGAGTGGCGGCGGCGGCGATCGAGGGTGGGGAGATGGATGGGGGCGGCGGCGGCGGCGGCGATGGATGCAAAGATGCTGCAGCGCGGCGGCATCCCCACGGCGGCGGCCCAGCGCGAGCTCCAGGTGGCCGCGGCGGCCTCCCCACGGCGGCGATGCGGGCGGCCAGGAGCTGCGGCGGTGCGGGCGGCCGGGAGCACCGACGGCCTCTCCGGCCGCTCCTTTTTTTTATTTTTTTAAAATGTTTGCCATGTGGTGCGTACTGACGCACGGCAAAGCTGCCGTCACTGTAAGAGCGTCACCGTCCGTTTACTTTTGTTTAGCGTGTGCTGTTAAAAACGCACGGCAAATAGATTTACCGTGCGCCAGAATAAAAAGCGGTAAAGTTCATTCGCCGTGCAAAAAGATGCCGTGCGTATGGCTTAAAAACGCACGATAAAGCCTTTATCGTGCGTTTTTAGGTCTTTGCCGTGCGCCCAGAACGCACGGCAAATACCCTGTGTCCGGTAGTGATGTCAATGCGTCTAGTAACAGTTTTCTATAAATTCGCCTACACACAGCACAAATGAAACATGTTTCGGACAATAAACTCACCGTCATCTTCGTTAGTACCTCCTGGCCTCGCCACAAAGAAGGGCTCCGATGGTACAGAGCCCGGCTCGTACCAGATCTTGGCCTCTTTTTTTACTAGGTCAAGCTTAGTGAGCGAGTTGAAGAAATTGCACGGCCGTCGCGCACCACAGGCATAGACATAACGGTACTCCTTGCCCTGGTGGACCGGGTTAATGGAACACAACTCCACTCCCCGACCATGAACATCAGGATCTAGAACCGTCTCCAGCTCACCATTGGGGGTTCCGTCTAGAGGTATCCTGAATCGGGCAACCCTGCACATGCATAGTTAAGTTACATAAAAAAAGCTAACACTTGTCAAGATAAATGTCTGTATAGCTAGTGACATGGATCACACGGTGCATGTATTTATGTACTACCTAGCATCCGGGAATGCTTCCTCGTTAATCCCGGGAGATCTTAGTCTAGGGAGTGCAAGTGCTTCGACGATCGCAGGATCAGCATAGTACTCGCAGCAGTCAGCAATGACCACACATGTCATGTGGCCATCGTTGTCCCTCTCTTCGTATGCGTTTATAAAGTGTAACGCCATGAATGGTGGAACCTCAACGCTCACAACCTACAAGTAGAAACATTAAGCACAAAAGCGGGAAAGTCAAAATCATTTCATACAAGAACATAATAACATGTAATTTGGTATATGAATATCATCAGAAAGATGTTGATACGCACTTACATTCTTCCCGGTGAACCTGCATAGGACATGCATATAGCTCCCGGACTCTGGTACCCAGTCGAAGATGTACCACGGCGTGAGCTCGGACCTTAGCACGCCGGCGACCGAGTACCGGAGCGGCATCTCCGGCACCACAATGTAGTTCTCCGTGACGGCAAATCAGTGCACCCACCCGGGCGCCGACCCTCCTCGGCAATGCACTCTCCCGAGCACTTTCCTCTCGTTGCTCCCGGCAGCCATGGTGACGACTCGGTGGCCATGCCGGAAAAGGTCCGGGAGCAGCGTCAGAAACTCAGTTGATGTCACCACCGGGTGCGTCGACTGTAACAAGCCCCCATAACCTGTCGGCGTAACGAAATTTCCCAATCGTATCGAGAGTGTCTGGGTCTATCAGAATGGAGCTCTTGGTGGTCTCGGTGAGGCAGATCACCCGGCCATCGCCGAGGGGAAACACCGAGATGTTGGGGTTGTCAGACAGCGTTGTTCCGCTGGCTAGCCCGGTGACATTCGACAAGCGGTGGAGCAGGTTACCGGGCTTGCGTGGGCACAGCTCAGAGAACTCGCGATGGAGAGGATGGCCGTGTGCCATGGCTGCCTTGTACGCCTCAGACTGGATGTTACGATGTGCGCCGGTGGCACGTCCTTGATGGAAGGAGATTCGAACAAGTGTGGCGTACCCGTCAAATATGTGGTGGAAAGAGTGGTCACCGACATCCCAGATACCAGGCCCATTCCTTAGGTACGTGCCGTTCTGTTGAAGCACAGTTTGGTGACTTGTGATAATCATTGTACTGTTGGCTCAAACATGTTCATGTAGTACTAGCTTGATCCGAAATGTTGGTCGTTTCATTTTGGAGAAAAGTCCAAATTACTACCTCAAATATGGAGAAAATCCGGATAATATCTTAAAGTATGTTTTGGTTCGTTTTACACCCACAATCATCTCAATCGATTTAATCTATCCCTTTGTAAGATTTATCGTTTTTGTTAGTCAATACATAAGTAGTGTTTTAAGTTAAAAATCTGTGGGATGATGGAAAACCATATAAGTATTTTTGAAAATTATAATACTATATTTTCATCCTTATTTTAAAACACTATGCTATGTAATAATAAATTAACTATATTGATATAAAATTTTATGATAAATAATGGTGAACACGTATATTATATTTTTTTAAAAAATACTTTATATGACCTTTTATCGTACCAGAAAAATTTAACTTAAAACACCACTTGTGCATGAAGAAAAAAAGACAAATCTTGCGATAGGGTAGATTGGACCGATTTCTTGAGACTTAGGCTTATAGAAAATATGTTAGCATCTACAACATCAAAAACATTTTATTACATCCAATATGAAATATATCTTGATAAATTATTTACTTGATATTTTATCGAATTAGAGACTATAGTTTTTCTTCAAACCTGATCAAAATTTGTGAAATTTGATTTATGCGAAAAGTAAAACAACTCATGTTTTTCAAAGGAGGGAGTATGTACCAGCCAAGCAGGGAGGTGCCCTTCCACGGCCAAATCTCCTTCCCAATGTTCTCGCCGGACACTGGTCCAGGCAGAAAGCTTTGTGCCGCAGTCTATGGCGGCCTTCGGGCCTCGTTTACAACTTCCCATTGCCATGTTAATAATGTGGATGGTTTTCCCTAATGTGCTACTGGAGGAGAGGAACGGCCCATTAGTTGCAGTGTAGAGTGTAGGACGAGAAGGGTGGTAGGAAGCCATTCTTGTTTCCCGGCCTATTGTGCTGCAGTATTTCATTCCTTGTAATGGATGCTCCGTCCAGGAATGAAGTTTTATGGATAGCAGCCTAGTCTATATATAGGGAAAAGTTTCTGCGGTGGTTCCTGGCTTTGTCTAGGCAACAACACATTGTTTTTGACAATATTTTATTCAAATTTTTCGTTTAGCGTTTCTGTCTCTTTTTGCCTTGTGTCCCTGTCTGAGCAGGCTTCATACAACAATACTGTTGCTCGCGCGGTCACATTCAAGGATGTGGATAAAAACTGGCCACTAGCTCCTAGTCGGAGCGACATGGTCTAATGGACTGAATCACAAGAGACTTTTACACAATAATCGCTTGCATTGACGTGGATAAAAACCAACCACTCAAGCCCCGGGCGCATGATCTAACGGGATCAAGCACGTGATAATTTGGGCACGTTACCTGAATCACATGGTGACCCTATTTGCACACTTGGCCACTTGCTGTTTGGTTCTACAGTGTTTAATTTTGTATTCTGATCCCAAAACACAGCAATGCAGGTGTGGTCGCGATGGTTAAACCGTTGGAGTTCTTTTAGATGTACAGGTCAATGTCCTAAGGAGAGGCTGCGGCTTTTAAACGTGCAGTGGTTCACTATCCTAAGGACCAAGCAGGATATGTACTGGCAGGGCATGAATTGACAATTTGGCATGACGGGAAGTACACGTACGGTTGGGGCAATACTGTGACAAACTGACAACGACAACATAGATATAGGAATTAGGAGGCCAGTGGAAAGGGATTTTGTTTGAGTCTAAATTATTAAAGCCACGCACTGGAGACCAGCAATGTTAGTATTTGGCCGTAGGTCCAAGTTCTCCTTCCCAAGCCACGAGTTCGCGGGAGCCAAGGAGTGAGATGGTGAAGCTAGCACGGCCATGGGCGGAGCTACAGGGTGAGCCGGGTGTGATCCGGCGGCACGTATAGGGCAGCACATATGCAGAAAAAAACAAACCATATAGGCATGTTCGACGCGTCCATGCCTTGCTCGTATAGGCGTCCGTCGTCGCCCTTCGGCTTTCCACTGTCCGACTCTTAGCCTGTCGCGGTTCTTTTTTGAGTCGAGCTGCCCTGGCAGCAGCGACCACATGTGCACCACTTCTCCAGTTCTTCTCTTCTATTCCAGTACCGACGTGCGTTCAGTTTACCGGTGGAGAAATAAATATATGTATCTTGTAAATGAGATAAATATCGATGTATGTATTTTTTTTCTTCTTCTACATTGAATTATGAAGAGAAACAGAGACAGTATATCTCTCTTTTAGAAACATGCATTTTCATGGTCTTTAGGAAGTGCAGATCGAACAAGAAGTAATAATACGATAATGTTTGTTGAATTGTTATAGTTGTGTAAAGTTCTTTAATATGTTTAATTTAAGATTGGTATGTTATTTTTAGCGACATTTAAAATTGTTCACCAAATTGAATACGGAAGGCATACCCTTTCGTAAAATCCTAGCTACGCCACTGAGCACGGCTGCCATTCATACAATACTGGCAGCTAGCCCATGTCATCCTTCCATGAAAGAATCTCGCATTTTCATTGATGCAAATTTCCATCTGGAGAGGAGCAACTGAAATTGGCCCCTGCAGCCTCGGAAGGTTGCAGGTAAAAAGATCATAGGTAACCTCATCTAGTCTCACACCCCGGTGATGATCAGCCATTCAGTCTGGTTGTTAGTCCGATCCACTTTCCAATCCGCCTTTATTTATTACTTAACATGCACCTACTGACATCACATGTAAATAGATGTGTTCGTTGGCTGCGCGAAAAAACTGGAAAGTATACATAGGCACTTTATATGCAGGATGGTCCAATCCAGCTGCAGGGTGCTTTCAAATATATTGCTGACCAAAGCAAACCTTTCTGGTTACTTGTATCACACGGCAGAAACATTTGTATGCACATGTTCGGGCACCAATCTTTACTTAGGCCTTGTTTAGTTCCCAACTTTGGCATGTCAAAGTTGGGAGTTTGTAACCATTACGCCACTGTAACATTTCGTTTGTATTTATAAATAATTATATAAACATTGATTAATTAGGCTTAGAATGTTCGTAAAATACAATAAAACTATGCAACTAGTTTTTAATTTCAACATTTAGTGCTTCATTCATATGCCGACATTTTGATGTGATGAAATCTTCTTTTTGCATAGTGAAATTTGGGGGTTAATGCAGTTGTTGGTAGTCGTGTACTGATGATGCAAGTACATCCACCTTGACGGAGACAACTTTGAGAGATTCCATCTTAGCTTCATTTGTTTGAAATGAAATTACATAAATTGGACAAGGGACTTGTGTCCTGTACTAACCATGACGTCTGTACCAACATGTTCGAACTGTAATTTGGGTGAAAATTAGTAACCAATTGAACACTTCCAATGACACTGAAAACGTACTATACTAATAAGACGGATAATGGGTCAAATATTTTTGTATTTACTAGTAACATTTGAATGGCTAATAAAAATTATTAATTCGGATAAGAAATTTCAAATACATGCATGTACACCCCGTTTGCGTACATGATTGAATATAGGTACCAAGGATTACCAAAGAAAGTTCATCTGGTTAGTAAAATTTGGTTCCTATTGTCGTCAAACAACATCTCAACACATATGAATGATGCTAATCAAATTTAAATGATGTAGTGCAGTGGCCACTTGACAAAGTTTCAGTAAACATTATACCTAAACAAAGTTACTGTAAATGAATTTTTTCGATCAAGTGCTGAAAGATATAGGAAATACTTCATTTGTTCCAAATTACTATTTGTTTTCACTTTTCTAACTACATAACTTTTGTGGTAAATCTAGATGTGTCAAGATGCATATCAGAAGCTATATATGCATCTACACAAGCAGAAATGAATAGTACTTTGGACCGGAGGAGTAGAAATGAAAAGAATAACTGGTCCAAAAACGCACAAAAGGGCCAATATTTGGTATGAAAAATAATTAGTAGAACATACAAAGTTAACTCAGTGGGTTATGGGTACACACAAACCTGGAGGGGCTTTGGCAACCTGGCGATTATGGAGCTCGGACAGCTACGCCCCCCAGCGGGTTACGACTACACACAATTGTCCAAAACCTATGGTTCTTGTGTGGCTTCCGTGTAGAGTGGATCATAATGTTCCAGGCTAGAGTATGGTTGTGGTTCGAGATGAGCTTCAGGTTCTAATGGAATGGAAGAGCTGATTGATTTGGATTGGGTTTGCACTGGCTCTTCAGGTTTAGGCTGGTCTTCTTCTTCATCGGGGAGTTCATCATAGACTCCAGTGCAGGGAGTGTTATCTAGGATACGATCCAGGATCACTCTCGCTTCACTAGGAATCAAATGAAAGAACGACCCTCCTGAAGCAGAGTCCAAGAAAGTTGTGGCTACGGGACATAGGCCAAGGCTGAAATTTTGAAGAATGATAGGTTCCGACAAGCCTAGGTCTGGTCCAGATTCCAGGATTTGCTTGAAACGAGCCCAAGCAGCTCCTAACGATTCTCCCTCTAATTGCTTAAAGGTGATAATTTCCGCTCGGAGGCTGACTACCTTGGAGATTGGGAAGAAATTTAGACAGAATTTTTCTCTAAGGGTCTCCCAACTTCCTTCCATAGTACTGACAGCCAGAGAGTACCATTTCTTTGCTCCTCCCGCTAATGAAAACGGGAACAACTTCCATTTGAGTGTCTCTTGTGTCATGCCCGCAATGGTCAGGCACGGTCTTAGGCACGCTCAAACTCGCGCAAATGCGCGTATGGACTCTCGGCATTCGTTCCTGAGACGTTTGCTCTTGAACCATAGCTATGAAGCCGGGACGTAGCTCATAGCTGGGTGTGTGGATGGGATGTGATGATGGTGGAGGCTCCAAATAATCGCCCTTTGGAGCCGAGTGTTGGCGTAAGGTAAGAGTGGAATCCATATGGATAGATGATAACGGAGATACACGGACAACTTGGGTTCGGAATCAGAACAACTCCCGTTCCCCGGCAACGGCGCCAGAAAGCTTGTTGGCACTCCTTACGGCCTACAGATAAATCCGCAAGCGAACGGATACCGATGTAGCTTTCACCCGGGAGTATTCCAAGGTATCGATTTCCACCGGGAACGAGAAGTGAACTAGTTCTAAACTAAGTTGTCCAAGGGTGGTATGTTGGAATGGATAAGGTGGATGACACAGAGAAGAAGAGAGAGAAGCGATAGGAGGGTAAAGAAGGTACGGGTCTGGAACCTATATCTCTTCCGGTCAATGACCAACCAGGTACTACAGATAAGTGCTTGTGTCGGGACACAGAGCCAGTGATACGCAGAAAGGGATGAGAAGGTGTATCACCAACCACTGCACGTTTGGGGATCCTACCGAACGAGCCAGGCGTGATGGATTACGAAGGCCGTATAGGGCTGTCACCACCTAACGGCTACCACCTCCGTGCCAACTCAGGGACAATCCAAGCTAACCTCAAGTCTAAGCACCGCGCTTACACTAGTCGGCTAGTACCTACCCCGTATACTAAAGATACGCACCTAAGCTAAGCAACCAGTATACAATTATACCAATCAACTAAGCAATGAACGAAGAACGAAACAAGCAAGTAAAAGTAGAACTGAATACTTAATTAATTAGAGAGAGATACAAGAGTTACCTTGGTATAATTGTATACTGGTTGCTTAGCGTGGGTGCCTATCTTTAGTATACGGGTAGGTACTAGCCGACTAGTGTAAGCGTGGTGCTTAGACTTGAGGCTAGCTTAGAATATCACCGAGTTGGCACGGGTTCGGCCGAACTCCCCAGTTCGGCCGAACCACCCATTTGCACCGCCTCGGCCTCCAACTCCCAGGATTTCACCCCAGAGGCGGTTCTAGGTCAGTTGGGGGTTCGGGCGAACCTGACAGTTCGGCCGAAGTGGCCCCGGTGCTTTTCTACCTTTGGATCCACCGCCTTTGTGCTGGGTTTGATCCTGATGGTCCACTAGTGCCTGGGGTCTTGGTGTTTTGTACATTTTCATGTTGTGGAACGCACTGGAAACTAGGGTGGGGTTCGGGCGAACCCTGGGATTCGACCGAACCCACCATTTTTGGTGGATTTGCCTCAAATTCGGTAATTCGCCTCCTGAAATCAAATAGACACCAAAACTCATGGAAATGGTTAGCAATAAGCCCTATATCCATGGTGTGTGATTCCATTGTGTTCATTTTATACTCGGTTGGAGGTCGGAAATCGGTCCGTAACGACCGCCAACAGCAGGTAGGTCCATCTTGGTGTCAGCACTTGGATGCGTGCGACCTTCTCTGCGTGGTTAGTACGGAACACACTACGAGACATCTTACCATGCCTTGTAGTGATAGGTTTTACTGTCTCGATGGAAGGTTCGGGTTGCCCCGTAATCTTCCCCGATTCAGTAACAGGAACAGCAGCAACCAACTGAGCGACTTGACTTTCTATCATTTTATTAAAGCTCAGCTGAATTTTCATAGCAGAAGAAAACGATTCTATCCTAGAGTCTATGTTTTCCAGAGTTTTATCATTAGCAGCAAGCTTTTTATTGATGTTTTCAGTTATTTTCATCTGGCCAAACACAAGATCTCTAAGAGATGGTTGATTATTGAAATTACTAGAATTGTAATTGTTACCTTGTTGAGGCCTCTTGAACGGGAGGTTTGGGCGTGAATTCCAGCCTTGGTTGCCGTAGTTATTCGGTCGGTACCCGTTGTTGTTGGAGTTGTTGATGTATTGGGCATCTTCTCGCGTTTTGGGACAGTCATTCCCCAAATGTCCAGTGTTACCACAGACTTTGCAGGTCATGCGCGTGTCCATGGCTTGCATCATTTCTTGAGCAGGGGCCTCCAGTTTCTTCATCAGGAGGTCCATCTTGGCAGCGAGCATGTCCAGAGCTTCAACTTGATGAACTCCTCGGGTCTTCGGTTGAGTCCGGTCGTCAGAGCAATATTGGTTCTCGACCATCTTCTCAATGAGGGCCTTCGTACGACTCTCCTCAAGAGAGAAGAACGAGCCTCCAGCAGCAGCATCTAGGTACTCACGGGCAGAGGTTCTCA
This sequence comes from Echinochloa crus-galli, assembly GCA_900205405.1. Taxonomy (NCBI): domain Eukaryota; kingdom Viridiplantae; phylum Streptophyta; class Magnoliopsida; order Poales; family Poaceae; genus Echinochloa; species Echinochloa crus-galli. The sequence continues at coordinate 426,605 of OAMR01000381.1, read as the reverse complement.
GTCCGTGATAAAAAGTTTGGATTATGAACCAACTCCGCATACCATGGTGAGGACAAGCAGAAATATAGTCATGGAGGAGATCCCATGCCTCCGGGATTGATCCCATGCCTCCGGGATTGTTTCATCTTTGAACTGCTGGAAACTAGCAATTTTGTTTCGGAGGGCGTTGGTTTTCCCAACCGGAAAGAATTTTAGCAAGAAAGCACTAGTGCATTTATCCCAAGTGTCTGTAGCTTCGCGGTTAGCATAAAACCATTGTTTTGCCTTGACTAGTAATGAGAATGGAAATAAACGAAGGCGAATGGCATTGATACTTACTCCGCGTATGGTGAAGGTGTTGCAAATCACCAGGAAATGCTGGAGATGAGCATTGGCATCTTCATGTGGCTTGCCATAGAATGGGCTAGCCTGCACCATGTTGATGAGGGCTGGCTTCAGCTCGAAGTTGCCATCTCCGACTGGCGGAGCTGGTCCGGTACGCACGTTCTCGCTTCATGGAGCGGAGAACTCGCGGATTGTCTTGCTGGCCATCCTCGATGAAGCTGGAGTCACGACGGGAAGGACTGGGTTCATCGGAGTGAGTTGCTTCTGAGGAGGTACCACACGGGGGTCGCACTTTCCTCACAAGAGACTCAGGATTTTCTTGGAAGTTTGACGGTAGCTGGAAACCAGTCATGCACTGCTCTGTTCCACAAAGACCAACAAACAGAGCAAGGATAAACCCGCTTGAGTAGTGGTACCCAACTAAGATAGCTCAAGATAAAAGTTCAAAAGTAATCTAGCCAAATATTTCCCCGGCAACGGCGCTAGAAATGCTTGCTGGCACTTCTTACGATCCAATATCAGAATTGAGATCTGGGATAACTCTATTGTCTTAGCTTCGGGACAAGGGAACCCGTGACACACAGAAAGGAATGAGAAGGGGTGCCACCAATTCCCAACTGGGGAATCCTATGGACCGGAACTAACGTGATGGGCTACGAAGACCGAAAGGGCTGTCACCGCCTCACGGCTACCATCTCCGTTGCGACGGGAATAAACTAAGGCCCCTGGCTAGTCTAGGAACCACTCCTACACTAGTCAACAACTACTTAATCTGCTAGCAAGAGCAAGCAACCTTGTCAATACTCTTGGTGAAAATTCACCTCCAGTATCAAGCAAGATCGAAGAACCAGCCAAGACAAAGATTTAAACAAGACTACAAGCACTAGAACTATAACTGACTATAGTCTAAACAAGATGTAGTTGCAACTAGAATAAAGTAGAAGCAAGCTATAAATGACAAAGGCAAAGTGATAAAGATAACTATAATGATAACTCAAAGTCTTACAAAGGAAAAGTAAAAGATACAAGAGCTATTACCAAAACTTCTGAAGACGACTCCGGAACCTCCGAGGCAAGCTCGATTTCCAACTAAAGTATGCTAACTCTACTAGAATGAAAGTGGAAATAAACTCCTTGGCTTGGTATGTGAGATACAAGTGAAGTGCCACTGCTTAAATAGGTGTCCAAGGCGGTTGAGGAGGAGTACCAGCCAAGGGAGCCAGGAGGGTACCCCCGGGGAATCAGGCGAATTGCCCGGTTCGGCCGAACAGGTCGGTTCGGCCGAACCCCTTGGATCCACGGCCTTCACTCTGAACGCCTAGGATTGCTTCTAGGAGGCGGTTGCTGGCTTGGGGTCGGTTCGGCCGAACTACAGTTCGGCCGAACGGGCACGGCCCATGGCCGGCCCTCCCCTGCACCGCCTCTGCGTCTTGGCTGTCCTGGGCCGCCTTCTCTTGATGGGGTTTGTGTATTTCTGGCCCAGAATGACATGGCGCTTCTCCGGGATGAGTTGGCGGTCGTCCACGTGTCGTGTGATTTTGTTGCTTGGTCATCGGTGACGTGGATGGCTCCCGGCGGCCTGTACGGCTAAGGGGGGTAACCGGCCGATTCGCTCATTTTCGGCCCCAATAGCGCGTATTTGTCGTAGTTGTGCCTGCACAAGAGACACTCACCAAAACTCATGGAACTTTATTAGAAATAAAACCTAAGTACATGGAATGTTGCATAAAACCTCATTTATTCCCGAGTATTGGTGGTCGGATTTGGGTTGTAACGACCGCCAGCAATCCACAACCTCATTGCCTCTTCACCTGACGAGTCTGATAGCGAGGAGTATGTCAGCGGACAGGAGAACCCGGAATGGGACTACTCCGGGCTCCGTGACCGTGATGCCTTTGTGGCCTTTCTGGCCGTGGCGGACTACTGCCTCACCTGCTTTGACTATTCCAGCGAAGGGGATTACGACCCCACACGGCAATGCTTCATCATCGACGGTGAAGTGGAGTCCACAGGCGAGGAAGACGAGATAGACAACGCAGTCGGTCGTGACAAGCAACAGGCAAACGCCCCAGTGGCGACACCACCGTGCCAGGCCGCACTCGCGCAACGCAACTGGCACAAGTCCAGGAGCTGGAAGCGAAGCTCCAGGAGGAGCGGCAGCGAGTGCAGCAACTACGGGCCGTGCTCGAGGCAAAGCATCCCGAGCGGGGTGAGCGTGCGAGGGCCGCGGGACGCGTTGCCCAGGCACGCATTGAAAATGATGACAACGTCGAGAACCCACCAGCATTGCCAAGAGCGAGCCAGAAGCTCATCACCGCTGCAACTCTAATTCAGGTCATGCCCGAACCATCCACGCCCCGAGGCGCAGGACCTCATTGAACAAGCGGCCGTGCAGCCGGACGAGAGCTCTGCTTCCCGCATACGCCTCCAGGCCAGCACAAAATCCGAAGGAAGCGCGCAAGATAGGGAGGAGTCTGTCCACACCCCGCCCAGGGGAAAGTGGACGCCGAATTGTCCAACGAACGACGGCAAGGCACTCGTGGCTCACAACCACGACAAGAGGAAGTCCGTGAGGGACCGGGACCTGGACACGTGGGGCGTCGCCACCAATGGCGACGCTCGCAACGTCCTCATCAAGAAAAGGCAGGATGCCGCGTCCAGTCACGGCAACCACCCCTGACGAAGGGGCCGCTACGACAGCCGGGAGGACAGGAGCCCGACGCCGGAACCCCCTGGAACCCGAGTGTTCAGTCGAGAGATCCGCTCGGTGGCGATTCCCCAGCGCTTTCGTCAGCCCGCCACCATCACCGAGTACTCGGGTCAGACGAACCCCGAGGTGTGCCTCAACAATTATCGTCTGGCCTGTCAGCTGGACGGTGCCACCGATGACGCCATAATCATCCGCAACCTGCCGCTTCATCTTGCGGACTCCGCGCGGACATGGCTCGAGCACCTGCCCGTGAACCAGATCCACAACTGGAGCGACCTAGTTAAGACGTTCGTGGGCAACTTACAGGGCACGTATGTGTGCCCTGGAAACTCTTGGGACTTGCGAGGGTGTCGACAGACGCCCGGCGAGCCTCTAAGAGACTTCATCCGCCGTTTCTCCAAACGCTGCACTGAGCTCCCGAGCGTGGGCGACTCCGAGATCATCCACGCCTTCCTCTCCTGCGACTTCACATGATGGCGGCGGCGAGCAGACGAGCAATCTAGGGCATGGAGTCACGGGGTGACGGCAAATCGTACGTTGCGAACAAAAGAGAAGGATGGGGAGACTTGTGGGCCATCAGAGTCGGACTTGGCAAGAGAAGGAGTGGAAAACGGACCAAAGAAAAGAATTCAAGGGGTAAAAGCGAACTCGAACAGGAGGAACTACTCTAATGCTCAAACAAAAACAATTTAAAATCGAATTTAAATTAGGTTTAAATTCCAATCTGATTTGGTGGCAAACTAAACTCAATGCAGCAGCAGCATAAATGTAACAAAAACTTATTTTGACTAAAATTACTTAATATGATATTTAAATTGAATAAAAAAGCTAGAGATTCCAATTAAATCCTAGAAAATTTATTTAAGCCTTAATAAATCCTCGAAAATTCAGAAAGTTGCTAGATACTCTGTGATGAAATTTAGGGTGTTACAAATCTGTCTGCCTCTTTATTTCCAAATGCTCGATCTCGAGTGTGATTAGTTTTATTTATATTAGTTTATTGAAGTTTGGATCAATCCTGTATTCATTTTATTAATTGCATGGCCGGCGTAGCATCGATGAGGAAATTCTTGTATGAAGGAGAGAAAGAAGAGAAGGTGATGGAAGTAAACTCACCCTATGGAGTAAGGAGGTGAACTTATTCAGGCCAAGCAACCCAACCAAAGAACAAAAATCAAATACGGGCTGAGTTTGTAAAGGCAACCAAACACCAAGGCTTGAGCTAGCCAGGCTAAGATTTCTAGCCACGCTTGGATTAGCCAAGCAACGAAAGTTTATACCACATGAAAATATTGTCAACTGTAAAATTTTAGGTCCCTTCATGTTCTATATTTTGACATAAAATTGTCTTGGTATAACTTTCTTCAAATAACTTACAACCGCAAGCGTAATAGGGACTGGTTGTTGGGGTACAGCCTAGTCCTCCTGTGTAGTATGCTTTGTTAAGATATATATATATGACTTATTTGGAAGGGTTATATACTTTACTGGTGACCCGGAATCCTTAGAGGGGACTATCATTTATTAGAGTATCTTTGTAAAAATCTTATAATGAAACCCAATATTCATTTCACGTGGTCTGAAGAGGGTGCATGCCTTTGACGATTGGGATCGCGATGGTGAAAATATATAACCAGAACAGAGTGTAAAACTACTATAACAGTCACGATCGTGGCCAAAAACAGCATGAACACTCACATGTGTTAGCTTTGCTGAGTATAGTATAAGCTCACGCTTTTTTTATTTTTCTTTCATCTACAACACCTAGATTGTTGCTCAGACTTGGAGAACTTTGAGGATTATACTGGCGATTTTGAGGATTTCTTGGCTGAGTCCCATAGTCAGTTGAGTGGATGTTGCGATGGAGTTTTATTTTGCAACCTTTTGGTTAAATACTCGTTTATTGTTTCCCTGTGACTTTTCCTTCTACTCTGAGATATAATAAATACTCTTTTCTTATGGAATGATTATGGATATTGGTTTGTGACATCTATCATACATGTATAAAGTTGATATTGATGCACATATATGGCGTGTCTCGTTTTACCTATAATCCACGTGTGAGAACTAAGTTTTTGGCTGACCAACGGTATCGAACTTTGACAAATAAGGATGCGATAATTGAAGATATTTCTATCTATTAGTACTAAAAGTACTAAACTCATAGCCGCGTCATCCATTTTTGATCTGATAAGCTTCTTGATGAAGGCTTCTGCATTTAATCATCTACAAAATCTTAGTTATTTAGATTTTTGACCGAATAATCACTACCGGATTTCAATACTTTGCCGTGTGCCTGGAGCACACGGTGAAGCCCCTCTGGCCACTACGGCGAAGCCCCGACGGCAACGAGAATTGACGGCGAAGAAGACTTCACCGTGAGCCTTATTTCGGGCACACGGAGAACTTTTTTCTGACATACGGCAAAGAAAAGCATCAAACAGCGCCTCCCTTAGCAAACGGTGAATGGCAGCATCTTTGCCGTGTGCCATGGGGGCTGGCACACGGCAAATCCTTTGAAAAAAAACAAAAAAAAGCCAATCCCCTGCCCGGTCGCCTGCACCACGCCTGGCTGGCCCCCCACCGGCCACCTCCGACCACCGCCAAGCCACGCCGCACCAGCCGCCTCTCGTGCCGCCGTGCTCCTGCCCGCCGCCCGCCCGGCCATGCTGCGCCTTCCGCCGCCTGTGCTAGTGCCCAGCATGCTCGGCCGCCGTGCCGTGCCCGTGCCCGTGCCGCCCGCCTGCGCCGCACGAGCCGCCCTACTCCTGCCCGCCGCCTGCACGGCCGCGCCTGTCTCTT
>OAMR01000381.1:389496-400500 GCA_900205405.1 Echinochloa crus-galli | reverse complement strand
CGCACCGCGCACGTGCCGCCCGCTCGCGCAGCCCTGCCACCCCGCCGTGGCCGTGCCGGCACTGCGCCATACGCCCGCGCCGCCCCGCCGCCCCGGTCTCACCGCGCCAGCGCCGAGCCATCCGCTCGAGCTGGTCTGTGTGGGAGGTGAGAGTGAGAGACAACTGAGATGAGAGAGAATTTTATGGGAAGGGAGAGGGAGGATCCATGAGCTGAAGATTGGACCAATAGGAGGCTTCCATTTTGATGGTTTGGATCGATGACGTGGCAACACGTGTTTTCTCTTTGCTCTTCTATCAAAATTTTCGATGGCACAACGATTTCAAATGAAAAAGTTGTAAACTACAAACTTTTACATCTTTTCAAGACCTACAGCTTCGATATAGAACATATTTACATCCAAGGCTATTTGAAAATTTTAAAAATTTAAGATTTCAAATTAGATACATTATAAGAATATTTTAAAGTGTTAAATAATTTTAAATTAAAAATTTATCAACTACAAAGTTTTAGATTTCATGTATCTGTACAACTTTGATATATAACTTATTCACATTAGAGGTCATTTGAAAAGTTTGAAATTTCAAATTTCAAATTGGATAGCTTATAATAATATTTTAAGGTATTGAAAAATCTCAAATATAAAAGTTGTCAACTAGAAAGTTTTACATTTCTTCAAGGTGTATGACTTTGGTATAATATACTTTTTCATATGAGATCATATAAAAAGATTTATATAAAAACATACATCCACTAACTCTCTCACATACATACAATCACACATATACTTTTTGTGAGATGTTTCGATTTTATAAACATCGATATAGCAAAATGTGCAAAATCTTCTCAACTTTTTATCACAGCGTCTATATGTTATATCATCACTTCATGACATATTTCATGTTATATATGGAGTGAGAAAAAAGTTTGGAAGGTAGAATATGATTTTTTTGGTCTGCTTTGCCGTGTGCATTCATGAGGCACACGGCGAAGAATTACTTCGCCGTGTGCCAAAGAAAAAGCACACGGCATTTCTTTGGCACACGGCGAATCATAACGGCGGCATTCTAACACCGTTGCCCGTGGCCTGTAGAGGGTGGGAAGAGAATAAAAATTATTACTTCGCCGTGGGTCAAAAAAAACACACGGCAAAGTAAATCTTCGCCGTGGGCTTTTTTTTGACACACGGCGAAGTAATTCTTGGCCGTGTGCTTTTTTTGACCCACGGCGAATTAAGGCTTCGTCGTGTGCCCGATAAAAAACACACGGTGAATTATCGGACACACGGTGAAGAATGAGTTTCCGGTAGTGAATCCTGGCTTACAGCAAAAGTACATATTTAAGAATGATATACATATGTTTTATACTTGTTAGAATAATAAACCCAACATTTGGAGCTCTCTATATATAGATGAAATGCTTCTTTCCCTGACAAACTGCATGTTGTCCATGCTGTACAGAAAAATCAAATTACTGGATTTATAAGTTATCCATATACAATAACGTAGCATTATCCGTAATTTAAAAAAAAACTAGCATGAGTGATATTAGGACCCAATTGTGGTTGCTAAATGGTTAATTTCTTGATTCTGGAGGAGGAGATTAAAAAGCAAAAAAGTTACTCATGCTTGTGATGTGATGTACGTAAGCATCAGAAACAACACAAAAGGTCCAATGGGTACTTGTTCAGAAGCAATGGAAGATTATTCAGCATTGAAAGCGAGTCACAACCAACCACGAGGAGGAGAATAAGAGCAACTCCAACAGTTCCGCAATAAGAATCCTCTTTCTCTATATTTCTACTTAAAGGGGGTTGAGAGAAAAAAACATACCTCCAACAGATTCTCTTTTTATTCTCCTTTCCCTATAATTTTTTCTCAGTCCCCCTAAATTTACCTCCTCTTCCCTTTCTTTTCTCAATCATGTCTACTCTTTCCTCAACCCCTTTCTGTTTTTCTCCTCTCTCCAGTGCTTGCCTCCACCCACGATGCACAGCGCCGGCAAGCTGGCCCCGGCCATCGCGCTGCCGGCGAGCTGCCCCCGGCCCCGCCTGCGCCGCGCGCCGCCGGCGAGCTGCTCCCGGGTCCGACTGGCGTGAGTCGCCGCCGCCCGCCATCTGGCGTGCGCCCCAGCCACCCGGCGCACGTCTCCGCTCGGGTCGGCTGCACGCCAATCGGGTCGGCCACGCCCCCGCGAACCACGCCGCCCGGCCGCGCGACGCTGAGCCGCGTGCCGCGAGCCACCGCGAGCCTGGTGCCGGCGTCAGCGCCCCAGCATGCTCCTTCCCTCCCTTGGCCACTGTTTCGTAGCCCCATTTGCCAGGAAAAAAGGAAAGGGGAATGAAAGAAGGGGAACTATTGGAGCACCTCTCTCCAATATACTCTAAATCGGAAAGGGAATTCCCCTATAACAAAAATAAAGGGAAAGGGGAAAGGGAAACAGTTGGAGTTGCTCTAATAAGAAACCGAATTCATCAAAGTACATAATTTCTTTTCATCCTTAACAAGCTCAGCCATAAGTTATCACTTTGATGCCAAACTAATTAAGAGACTAGGATGCACGTTTAATAATGCATTAAGACATGTACGGAAAGCATGCTTGTACATATAATACAATGCAAGCCGTGCATATGGTCAATAAAAGTTTTCCATTAGTGTGAATATACGTGGTCATATAAAGTTGGTCTGCTAGTCCAAGCTTGTAACAGTCGTGTCGATTGGATGGATGGATTCGATCAATCAAATTATGTAGCTTGCTATCTGAGGTTGGAAAGCATATTGTAAAATTTCATTTCTTATGTGAACATATTAAAGAAAGAAAAACAAGTGCCACTCACTACTACAAAAATCCTTCTCATTATTGGTCAAAAAGCCACATCAGTACCTGTTATCAAGCTACCGGCTGGGCAACCGGTAATAAACGTCACCGACCGGTACTAAATGGTCTGCGCCCAAATAAATAAAAATAAAAGTAACACAAGCCGCTACTAAAGCGTGACATTTAATACCGGCTTGTGTTACCAGGCGGTAATAAAGTGACAATGGGGGCTTCCAAGTTTACACCGGCTGTGTGCCACTTTAGTATCGGATCTTTTCATGTCCAGTACTAAATGCAGCAGACATGTGTGAGTTTTTGTAGTAGTGTCTGCTTCTGTCAGAGGGGTACAAATCGTGTTGTGCCCAATTATTAAGTGTTTGCATCTAACAATATCCGTCCCACGTCTCTGTGTACATTCATGTACTAAATGCAGTAAACGAATGCGAGTTTTTGTTATAGTGTCTGCTTCTGGAGAAGGGTTAGAAATAGTGTTGTGCCCAATTATTAAGTGTTTGTATCTAACAATACCTGTTCCACTGTCCTTGTCTACTTTACTGGTTCATGTCCGGTACTAAATGCAGCAGACGAATATCAGTTTTTATAGCAGTGTCTACTTCTTTCAGAGGGGTAGAAATCATGACGTTGTGCCCAATTATTAAGTGTTTGCATCTAACAATAACAGTCTCACTGTCCCTGTCTACTTTAATAGACCATGTCCTTCTCTCCTTCTCTCCCTCTCTCCGTCTATAGACCCACAAATTAGACAAGGACCTCGATCGTATCCCTATTATCCTACAACGCCTCGCTCTCTCCATCATATGTTTTTAGATCCACTGAATGTTTATTTCCTTTTAGATTTGTCGCTAACGAAGGCAGCTGTCATCGCTTGCTGCTTGAATGCGTGATCAAGTGCGTCGGAACAGCAGCCACACAAGATATATATGCAACACTATTTAATATATGTCAATCTCAAAAAGAAGCTCTCATGGTCGGCTACTTGATCAAACGTGTCGGACCAACAGCTTTCTGGTACCCTTCCATCGACATATTATCAGCTTCGTGGGAAGAAGGGGATCCCAGAACTCCATTACTGATCTCATCAACGTACAGTCATCCTTTAGTCCTAAGCTCAACAGTAGCAGTCCACTTCACCCACAAGTTTATTAGATGCTGGCCCTATATTAGTTGCTGAGTCAATGCACTTCCTGTTGAGCTAGGAGAAGCCTGGCAGCAACTCGACAACAGCCATAAATAGAAAACAGGAAGGGAAAGATGCAGGCCCGGCCGGGGTCCCAACAATACGCAAAACTCATCGTCATCCAGGAAGGAGCCCTGGAACATGGGCTCCTTTGTTGGATCATCTATTGAGGCTGGGGTGGGTACACTACAGGGAACTATTTAATCTGCCACGGAATCGTTACGTCACAGATCGTTGAATATCCGTTGCAATTCAGTGTCTGCGACGGTTTCAGATTTCGTGGTTGAATGAGCGTGGTGGATTAAATCCGCCGACGGATCTTACAAAACGTCACGGGTTGACGCGATCTGTGATTTTTTTGACCGTCGCAAAACAGCCCGAAGCCCACTCAGCCCAGCCCAAAGCCCAGTGTTGGTGACAAAAATAACCGTCATGAATTGCTGCTGATATGGACGCTGACGTGGCTGTCTACATGAACGATGACGTGGCCGCCTATGTGGATGATGACGTGGACGTCCGATTTATTAATGGGCTGATTTAATAATGGGCCAATTTATTAATGGACTATTTATTGGTGGGCCGATTTCAACAGTGAACCACTTTTTGGCCCATAAGTTTACTCATACACATTTCAGCCCAATGATTTGCACTTGACATTTCAGCCCAAAATTTCAGCCCATAAACATTTCAGCCCACAAGAAGCAACCATTAACATAGTGACCCATATTCATTTCAGCACATCAAAATAACATCACATTCCATCATTTCAAAACCGCCAACATCAGATTCAAAAGAGATGCAAACAATCACAAGTTTTATCTTGCATCAGACCATAACAATCTCACAACCTCACAGGCAGATCAACAAGTCTAACAACATATATCAACATGTCCACTCCACATCAGAACAGCAGTAACTCCCTATCCACTCATCAAAACAGACACATCAGAAGAACAGCAGTAACTCCCTGTCCACTCCATTCTCCAGCTGTCCACTCCATTCTCCAGCTGCAATCAGTGCACAGAAATGCAGTTCCCTCTCCACGCCATTCTCCAGCTGCAAGCAACAACAAAGGGAAATAAATGGACCTGTCAGAAAGGCTATTAGGAAGCAACAGCAATAACTCTAGAAGTGAACAAGTGATTCAATCAACACAAGATAGCCTCAAGTTTATAGAAAAATCTGACATACCAGCAATTTAATATGATATTCGATGTTGACCAACCATCAGCTCAAGTTTTGCTTCCAAATCAGCATAACTTACAAGAGGATGTTCAGTTTATAGGAATGCAACAGCACCTTGACTAAGTCGCAAGGAAATATCAGGCAGGTAAATAATGGTGCAGACCTGTAAAAACATACCTTACAAGAGGATGTTCACTTTATAGGAATGCAACAGCACCTTGACTGAGATCCTGACGTGGAATTGAGAGACTTGTGCCTGATGAAAAAATGTTTAGATTAAAATAGCGGACATAGCGCTTAAATGTTCAGATAAAATAGAATCTCTAGGTAAAAACAAATTTTCAGAATGCTTAGTGCTTAATGTTAAGATTAAAATGCACAGGGTTAGACATGCATAAACTCTAGAAAAATGCTACTGCTAGTTTGGTGCTTATTTTACTAGTAGTTGGACAGGATAAGCTTAACTAGTGCTCACTGATTTCTCGCAAAGAACAAATACTGCTATCCCAATTAGACCATAGCAAGAATATAATTATCTATATACAGATTAGATGGGAGCAGATCACATTTACACTGCACGATACACTGGATAATCACGTGTCATGTATTAAGCATAAATGCCTCATATTTTATAGAAGACAAGAACTAAATAAGCTACTGCTATCTGGGTAGCACACTCGATGGAGGCCTCTTCTTGTTAGTTTGGAGTACTCCTACAAGAACATCACAAACACACCCAGCAAAAGTTGAACTACCTCACGGATTGTTAGATATATAAGACCTTGTACATGACACTACGAGATCCCATCACCACCCACTAACTAGGGGAGCTGCTATGCTTGCTGTCTGCTGCAGCGATTAAGCTCTGCTTGCTGGGCTGCAGTGCAGCGCTTGCCAGGCCTGCACGCTGCCTTGGCCCATGTGCGTGATGTGCTGCGCTGCGCTGCTCGCCTCGCCCCGCGTGAGCCGCTCCTCCCCGACGCCTGCACAGGAATAAGAACAACAAGAACAGAGAACACCAAAACCAACCCGAGGCATACTTCAAATTAAAAGTCCTCCCTCAATACTCAACGATACGAAGTAACACTTGAGCCAAAGCAGCACCTTTCCAAGGGCAATCAAATCTAGCAAGTAGATCTAGAAAAGCTCAAGTATCCATGATGAATTTTAGATCGAACCGAAGAACAAGACTTCAAAAACGATTTTGGAGAAACTACAAATTCAAGCCAAATCCGTGAGGGATTCATGGAGGGATCACACCAAAGTTGCTCACAACGATCCCAACAACACAAGCCCCAAACCAATTTCACGGATTTCGCATCGAATCGTCAAGAACGAAAAATCCCTAAAAATAGCTCCAAAAATCCCAAAAAAGATACCGGTCATGCAAGGCGGCGGCGCGGCAGCGAGGTGGAGACGTGGCCCGACCCTTCGCCCCTCATGCCAACGCCACCGCGCCTGATCTGGGGGAGCCATCGGATCTGAGCAGCCCCGACCGAGCGCACCGCATCTGAGCGCAGCCGACGGGTACGGACGTGCGGGAGAGGATAGGAGCGGCGCTGGGAAGGGGGAGGGAGCGGAGGAGGTGGATGGGGAAGGGAGGAAGGAGTGGCCTGCGTGGAGGGGGGATGGGGAAGGGAGGAGCGAGCGGGAGGGGGCGCTGGCGAGGAGCACTGGCGGCGGCGCGGGCAAGGAGAGTGAGAGGAGAGAGGGAAACGCGAGAAGGAGCTAGGGTTCAAGCTATTTTATACTGTGGGGGAGCTATGGTGGTCGTTGGATCAGCGATCGATGGCCAGAATTGTTTGGGCCGTTTGGGCCAGAATGGACCTTCCGTTATTCCTTCTCTTATTAACATTTTTCTTTTTGTTTTTAATTTTAATGTACCATTGTGAAGTAGCACATACAAATAACTATCTTAAGTTAACCAATATATTTTCCGCACGTAACAAACAACATATAAGTTATCATGTAGGAATTTCAAGAATTTTCATGTAGATTTGCTATTTTCTATCATTTAAATGAATTCCTGCGTGTTTACCCAAACTAATTCGAAACTGACCTATATGTACATCTAATAAGATTCAAAAAAATTCTAAAAAACTATATTTAGATAGCTATGGTCCATTCTAGCCCACATCTAGAATATGGATGAAAAATTCAATTGACTTATAAGGAAAATTCAAACTTCTACTAGCCATCTTATTATAAAATAATGATAATAAAACCAAAACCTTCTCCAAAAATCCTGAAAATTGGCATCTAATCATTTTATGTATGTTTACACTTGACATAAAATTTTCATTGGGTTCCATAAAAAAGGAGTATACATTGTTCATAAATTGAAAGAACTCTCACATAGTTTCCCTACAATTGCAATCAAACTTTAAGATTTGAACAACTAATAACATGACTGAACTCCTATGCACCTAAAATTTGGACACAACCTCAGGTTCACTATAATATCATGAAATGTGAAGTTAAATTATCAATTGTTATACAAACACTATAAATTGAAATTCAAGTTCAAACTAAATTTAGAGAAGTTTTACGGAAACTCAATTTTTCTCCTAAATCTAGAGCTCAAATCAAAAACCTTTAAACATGAAAGTTGTAGAACCATTAATTATAACAAACTTTTGTTTTGGCCAATCTTCGAGTTTCAATATGTTTTTCTCTTCAAATCTAGGTCAAACATCGTTTGACATCGGGTCAACTCTCCTAAATTTATTTTACTACATAAAGCACAGCTCAATTCAAACATCGTCCAATATGAAAGTTGTAGGGTTTTAAATTCTAAGAAACTTTTGTTTTGGCCAAAATTCGAGTTTCAACATAAAAACTTTGGGAAACCTTAGTCAAACATGTTTGACTCCGGGTCAACTAAATCTTTTTTTAGGAGATCCGGGTCAACTAAATAAACTAGTTTGAGGTGGGAGTGGGCCGAAAGAGTAATGGGCTGGCGCGGAGTTGGGCCGAGCGCTAGAGTTGGAGGACCAAAATCGGACTACGATGGCTAATTGGACTACAATGGGCCTTTTATCTTTTCCGTTATCTTTTTCTTTTTTTATTTTATGACACTATTGTAAAAGAACACATAAAAATAACTATCATATATACACCAATAGATTTTTTATATACAATAGACTACATATAAGTTGTCATGTAAGAGTTTCAAGAATTTTCAAGTATATTTGCTATTTTCTACCATTTAAATGAATTTCTGCATGTTTATTGAAAGTAATTCGAAAGTGATCTATACGTACCTCTAATAAGAATAAAAAAATTCTATAAAACTATATTTAGGCGCTTATGGTCCACTCTAGCACACATCTGGGATATTGACAAAAAATTCAATTGACTAATAAGAAAAAATCAAACTTTTACTAGCCATCTTATTATAAAATAATGATAATAATACCAAAAACTTCTCCATAAATTCTAAAAATTGACATGGAATCATTTTATGAATGTTTACACTTAACATAAATTTTTCATTGGGTTCCGTGTAAAAAGAGAATGCATTGTTCACAAATTGACACAACCCTCACATAGTTTCCTACAATTGAAATCAAACTTTAAGATTTGAATAAGTAATAACATGATTGAACTCGTATGCACCTAAAATTTGGATACAACCTCAGGTTCACTATAATATTATAAAAAGTAAAGTTAAATTAGCAATTGTTATATAAAAACTCTAAATTGAAATTCAAGTTCAAACTCATATTTAGAGAAGTTTTAAGGAAACTTCATTTTCCTCCTAAATCTAAAACTCAAATAAAAAATCTTTCAGCATGAAAGTTGTAGAACTTTTAATTCTAAGAAACTTTTATATTGACCGATTTTCGTTCAAATGTTGGTCAGACGTCATTTGACCTTGGTCAAAACTGGAAGAGCAATGGTGAACTTGGGCCAAAATTGGAGGTGCAATGGTGAACTTGGGCCAAAACTAGGCCCGCTGAGGAAAAGAGAGGAGTTGGGCCGGGAGAAGGGAGCTGGGCCGCTCGGGAAGAGAAAGTAGGAGGGGGAATACTGGGCCGAACGAGAGAGTTGGAGGAGTAATAATGAACTTAGGCCAAAACAACTTTTTTAGAGCTCAAAAGATAGCAATTCGAACATGAATTTGAATTCTAATTTAAACTATAAGCAGTAAAGACTCAAATATTTCAAAAGTTTTCATTTAAACTCTAATTTAAAATTCAAGTTCAAATTCGTTTAAAGAAGTTTAATGGAAACTCAATATTTCTCCTAGATCGAGGGATCAAATAAAAAACCTTTCAATATGAAAGTAGTAAAACTTTTAATTTTAAAAAACTTTTAATTTTAAAATGAATCATATTTCATTAATAATTGATTAAACATTATAGTGTTTTGGGTCATATGGGAAATGATTTTTTTAATTTATGTTCGTAACGGATTTGTATAAACATCACAGTGTTTTGGGCCGAACCGTAACAGAACTAAAAAAGTCACAATTTTCTGGGCTTCTCTGGGCTTATCTGGACTCAAGGCAAAATAGTGACGTTTTATGAAACTGTCGGCAGGATTCCGTCGCAGATTAAATAGTTCCTTGTAGTGGTGTTGTAGCACAGGATACTAATGGAGCAATAACCTTCACAGCTTGGAAGGTGTTGGTCAGACGTGCAGATGCGACAGAGGCAGAAGCACTTGCCAGAGTAGGTCTTCGCCTAGCAGCCCAATGGTCCGAAGGACCTATCATATGAGAATCTGATTGTGCCAAGGTAGTTGGAGCCCTAAAGAACAATAAGGTGGACAAGTCAGACATCGGCTTTACTATCACTAAAGGCAAATGGATGAGACTCGAATAGACGATATCCCTCAAGTATCCCCAATTGAAAATGAGATTCTAGTGTCTACGTTCACTGAGCAGGAAGTGAAGGAAGCGGTTTTTCCAAATGAAACATAATAAGGCCCCTGGTCCTGATGGTTCCCCAATTGAATTCTATTAGATTTCATGGGATTTCATTAAATTAGACCTGATGCTTCTGTTTCAAGAGTTCCAAAATGGGAATCTGCCTTTGCATAGCTTAAATTTTGGTACAATCATTTTGTTGACAAAGTGCAATGAAGCCACCAAAATCCAACGGTGTAGAACTATATGCTTACTAAATGTGAGTTTTAAGATCTTTACAAAGGTGGCAACCAATAGAATCTCCCAGGTGGCTCAAAAGGTCATTAGTCCCACACAAACGGCTTTCTTACCAGGCAAAATATCATGGAAGGTGTGGCCGTACTACATGAAACAATTCACGAACTTCACAAGAAAAAGAAAAATGGGGTAATTTTTAAAATAGACTTTGAGAAAGCATATGACAAAGTGAGATGGCCTTTTGTTCAACAGACTTTGAGGATGAAAGGATTCTCACATACATGGGGTAGATGGATAGAGGCTTTTACTCAGAGGGGACATGTGGGCATCAAAATCAATGACCAAGTAGGGCAAAACTTTCAGACATGGAAGGGCCTAAGACAAGGGGATCCTCTATCACGCGTTCTCTTCAATATTGTTGTTGACATGCTAGCAATTTTTATCAATATACTCCCTCCTTCCACGTTTATAAGGCATGACACAACATGACACGGTCTCCTAAACCATACTTTGACTATTCATTTCTTTTATATTATATTAGTTATGGTTATGAATTTATACTCATTGGAAAGTACGTTTGATTACAAATCCAACCATGTCAAATTTATATGACAAAATGAAAAAAATTGATGGATAAATTATTGGTCAAAGATCGTAAAGTTTGAATCTCGTTTTACGTGTGCGCCTTATAAACG
>OAMR01000381.1:359206-377225 GCA_900205405.1 Echinochloa crus-galli | reverse complement strand
TATCATCAAGTTGTTGCCACCGGCTTGCTCCAGAAGGTTGCGGTGCTAAATGCTGAATATTACACGTTAGTTGTGGAAGGGGTGAAACAACTAGAGGGAGAAACAAATATTGCATATTACGCCAAGCATTTTCATATCAAATTCCAAATATGAATGTTTTACATTGTTGAATACAACATTTTCAAATAGCATATGCTGAATAGTTGTGGAAGGGGTGAAACAACTAGAGGGAGAAACAAATATTGCATATTACGCCAAGCATTTTCATATCAAATTCCAAATATGAATGTTTTACATTGTTGAATACAACATTTTCAAATAGCATATGCTGAATAGTTGTGGAAGGGGTGAAACAACTAGAGGGAGAAACAAATATTGCATATTACGCCAAGCATTTTCATATCAAATTCCAAATATGAATGTTTTACATTGTTGAATACAACATTTTCAAATAGCATATGCTGAATAGTTGTGGAAGGGGTGAAACAACTAGAGGGAGAAACAAATATTGCATATTACGCCAAGCATTTTCATATCAAATTCCAAATATGAATGTTTTACATTGTTGAATACAACATTTTCAAATAGCATATGCTGAATAGTTGTGGAAGGGGTGAAACAACTAGAGGGAGAAACAAATATTGCATATTACGCCAAGCATTTTCATATCAAATTCTAAATATGCTAGCTTCCTAGATCCTTGGGGCCACTCAGACACAGGCCGGGGTTGGTTTACTCTACCAAGATGAGTCCGACCCGGCTATGGTGCAATATGGCGTAGTAGACTCGGAGAACTAGTCGTGTACTGTTAGGAGACTCCCCAATTACCATATTGTAGAACTTTATGTTGTATACGACTAGGATCATGTAACCGATTTGTAAATTTACCCCCCATACATATAATGCGGAGCAGGGACCCCTTCAAAAAGTTGTTGTAGGCTGTGAGCCATGGAAAAGTTGCTGTAGGCTGTGAGCTGCGACAAAAGCTGAAAGTCGTTTGGTAAGTCAGTTGTGAGCTGTGAAAAAGCGTTTGTACGCCGAGAGACTGTTTATATGCAAAATGGTCATATAACACTAAGCTGTTCATTGATTCACATGTAAATAAGCATTATAGAAAGATAAAATTAAATTTAAACATATGGTTCAAATCCAAAATGATGTCCTCCGTCTAGTAATTGAAACAAATTTGTAAAGGCCCTGGGTAATTTAAACAGTGAGTTTTACAGCCAGCGGTTATTTAAACGGGTGTTGATATGAATACTGAAAAATGCTCATCTTGCGCGCGCGCACACACACACTAATATGATATACGATGGCTTCTCCAAACTCATCTTGTGGTTACTCCCTCCGATCACTGACGTCTCACGACTGATGACTCCATTTGCGGGCAATCGTCTTTCAGACAGCAGCAATAAACACCGAAATAGAGACATCATGTAAACCAGGTCACCGTGCCAATTAACAATTTTCTGTATGAATCTATCTGTGCACGTTCCTACTTCCTAGTATGCAACATTTGCACATTTCTAGTATACAACATTGTTGTTCAACCCATCATATCATCACCAAAACCACAAGCTTCAAAGGAAGGCCTGCAAAAGGCACCATAAAATGAAAAAAAACATCATCATGCATTGGTACCAATTCAGATGAAAACATCATCATGCATTGGTACCAGCAAAGGATAATTCAGGACAATTAGATGCTGCTATAACTTTGCATAAAAAAATTTATTTCATTCAATAGCCAACATATACATCATACTCAGATATTCTAGATTGTAATCATTCAACTATTATCTTGCATCATACAATTTATACAGAAAAAAATACAGAGAACAGAGGAGTATCTTACCTGAACAGAGAACAGAGGAGAAAAAAAACCAGGGGCGCAAGCCTGCAGCGGCGGCCTGTAGCGACGGGGGAGCGAGCCTGCACCAGGTGGTCGAGCGCGGAGGGACGAGCCTGCAGCCGCGGGCGAACGGGCGCTGGGGCGCGAGCCTGCAAGCGGCGAGCGGAGGCCCCGAGCGCACCGACCGTCACGCGGGGCCGTCTCATGCGAGCGGGGCCGCGTCGGGAGGAGCGCGGCGCTTCGCGGGGCTGCCTAGGGATGGGGGCGAGTGCGCTCGTGGGGACGGCATAGTCATGGGAATGCGCGCTCGTGGAACTGCCGGGGACGCACGGGACGGCAGCGGCGGCGCCTCCGCGCAAACCCTAGCGCTCTTCTGGGTCGAGTGGACGGGAATGGGGGAGAACGAGAAAAGAAGAGAACCGTTATCTCATAACCGATGGCATTACGGGTAATTTCGATGAAGTTCACGTTTTTGCACCGGCTCGAAGCTCCTTGTCACGAGCTGCACCAAATGAACTGGACAAAAACAACTTTTCATCGGAAACTCCTCCTCGCGGTACCCCTTTTGGTTGGCTTCGAGCTTTTAGGAAGGAAAAGCTCCTCCAAGAAGCCCAACCAAAAGGAGCCACAACTCATACGCAAGGCAATACAACATACAGAACGTAAGGTATTACACACATTGTGGCCTGAACCTGTCTAAATCGTTGTCTCGTGTGTGCACCATCGTTCCTAAGAACTCGGCGAGACCCACGACTTTTTACTCTGAGGTACCCTGGGCAGGTACTCGATCGTTAAACACCAACACTTCCCCAATTCCCAAACCTTGAGTTTTTCATGTTGAGCATGAGAGTTCCCATATGATGCTTGTTTGCCCAAGCAGCCAACCAAGCAATCTATCCACTGAAACAATCCAAACAAAAGTGTCAGCTGGTTGGACGGTTCGAACTTGGATGCAAGCTTCACTTAACAGCTATGTCTACCTCACAACCTCCCTGCAAATAGAGCCAACACTGCTGCAATAAGATGGTCAGTTACACTATACCTCCTTTTCAAAAAAAAAAGAAGTTAGACTACACCTTGTCCCTTTAAGAAACACGAGTTGAGCATTTTTTGTATGCACTGGTCATTCTGACCTTGTTGCTTTATTTAGTGATGAAAGTTGATTGCCAATAAAAAAGAAAGTTATGGAGCTGTGGTGTGGTCTTCAATTCTTGAAATAGGAATATTGTAAATCTCGAATAGTATGTTGATATGTCATTCTTGTAAGCCCCATCCATAAGTTTGAGTTGATAGAAACAGATAGTTTGCTGACTATTCTCTCCTTGGTTGTCAAATGTCAATTAATCTCACATAGGTCAGCCAATCTACAGCAATGCTGCACAATTAAATTTGACAACTCATCGAGTTGGACGACCATGCTGTCATGTGGAACTCTACATTTCTACCTAATTATAAAGCAAGGATTGATTCCACGGTTCGTCAAAAGAGTTGATTCTGCGGTACGTCATAATTTTACGAAACCCCCTAATATTTATTTTAATTCTGCGGTGGGTCACACGGGCTCTCCTTTGCTTCTCCGTCTCCCTCTCTACCACGTCTGCACACGGCGCACG
The DNA here is from genome assembly GCA_900205405.1 of Echinochloa crus-galli. NCBI lineage: Eukaryota > Viridiplantae > Streptophyta > Magnoliopsida > Poales > Poaceae > Echinochloa > Echinochloa crus-galli. The sequence continues at coordinate 373,761 of OAMR01000381.1, read as the reverse complement.
CACGCAGGCAGAATCAGGTTCGATTGGAACTCGAACCCGAATAGAAAAGAAGACAATATTGATAGGAACAGCATGATCAAATCTATATATACCTAATTATAAATCAAGGAACGAATCCTTCGTGTTTTCTACCTTTCGTCCGTCGTCCGTCTTCTCTACCCCGTAATTTTGGTACGTCGTCAACTAATTCGCGTCGACCTTAAAGTCCGAAGAAAAACGGACTTCTCGCATGTTAATACGTGGAAAAATAACAAAGCGTACTCGTGGTGAGGTGAACGCGCGAGGCGAAAGGCGAAGCCGGGCGCCGATCGACCGTTAAGGCCACCGCGACCTCACGCCTCCTCCGTCAAGTCAGGTCCGCCTCACAGTCGTGACTCGTGACCTCTCAAGCCTCGAGTCCTATGATTCTTTCCGTCCTCCAGCAAGCCGGGCATGCCGCATGGACGTGACAGAGGCATGGCCGTAGATCGGATTGCAGAGCGGCCGGCGTGGCAAACGTCGGGGCCGCGGCACCATTCATGGGCAAGATTCATGACCTATCTATGCATGCTGTTGCCTTATTTTTATGCTGCATGCATCGCATCGCCGCCGTGTTCTTGCCTATCTTATAGCTTTGAGTTGTAGCTTGTAATTATATTGCTGGATCATTTTTGCTTGCTACTACATTCCTAACCTAGCGTGTACATTTTTACTTAATGAATGAAATTAAATACGAAGAACACCTGCCGCGAAGAACATGGAAGAGTAAAAAAGAAGGATCGAAGAGGATAAAGACATGTTGAATGTTGAATCATGAATGGATGATGTCCAGCGACGGGCCTCACATATGAGGCATTAGTCGATATAAATTCCGTGAGCAATAACATACAACTACCAGAATGATCCACTTTGGCACCGGTTGAGAAGTGCCTTTAGCACCGGTTATCCCAACCGGTGCTATTCCACCGAGGCTAAGGGGTTGCTTCTTTAGCACCGGGTCAAATAACCGGTGCTAAAGGTGTCCATTCGTCAAAAAAATATGTGCGCTGCTGCGGGATTCGAACTCAAGACCTCTTGGCTCGCGCGTACCCACCTAACCATCTCAACTACTTGGCACATGTGATGGAATAGAATATGCTTTCCTTTTAAAGTAACATGCAACACCCCCTTTAGCACCGGATCGTAACACAAACCGGTGCTAAAAGGCCTTTAGCACCGGATCGTAACACCACCCGGTGCTAAAGGGTGACCCTTTAGCACCGGGTGGTAATATGATCCGGTGCTAAAGGGTCGAGTGGCTTTAGCACCGGATCCTAACACCACCCGGTGCTAAAGGTCACCTTTTAGCACCGGTTGGTGTTACCAACCGGTACTAAATGGTCTCCGGGAGCACTCAAATTTTGCACCCGGTGCTAATGTACCTTTAGCACCGGGTTCAAACGGCGCCGAGACCTATGAGGGGGGCGGATGTGAGTTTTTCTTGTAGTGTTAAATTACTGCATATGCATAAATCTATGTTAATAGATTATTAATAAGTACAGATACTTGGCCTTCCGTTGATTCGTGGTGGATGGATGGGATGGTAAGTGCGCTGTGTGGTGGTGCATTGGGTTTCGAAAGAGTTCTTTCTATTTTATTTTCATTGTATATGTAGTGTGACAATCCATCTATATAAATATCACCCGTAGCAACGTACTGGCACGTTTGCTAGTATACACTAATGTGTCGACGCTTTATTGCAAAGTGTTGACAAGATTATCGAAGCCTAAAATGCGGCCTCTTTGGAACAGATTTGCTCCTGAGGTATCTATTAGTTTTTTTTAATAATGGATAATTATATTACCCGGCCTTGACCAATTGGCTACAGCCCAAATAAAAATTCACAAGACACGCAGCACTTCCGTCTGCCACACACATTAAAAATTCAAAGCCACACCACACAGTTTGACAGAAGAATTAATATGTAATCCTACTACTAATTCTCCAGCCATGGTGAGCGAAGATGCGCAACACCAAAACCTCCAGCGCCTGAGCTGCATCCTTTATTGCCTCCCTGTCCTGCTCAAGACGATGCAGGTGCGCCCAGAATCGAAGCCAATAAGTTCCTCTGAACAGTACCTGTAAATAAGATTTTTGAGGTGATTTGTCAAAAACAATCTCATTCCTGCTCAACCATATGGACCAACAAAGAGCCGATGCCCCAAATAACATTAGTTGTGCAATTTTCTTATTCCTACCAAGTAGCCAATCAGAGAACATGTGATTAAAACTAGTTGGTAAAGGACAATTAAAAGCAATTAGCACAGCCCTCCACAAAAATTTGGCCATATGACAATCAAAAAAGAGATGTTGTATGGTTTCTTCCTTAGAACAGAAGGAGCATAATTTACTTCCATTCCAATTCCACCTAGCTAAATTGTCCTTTGTTAAAAGGTATCTATTAGTAAAGTTACTCAATGATTCTTTTACGAATTATCCTATTATATTGGGTGCTCACGGCCGCCCCCCGGCGTTTATGTTTTCGGATGGTCTTCGGTCTCCTTCCTCGCTGTTGGCTCCGGTGCCCCGACCCCGTTCCTCGTTGTGCCAGACCCCGGGGACATCCCCATCCTCGGGGCGATGGACCCCGGAACAATTTTCCCCCAACAGTGATCCTGACTTGCTTTCGGTTGGTGTGGACTCTATCACGTTAACTCAGCTTTCAGTCATGTCAAAGATGAATTCGTTACTATTACTTGATCGCGGGATTTCTTTCTAAATTATGTTTACATTTCTAAACTACATACCATGGAGATCATACCTCGCTGAAGAAAAAAGTTTGATCTTACTCTTTACCTTTTGGATTTTTTATGAGCTTCATTGATCAAATATCAGTGGGCAACTCCGGATCTATGTTTTTATTATATGTAGATTCCATTAAATAGAAAATCTAGAATTATGGAAGCAGCATTCAGTATAACAATACTAATGTTTCATTATGTGAAAACTCGACAAAGGAGACACACTAATAGGCGACGCGGAATTGAGACGCGTCGCCAATGAGTCATTGGCGACGCGGGTTTACTAGACGCGTCACCAATAGGTCTGCAGAGTCTCCTATGTATCTTAATAGACGACACTTCATAACATCACGCATCGCCTATGACTGGCTCATATATAGAAGACGCGTCACCTATAACCGGGTATATTGGTGACGCGTTCTATAGAAACGCGTCGCCTATAATTGGATAACATATAGGTGACGCGTTTCGGTAATCCGCGTCTTCAATGTCTTGTGTCTCTTATATGCTTCTTCCTCCTCTGGCTCGATCTTGTCTGGTTTGTGAGTTATTTCGTCGCGGCAGCGGCAGCTCTAGGCGACAAAGCTGCCGCGCGCGTGCCGCACAGCCCGCCGCCGGGCGCCGGCCGGTGCCCCAGCCCCGAGTCCGGATGTCATCGCCGCAGCAGCCCCTTTGTTCCAGAGGTGATCACCAGAGTATTCTTCCCATTCCATTTCTTCTTCCCCTTCCATTTCTTGTTTTGCTCAAGAGAATCAGTGGATTTCTTCCATGTTAATCACACTATGCCATCACCTGCGCAGGTGAGCTCCGCCATCAGGCGCCCCCTCGGCCGGCTGCTGCAGCGGCGTCAGGAGCCTGAACGCCACCAGCATCCCCTCCAAGTGCAGCGTCAGCATCCCCTCGTACCGGAGGTGCAGTGAGCACTGGAGGAACACCTCCCATTCCCTTTCTTCCTCTGCTCAAGAACCGGAGGAAGCTTGGTTTTTTAATTTTTTTCCCTTGGTTGACTATGTAGATGGCGGATCGGAGCTGGATGTATCTCAAGAACCAGGATTGCGATGAGTACTTAGCTGGTCTCAAGTCATTTATGGTCGCATTGGAGGCGGATAAGTTGAATCAGTGCAAGTTAGCTATGTGTTGTCCATGTGTTGATTGCCAGAATGTCATAAAGTTCTCAAGTGTATTGCATGTCCATGCCCATCTGATTGTTCGGGGTTTATGGATGACTACAAATGCCGGAACAATCATGGTGAAGAAGCTGTTAATGCTCGAGACCTGCAAGCCAATTTTGAGGCTGAATGAACATGCGCAAATGAACAAACCGCCGATCAGGATGGCGAGAAATGCCTCACTGGCAGTCATGCTGCTTGTCAAGATGGTGAACCACTATGTGACAATGAGTTTGCCGGGAATGATGACCTTAGTGAGGAGGACATAGTCGAAATCGGTGAAAATTATGCACAGATAGCATATCAAATGGAGGAGATGGTGTGTGATGCCATAGGGTATGATGGCTATACCAGCACAGAGTTTGAGAAACTGAAGAGGATGGTGAAGGATATGAGGACCCCACTCTATCCGGGCCGTAACAATAAGTACACGAAGCTGTTCACATCACTTAAGCTTCTTCAGCTAAAGGTGACTCATCATATGACTGATCGGGGCTTCAAGGCTCTCTTGGATCTTCTAAGGGACATGCTACCTGAGGGGAATAAGATACCAAAGAATACATACGCGGCCAAGAAGAATATATGCCCTTTGGGACTTGAGGTTGAAAAAATACATACTTGTAAGAACGACTGCATCCTGTTCCGCGGCGACAATGCAGATCTAACTGAATGCCCCGAGTGCGAAGCCCCTCGATACAAACGAAGGAATGATGGGGGTGATGAGGAAATGAGGCATGGAGGTCCTCAAAAGGTTGCTTGGTATTTCCCATTAATTCCTCGCCTGAAGCGTTTGTTTGCTACAAGGACGGATGCACAACTATTGCACTGGCATAAGGAGGGCCGAAAGAAAGATGACTATATAAGGCACCCGGCAGATTCAACCCAATGGCACGTAATTGACTTCAAGTATGAGGGGTTCTCTAAAGATCTGAGGAATATCCGGTTTGGCATGAGCACAGATGGGATGAACCCATTTGGTCACATGAGTAGTTCACATAGTGTTTGGCCAGTGTTATTGACGATCTACAACCTGCCACCGTGGCTTTGGAACAAAAGGAAATACATGATGATGTCAATTCTCATCTCAGGACCGCATCAACCAGGCATTAACATCGATGCGTATCTAAGACCCCTAGTCGATGATTTGAAAACACTATGGTCACAAGGTGTGCAAGTCTACGACGCGTACATGAAAGAGCGCTTCACACTACATGGTATGTTGTTTACCACCATTACCGATATACCAGGTGGTCGTTCTGTGTCTAGGCAATCTAAAGGGGAAAAGGATTGTGTGCACTGCTTAGATGACACTAAGACTCTTTGGCTCAACAACTCACAGAAACGGGTGTATGTACAACACCGCCGCTTCCTTCCAATTTCCCATGCGTACCGAGGTATGAAATGACAATATGATGGTATGAGAGAGATAGGGACAGCTCCAAGGCATTTTAGTGGGGATGATGTGTACAACCAGGTAAAGGACCTCATCAATGCCGCCCATGGCAAGAAAAGCACTACAACCCTTGGAAAGCGGAAGCAGCGGGATAAAGAAGATGATCCAAAGATAACGTGGAAAAAGAAGTCAATTCTTTGGTAGTTACCTTATTGGATTGATATAGCCGTACACCATAGCATAGATGATATGCATGTTAAGAAAAATGTCTGTGGGGCTATGCTTGCTACACTTATGAATGACAAGCTCAAAACCAAGGACCACGCAAAAGGACGAGCTGACATGGGTATAAGATATGAGCTTATTCTTGATGGAACCGGTACAAAGCTACCGGTATCTGCCGTAAATCTAACCCCTCAAGAAAAATGGGAATTATGTGACTTCTTTCGCACTGTGAAAGTACCTTCTAGCTATTCATCCAACGTCAGAAAACTTGTCCATCCAAAGGAGCAGAAATTTCTTCCGATGAAGGCTCGTGATTGTGATGTCATTCTTACTACAATGCTTGCGATCGGGATTATGAATTTATTGCCAGAGAAAGTTCGAAGGGCCGTTATGAGCCTTTGCTTCTTCTTTAATGCAATATCTCATAAGGTGATTGATGAGCAGACACTGGATGATCTTGAAAAGAACATGTTTGAGACAATGTGTCTGCTTGAGGCTTATTTCCCACCATCTTTCTTTGATATATCCGTGCATCTAATTGTTCACCTTGTTAAAGAGATAAAGTACATTGGGCCGATGTTCCTACACCACATGTATCCATATGAGCGATTCATGAGCACGTTGAACAAGTATACCAAGAGTCGGGTTCATCTCGAAGGAAGCATGGCAATGGGTTACGGAACGGAGGAGTCAGCCGATTGGTGCCTTGGTTACATCGATCCGGCAAATCCAATCGGCATATCAAGGTCTCGGCACGAGGGAAGGTTAGCAGGGACCGATATTCTTGGGGAGAAGACATTCAATGCCAACCCTGACAAATTACGACAAGCCCATTTTCTTGTGTTGCAAGACACATCAATAGTATCTCCATACATTGATGAGCACCAGAAGCACCTGCGTCAAGCCAATTTGGGGCGAAGCGAACCTTGGATAGCGAGGGAACACATGAAAGGATTCAACATTTGGTTCAGAGACCGAATCCAAAATTTGGATTCTAGCACGGATGACACAGTGAGGAGTTTGGCATGTGGTCCTCTATTCACAATAACTACGTATCAAGGGTATGACATAAATGGCTACACATTTTATACTATTGACCAAGACAAGAAAAGCACGTTCCAAAACTGTGGTGTTCGTATAGATGCTCGGGACAACAATATGCAGAGGAGATATGGGAGCTCACTTATCCGACCTTCAAGGTGCCAATTTTCAGGTGCCGTTGGGTTCAGGGATCTAAGGGTGTCATGAAAGACATGTATGGGTTCACTATTGTTGACCTTGAACAAGTTGGATACAAGGATGGGCCGTTTGTACTTGCCGAACAAGTTTCCCAAGTCTTCTACGTGCTAGACATGAGAAACAAGAAACAACATGTGGTTCTCCAAGGGAAACGACGCGTTGTCGGAGTTGAAAATGACATGGATGAGGAGAATCACAATCATTCTAATGAAATGCCTCCTTTTGATAAGTCTATCATTCCTGTGATCGAAGAAACTGAGACAACTCCATATTTAGTGTTTGGTCACATATATTCAAAGACCATGTACTGTAGAAACTCTGCATGCATCGTATATTACATGGATTGATGGAAATATTAAAGCAGCAAACATTGAAATTATTCTATAACCACCAGAACCCAAATCAACATGACTTCCGGGAGCCCAAATCTGACAACGTAATTCCTCCATCCAGTTTTCGTTTAACATCAAAGAACAGAGCAGTACCAGCTAGATCTGTGAAAGATGATCAACCATAGCATCACGATGTTCACAGAACGCCTCCAAAGGAATCTTCTTTGGCAAGGTTAGGCCAGAGCCCTCAGCCATGTCCACGAGCTCCGTGCCCACCCGTTCCCAGTTGAAACACTGGATCATAGTTCCCAAAGCAAGGCCTACCATCTGCATGCCAAGGTTCTCTGCTGGGCACCGCCGTCTCCCCATGCTAAATGATATCGCCATCTTATCTTGACTCTTGCCATCCTCAAACCTATCGCAATAGTTTATACAACAATAAGATCAATTATAAAGCAATAACCCAAGGAGAAAGGTTCTGTATCAACAGGATCGATGATGCTTGATCAGTAGTACCTCTCCGGGAGGAAGGCTGTTGGCTCATCCCATGTCCCAGGATCTCTATTGATAACAAACGTGTTCACAAGGAGCATGGTTCCCTTGGGAATATGGAACCCACTGACTGTGCAGTCGGCAGAGGATTCGCGAGTACCACTGGGTACAAACGAAGCGTCTCTAGAATAATGCATCGAAGGTATGGCAAGTTTGGGAGATCAGTCGCCTCGATCAGGAGTTTCAGTTTTCCAACGCGTGCATCCAGTTCGTCGCGAGCTTTCTTCATGACGTGAGGGTGGTTAAGCAAGAGCGACATGGCCCACTCGATTGTGTATGCCGAACTAAGTGTACCAGCTTCGAGTGCGCTCTTGCAAAATCACACGTGAAAAATGATTAAGTTTATATATATCCATCAAAGCTATGAATTCAAGACAGCATATATAAATCAGGTCAATCACAAGAAAATGACTGATTATATACTCACAATACACAGCGAATGGATGAGTTGGTCCGTGCAGGCCTCGGGGTCCTTCTTCTGTTGAGCTCCAGCATCACCCCGAGCATCCTTCTCCGAATTACTTGTGCGCCCTTCTCCATCTCCTTGTGCCCCTCGATCAACCTCTGCAAAAAACTTGTCCTGTTTGCTTGCAATCGCTGCAACCTCCGCCCCACTCCGCCAATATCAAGCCACCTTGCCGGCGCGGGCAGGAGGTCCCACACAGTCGACGCGAGCTCAATCGTTTCCTCCGCCATCACCATGAAACATCTGGCCTCCTCACTCACTTCAGCGGTGTCATCCTGTTCCTGTTCACTACAAAGTAATATAGTTGTGACCTAATTAACAGTGTCATCATTATATATATCATGGAGGCCGTCCCCATGTTTGTAACTGCAGACTGAAGCTGCTCCTACAAAAACAGGACACTAATCGAGCTCGCTCGATCGTGCTTTACCTGCGAGAAGAGAACGTTCTCATGCAAATCATGTCAAGTATGACGTTCATGATCATCTCAGCTATCCTCGACTTGAGGTCTACCAGAGCACGGCCGCTCGGACCAGGCGGCACGCGAGAAATGCGCCGCGCCATGGCCCTGGCCTCCTGCACCTGGACGTCAGCGAAGTGTTGCACTCGTTCCGTAGAGGAGAACTCGTTGGTGGTGATGCGGCGGACATGGCGCTAGTATGGCCCGTAGTTGGCGTGGCCCATGGTGGACCACTCGTACGATAGGACCTTCCCGGACGGCAGCCGCGGCCGGTTGGCGAACGTGGTGTCCAGTGCGCCGAGGCACAGCCGGGCGGCTGCGGCGGAGGACACAACTGTGACACGGGTAGAGCAGAACCTCAGGCTGAAGACGTCGCCATGGCGGGCAGCGACGTCGGCGAGGGTGCGGTGGAGGGGTTTCTTCAGTAGGAGGTGGAGGTGGCCGACCATGGGGATCAGCCTGGGCTCTGGTGGCGTTGGGCCCTCATGGATAGTACGATGTCGTAACATCATGTGCAGCACTGACAGCAATAGCGGGAGCAAAAGGGTGGTTACGACGATGATGCCAAAGGTGTCCATGGCTAGCAGCTAGCTAGTAGGATGCCTTTTTTTTTGAGGAGGCAGCTAGTAGGATGCTTTGGGAGTTGGGATCTGAATATCTGGTTCGGTAGCATAGATCGTGCCTTCTGTACAGCACTGGTACATATTTATATAGTAACCAGATTCTACCTCACCAAGCTTACTCTTATCCATGATTAGAGATTAACATTTATTTCTCCTCGTGTAGCCGTGCGCAGAGTCTAAGGACAGGGCCGGTCTGAGATTTTGGGGGCCCGGGACGGAATCTAAAATTAGGCCCTTCTCATATAAAAGTGATATTCATATCAATAAACACATGTCCATTCAAATTACCTTATAATTTTCTCCTAACAATTAGACGCTAGTCATTGATAATAATTTTTTATCAATAAAATCATATTTATGCCAAAAATGTTTTCTTCCAATTAATTAATATTGTTTTCTTTTTTTAAAAACCTTTTGTCACTAGTAGATGCATGCAAGAGCTTTTAGAGCTAAATAAAAACTCACGTAAAGCTAAATAAATTTTAAAAACCTTGCCGACTATCAACGAGAATTTGTAAATCATAATAATATATATCTTTAACTAGATGTCCAATCAATTGATTTTCAGCATTTTTTTGCGTGGCTTTGATGTTGGTATAAATGAATTTAGAGACTCGAGTACACGTAACAAGTAGCATGCAAGAGTTTTTAGAGCTAAAAGCATGCTAAAGGCATTGTTCAGCTCCTGTAAAAACTTTTGGCAAGCCGTCAAGTTTCTGTGTCTACGAAGCAGTGTCGCCGATGTCGCCTATAGTCAGGTCACTTCACGTTTTTGCAGGCGAGAAGCCGCGCAGCGCAGGACACGATATGGCCTCACGCGGAAGCCCATCGAATGAAACATGGCCGCTGACTAGTTTTCACTCAGAACGAGACACATATTGGGTCAGGTCCTCGCGTATTACACCTATGTGTGTCTAGTATACATACGTATACCGGGGCCCTTGTTTTTCGGGGGCCCGGGGCGGTCGCCCCGCTCGCCCCGCCCCAGGGCCGGCCCTGACCGAGGAACTCTCATTTGTTTTGCTCCCCATCGGATGTGGAGTTGAGGGAGGGGGTCCATGTCTCCCGCACAACTTAACTCCCGAAGTCCACTTCATCTATAGCAACATACTGATATCTCGTCTCCTCTTGATGTCCCGCAGTATTGCACACACCCCTTTCGTTTCCCACGTTGCTCACATCCTCGCCATTGACCAACCGTCCTTCTGGGTGCAACGTCTATCGTTGATCTTTCTTTGTCATGCTCCTCATCGGATGCGAAGTCGGCCATGTCCATGCCTCGCGCGCGCCTATGCTTATGAAGTCTCCTTTACCCGTAGAAATACAGAAGGGTATCAATCAATTTGCAATATCACGGATACCCGCAAACATTTATTCAGCTGAGACACGTGGAACAGATCGTGCACTCCGGCCAGTTTCTCAGATAGCTCTAGCCGATAGGCCACTTCGCCCATCCGTTCCAATATCTTAAAGGGTCCGATGTAATGAGGCGCCAGTTTGCCCTTGACATTAAACCTTTTTACGCCCCTCATCGGTGACACCTTGAGATACACAGAGTCACGACTTTAAAGCTGAGATCCCTTCGTCTGACATAAGCATAACTCTTCTACCGAGACTGTGCCATCTTCAAATTCTGCCTGATTACTTGAACTTTGTCGCTCTGCCTCCCTTAGTATCTCAGGCCCAAAAATCCGACTCTCTCCAGTCTGATTCCAGAACAGTGGTGTCCAGCACTTTCTGCCATATAGAGCCTTGAATGGTGCCATCGGTAGACTTTTCTGTTAGCTGTTATTGTACGAGAATTCCTCATAGGGCAAACTCTTGTCCCAACTGACATCATATTGCAGAGCACATGCCCTCAACATGGCCTCCAAAATCTGATTGGCTCGCTCTGTCTGTCCATCCGTCTGTGGATGTGTTGGCACTTCTTACGATCCAATATCAGTATTGTGAATCCCGGCACTGGATGCATGGAGTGTTTCAGTGGTTTTCCTTATGGCTAGTAAAATATGTGAATATTCTGCAAGCGCACAGAATTACCGCTGTAGCACTTCACCAGGGAGTAATCTGAGGTATCGTAATTTATATTTCCGCAGGGAAGCTTTGGCAAGAATATTAGCAAATGGATATTCGAGACTATCAGAGAAGGGTACACAACTAGACAAGACAGGGGATAACGGTATTGGATAGGAGTGGATATACCGTGACACACAGCTCAAAGGAGACTCGAAAAGGGAGAGAAGGACTATCTAGTTGGGAGGACAATGATCATAAGAGATAAAGGATTCCTGGGTATTGCCTATCTGGGTTACTTGGGTTAGAATACAGGGATTGAGAGTGTTGACGCAAAATCGGCTTCTCACGCCAAGCACACAGCAAGCCGAATCAGCTGGCTTCACACGTGCCCGATCGTCTGAATCCTGTAAGCGTGCCAGTCAATTTCAAAGGAAGAAAAAATGTTTAGATATAAAACCTGGAACATGCCGGATGATACCAGACAGTTCCATCTCTACGGCTTGCAAGGCCAATCTTGATCGGCATATAGCTATGAACAAGCTATCTGTCGGCAATACAGGCACTCACAGCATATTCGGCAGAGCGCGTAAGAAAGCATACTGCCGACCGCATGACGTCATCATGATGAAAGATCGGTATTTAATTAGATGATCGTTACAATACTTAAATACAACCGATTAACGGGCATAAAGCATGATAAATGTGAAAGCACGATCGTAAATCTCTAATAAACAAGTTCCTCCTGTACAACTTGATCAGCAGGAGCCATAAATTCATTCGGCAAGAAACATACCATGCATGTAGGAGCCGAATGATCATCTTCTTCAGGTCTGTACTTTCGACGCCATACTGATTTCATCCTAGGCCTTGCTTGCTTTAATTCTTGATTCCTCAAGCGTTGTACTCTTCTCTTTTGGCTTTTCCTTAAGCCAGGAATTACATTAAACTTTGAATATACAATGCATTCGGCATTCAACAAATAGTGCCGAAATTTTGTACATGAGTAATAAACACACAAGCAAAGCTTCTCTGTGGCTGAATATCTTGTTTCGGGATCAAGCAATTTTCGGCTAAGGTACGCAACCACTCTTTCCTTTCCTTCAAATTCCTGTATGAGGGCCGATCCAATAGTTTGGGCATCGGCCGCCACGTACAACTTGAAAGGCTTGTTCAATTAGAAGCAAATTTCATTCGGCCATGCAGATATGCAGAATGGATCTCTAATATTGTGCGACGGACTCCCGACCGCAGAATGCCTTTGCCGAACGCCCTTGAAGACAAGCTTTCCTTTCCGAACGATATCTTTTACCAATCCCGGCCCACATGTCAGTCTCTTTCTGGTGCCAAATTTTGGTGTTAACACATGCCCCTTCAATTTCGGGATAAAAGATAATTTATCTCGGAATTGACTAGAAATCCGCAACTGGATTGAATCTTTTTAGCATCCACCCTCTCTGCTCGAATCTTCGGAACTTCGGCCAAATCCAAACCCTAGCATCATCAGCTCTTTCAAGCTTTCAATCTTCAAATGGCGCACCAAGATCAAGCCCTTCAGGTAATTCTTTAATCTTCCTCAAGCACATTCGGCACCATTGATTGTAATGAACTTCAGTGTCCTATCACCCATTCGGCAAACCCAACTGTATAGAGTATAGTACAGCCGAATTTTACTTAGTCAAAACCGAATGTGACTCAGCATGAATCCCAAACGGCGCTGCAACTGTTCAGTTCGAAAGCTCTCCACCTTCCGAAATTTTGGGATACGCGCCACAATCTCTTGGCCACGATTCCTTCTGTGGGTTCTATAAATAAAGGCACCGGGCGTTTAGCACTCCACCAAGCCTTTTGCCTTCCTAGCTCCTGCCGGTCTCGAGCTCTTTTCTCCCCAAAGCACAGTAACCTCCAAGAAAACCCCAATGGCGAACGGAAGGCGACCGGCCGCTGACGAGCCCGAAGGAAGCCGCGCCGGCGCTCGCCGCAGGTGATTGGCTGCTTGCTTCTCTCTGTTCTTCTCGAGATTTGCCCTCTTTTTGACGAATCTCTCTGTTTTTTCGGGTAATCCAATGGATTGCCGCCGCTAGTGCGCTAGTTGCAGCCCCAGCCGCTGCTCCTGCGGCGTCCAACTCCTCGAGTTCGTCCAATCGGACTCTCGTATCGGACGACTTCCGTGTCAATCACAAGAAAATGACTGATTATATACTCACAATACACAGCGAATGGATGAGTTGGTCCGTGCAGGCCTCGGGGTCCTTCTTCTTGAGCTCCAGCATCACCCCGAGCATCCTCCTCCGTATTACTTGTGCGCCCTTCTCCGTCTCCTTGTGCCCCTCGACCAACCTCTGCAAAAACCTTGTCCTGTTTGCTTGCAATCGCTGCAACCTCTGGGCCACTCCGCCAATATCAAGCCACCATACCGGCGCGGGCAGGAAGTCCCACACAGCCGATGAGAGCTCAATGGTCTCCTCCGCCATCGCCATGAAACATCTGGCCTCCTCACTCACTTCAGCGGTGTCATCCTGTTCCTGTACTTCACTACAAAGTAATATAATTGTGTACTTAATTAACAGTGTCATCATTATATATATCAAGGAGGCCGTCCCCATGCTTGTAACTGCAGACTGCAGCTGCTCGTACAAAAACAGGACACTGATCGAGCTCGCTCGATCGTGCTTTACCTGCGAGAAGAGCACGTTCTCATGCAAATCATGTCAACTATGACGTTCATGATCATCTCAGCTATCCTCGACTTGAGATCTACCAGAGCACGGCCGCCAGGACCAAGCGGCACACGAGAAATGCGCCGCGCCATGGCCCTGGCCTCCTGCACCTGGACGTCAGCGAAGTGCTGCACGCGTTCCGTGGATGAGAACTCTGCGGTGGTGATGCGCCGGACATGGCGCCAGTATGGCCCGTAGTTGGCGTGGCCCATGGTGGACCACTCATAGGAGAGGACCTTCCCGGACGGCAGCCGCGGCCGGTTGGCGAACGTGGTGTCCAGTGCGCCGAGGCACAGCCGGGCAGCTGCGGCGGAGGACACGACCGCAACACGAGTAGAGCAGAACCGCAGGCTGAAGACGTCGCCATGGCCGGCAGCGACGTCAGCGAGGGTGCGGTGGAGGGGTTTCTTTAGTAGAAGGTGGAGGTGGCCGATAATTGGGATAGGCTTGGGCTCTGGCGGCGTTGGGCCGTTGTCGTCATGGACACTACTACACTGATGTCGTCGTAACATCATGTGCAGCACTGCCAGCAATGGTGGGAGCAAAAGGGCGCTTACCACGATGATGCCCAAGGCGTCCATGGCCATAGCAGCTAGTATGCTTG
>OAMR01000381.1:345920-356805 GCA_900205405.1 Echinochloa crus-galli | reverse complement strand
TAAGATTAGTTGTACTCTTCTCTTTTGGATTTTCCTCAATCGCTTTCATGCTCTTCTTGCCAACTCCTATTCCTCCTTCATGTATCAAAAAACCCAGAAACTCTCCAGCCGAAACTCCAAAAGCACACTTATCTTAAGCCCATGTTTTCTAGTGCACTCTAGAGTTTTTCTTATGTCAGCTAAATGTGATTCATGATCCAATGACTTAATTACAACATCATCAATATATATCTCCACAATCTTGCTAATCAACTCATGAAAAATATAATTCATGGCCCTTTGATAAGTTGCACTGGCATTTTTTAATCCAAATGTCATGACAACCCACTCAAACAACCCTATATGTCCAGGACATTTGAAAGCTGTCTTTGTCTTTTGTTTAATTTCTGGAATCACTCCGTGATCGATGTATATATTCTTTGTATTCTCTTAATAATTTAATCAACTCTTCTCTGAAAACTGAATCTAAGTTTGCACTGATGAATGTCGGCCTTGGTTTGTCACCATCTCCAATGTCCACTTCTTCTAGCTTATCAGCCGACACAAATCCACGTCCTAACTTCCCGTCAGTTCCATCAATTGGATTCTCCATTAAAAATTACTATGAGAGCCGACTGCTTCGATCGGCTGTTGATCACTGCTGGCTGGTGCAACAGGACCTTCTCCCCAGTCTTTGCCTGAGAAACAATCTATGCCTTGATACTCCCAAAAAGCTGGTTCCATATTTGCCACACTTATTGAATCATCTGCTTGGACAATTTCCACCTCATCATCTATCCACTGAATGAGCTGTTGATGCATGGTGGATGGGATACAGCAATTTGCATGGATCCAATCTCTTCCAAGCAGCAAACTATATGCCCCTTTGCCCTCAATGACGAAGAAAGTTGTGAGCAGAACCTTGGACCCAATCATTAGATCTACATGAACACAGCCCTTGGTGTCTGAAGGATTTCCAGCAAAATCATTCAGAATTATGCTCGTTGGTGTTAAATCTCCAGGGCCCATGCCAAGCTTCCTGAATGTAGTATATGGCATCACATTCACAGCAGCTCCACCATCGACAAACATCTTGGTTAAAGGCTTCCCATTGACAAATCCTTTCAAATATAGTGGCTTCATGTGTCGATTCTGGATTGGCTTTTCAAAGACAGCTTGCTTATTGAGCATCAATTGTGCCATTAGCTGTTCGACTTCATCTATCTCTGACAACGCTTCCTCCTGTACAACTTGATCAGCAGGAGCCATAAATTCATTCGGCAAGAAACATACCATGCATGTAGGAGCCGAATGATCATCTTCTTCAGGTCTGTCCTTTCGACGCCATACTGATTTCATCCTAGGCCTTGCTTGCTTTAATTCTTGATTCCTCAAGCGTTGTACTCTTCTCTTTTGGCTTTTCCTTAAGCCAGGTGGACACCATTGCCCTTCTTGCCAAATATACCCATGATCTTCTTCTTCTTCATGATCAACCCACCTGTGATCAGCATGCCTCTTTCTTGGTTGATCATCAAAACGCCGATCATCACTAAGATGTACTCTGCCAATTCTTTCATGTACAGATCGGCGATTGACAGTATCCTGTCTATATTCATCATGTCTATCGTTGCATTCAGGGCAATTATTCCATGTAGGCAACTTTAAACCCTCGTTCCAGCAATGTCTGAAGAAAGCACAATCCCAATGTGCACGTTCCTGTTCCCGTGCAAATTTTCTTGTTCTTCTCTGTACCTTTCTTCTTCATATCTACGCCTCTGGTAGCGCTCTTTTTCTTGCTGTCGTTGCCATTTATTGAGAAGAATACGTGAAGTGACTCTAGGCTTAGAGGATTTCCCAATTTCAAATTGACAATTCGGGGCACGAGGATCTTTCTTGTGAATCTGTTCAATCGTGACTTGCCGAGTGGGGTCAACTGAGCCACTTTGTTTTGCCTTTTCTGAAGTTAAAACTTTCATCTTCCCTTTTTCTTCAGGTGCAACAGCATTCACCATGTTGTTTGAAAACCCAACCATATTCTGAGGGAACTTATTGCTATCCAATTTCATCTTGTTATCAAACTTCAAGTGTCCTTCTTGTATAGCCTTTTGAATTCTCATTCTAAAGACTCTACATTCATTGATGGAATGAGAGTTTCTGTCGTGGAATCCACAATATTTTTTGTCTCTTACTCCATCCGGCCGAAGCATGGAATGCCCCTCTGGTAACTTGATTAACCAGGCTTGATTGGCAACCGATGCTCAACAATAGAACGGTCCAAACCAGGCATCTCCGAATAATCCCAAGCAAAGCAGTCTTTGTATTCTCTTAATAATTTAATCAACTCTTCTCTGAAAACTGAATCTAAGTTTGCACTGATGAATGTCGGCCTTGGTTTGTCACCATCTCCAATGTCCACTTCTTCTAGCTTATCAGCCGACACAAATCCACGTCCTAACTTCCCGTCAGTTCCATCAACTGGATTCTCCATTAAAAATTACTATGAGAGCCGACTGCTTTGATGGGCTGTTGATCACTGCTGGCTGGTGCAACAGGACCTTCTCCCCAGTCTTTGCCTGAGAAATAACCTATGCCTTGATACTCCCAAAAAGCTGGTTCCATATTTGCCACACTTATCGAATCATCTGCTTGGACAATTTCCACATCATCATCTATCCACTGAATGAGCTGTTGATGCATGGTGGATGGGATACAGCAATTTGCATGGATCCAATCTCTTCCAAGCAGCAAACTATATGCCCCTTTGCCCTCAAATGCCCCTGCTAGATGGAGGGTTTATTTGGCCAATCAAATCCATTCCCCATCCTCTGAATGGCCATGGTTTAATAATAGGATTCAGAGCCGATGCTGGAACTCTCTGAATGTTTCCAAATTTCTGACAGTCTTGACATCCCTTGTAATATTCAAAACAATCTTCCAACATTGTCGGCCAATAATAACCAGTTCTTCTAATAACCCACTTCATTCGGTAAGCCGACTGGTGTGCTCCACACAATCCATCATGAACCTCACTTATTAATTTCTTTGCTTCTTCTTGATTCAAGCAATGCAGCAATACCCCATCCAAAGATTTATAATATAAACTTCCATCAAGAAGAACAAATTTTATAGCTTTATACCTGAGCTTTCTAGAGACCTTTTGAGATGGATCTTTTAAATAATCAGCAATTTCTTTCCTCCAATCATCTTCTGCCAGATCACTCCCAAAAGCACAGTCATCAGTGGCAAATACTTCTTGATTTTTTCTGTAACCCGATGCACTCTGAGCCAATCTGTTTGCTTCTTCATTATCCCCTCTAGGAATATGTTGTAGAATTACTGATCGAAAATCTTTCAAAATTTGCTTGCATTCTTCATAATAATTCCTCAAGATATCATTTTTGCATTCATATTCACCACTCAATTGTTTTATAACTAGCTCTGAATCTCCAAAGATTTCGACTGCAATGGCCCCTGCTTCTTTCAAGTACTGGAGTCCTTTGAGCAATGCCTCGTACTCAGCTTGATTGTTAGTAACAGTAAATTGAATGGGAATAGCAAACTCAAATACTTCTCCTTTGGGTGAAATTAATAAAATACCTGCTCCACCACCTTTGTCACATGAAGACCCATCAAAGAATAACACCCAAGGAGTAATGTTAAGCAAATTTATCGATGAATCACGATGTTCAGTAATGAAGTCAGCAATAATTTGCCCCTTGACAGCTTTTGCCGATTCAAACCTTAATTCAAATTCAGATAAGGCCAAAATCCATTTGCCAATCCTTCCATTCAAAATTGGCATTGACAACATGTGCTTAATTACATCAAATTTTGAGTATACAACGCATTCGGCATTTAGCAAATAGTGCCGAAATTTTGTACATGAGTAATAAACACATAAGCAAAGCTTCTCTATAGCCGAATATCTTGTTTCAGGGTCTAGTAATTTTCGGCTAAGGTATGCAACTACTCTTTCCTTCCCTTCAAATTCTTGAATAAGGGCCGATCCAATAGTTTGGGCATCGGCCGCCACGTACAACTTGAAAGGCTTATTCAATTGTGGAGGTACCAATACTGGTGGTTCCTTCATGTACTCCTTTATTTCATCGAAAGCCTTTTGTTGTTCGTCACCCCATACAAACTTTTGATCCTTTTTGATTTTCAGCAGTGAAGAGAAGGGTAACACCTTTTGTGACAAGTTTGATATGAATCTTCTCACAAAATTTATCTTGCCAAGCAGTGATTGTAACTCTTTAAGATTAGTTGGAGGAACAATTTCATCAATTGCCTTCATGCTTTTCTTGCCAACTCCTATTCCTCCTTCATGTATCAAAAATCCCAGAAACTCTCCAGCCGAAACTCCAAAAGCACACTTGTTCGGGTTCATTTTAAGCCCATGCTTCCTGGTGCATTCTAGAGTTTTTCTTATGTCAGCCAAATGAGACTCATGATTCAATGACTTGATCACAACATCATCAATATATATTTCCACAATCTTGCCGATCAACTCATGAAAAATATAATTCATAGCCCTTTGATAAGTTGCACCAGCATTTTTCAATCCAAAGGTCATGACAACCCACTCAAACAACCCTATGTGTCCAGGACACCTGAAAGCTGTCTTTACTATATCTTCCAATGCCATAAAAATCTGATTGTACCCTGCATTACCATCCATGAAACTGAGCACTTTATATCCAGCAGCAGCATCAACTAATGAATCGGCAACAGGCATTGGATATCCATCCATGGGTGTGGCTCTGTTTAGATCTCTAAAGTCTATGCAAACCCTCATTTTTCCATTTTTCTTATAGACAGGAACAATATTAGAGATCCAATCCGCATATTTACATGGCCGAATGAAATTTGCATCTAGTAATCTTTCAATCTCCTTTTTCACATCGGCCAACACTTCTTCCTTGTAGATTTTTCGGGGTGATTGCTTGTAAGGCCTGTAACCAGGTTTGATTGGCAACCGATGCTCAACAATAGAACGGTCTAGACCGGGCATCTCCGAATAATCCCAAGCAAAGCAGTCCTTGTATTCCTTTAACAATGTTACCAACTTTTCTTTGAAAACCGAATCCAAGTTAGCACTGATAAATGTCGGCCTTGGCTTGTCACCATCTCCAATGTCCACTTCTTCCAATTTATCGGCCGACACAAATCCACGTCCTAATTTTCCATCAGTTCCATCAATTGGATTCTCCATCAAAAATTACTATGAGAGCCGACTGCTTCGATCGGCTGTTGATCACTGCTGGCTGGTGCAACAGGACCTTCTCCCCAGTCTTTGCCTGAGAAACAATCTATGCCTTGATACTCCCAAAAAGCTGGTTCCATATTTGCCACACTTATTGAATCATCTGCTTGGAC
This sequence comes from Echinochloa crus-galli, assembly GCA_900205405.1. Lineage (NCBI taxonomy): Eukaryota > Viridiplantae > Streptophyta > Magnoliopsida > Poales > Poaceae > Echinochloa > Echinochloa crus-galli. The sequence goes on along the minus strand of OAMR01000381.1, from coordinate 351,450 downwards.
AATTTCCACCTCATCATCTATCCACTGAATAAGCTGTTGATGCATAGTAGATGGAATACAACAATTTGCATGAATCCAATCTCTTCCAAGCAGCAAGCTATATGCCCCTTTGCCCTCAATGACAAAGAAAGTTGTGAGCAGCACTTTGGATCCAATCATCAGTTCTACATGAACACAGCCTTTGGTGTCTGAAGGATTTCCAGCAAAATCATTCAGAATTATGCTCGTTGGTGTCAAATCTCTAAGACCCATACCAAGCTTCCTGAATGTGGTATATGGCATTACATTGACAGCAGCTCCTCCATCGACAAACATCTTGGTCAATGGTTTGCCATTAACATATCCCTTCAAGTACAGTGGCTTCATGTGCCGATTCTGGGTTGGCTTCTCAAAAACAGCTTGTTTGTTCAACATCAATTGTGCCATTAGCCCAAATCGTTCGGCATCATTTATATCGGGCAATATTTCTTCCTGTACAATTTGATCAGCTGGAGCCATAAATTCATTCGGCAGAAAACATACCATACACGTAGGAGCCGAATGACCATGTTCGTCAGGCCTGTCTTTTGGGAGCCATATTGATTTCACCCTAGGCCTTGCTTGCTTTAATTCTTGATTCCTCAGGCGTTGAACTCTTCTCTTCTGACTCCTTCTTAAACCAGGTGGACACCACTGTCCTTTTTGCCAAACATACTCACAGTTTTCTTCCTCATGATCAATCCATCTGCAATCAGCATGTCTCTTTCTTGGTTGATCATCAAAACGCCGATCATCACTAAGATGCACCCTACCAATTCTTTCATGGACAGATCGGCGATTGGCAACATTTTGCCTATGTTCGACATACCCATTATTGCACTCAGGACAGTTATTCTTTGTAGGCAGCTTTAAACCTTCGTTCCAACAGTGTCTGAAGAATGCACACCCCCAATGCGCACGTTCCTGCTCTCGAGCATACTCTTCTTGTTCTTCCTCAAACCTTTCTTCTTCGCGCCTTCTTTTCTCCTCCTCGTATTCACGCCTTTGAAAACGCTCTTTTTCTTGCTGACGCTGCCATTTGTTGAGGAGAATACGTGTAGTAACTCTAGGTCTAAAGGATTCGCCCACTTCAAATCGGCTATTCGGGAACCGAAGATTTTTCCGGCGAATTTGTTCCATTGTGATCTGCCGAGTAGGATCAACTGAACCATCCTGCTTTGCCTTCTTTGAGGTTAAAACTTTCAATCTTCCCTTTTCTCCAGATGGAACAGCATTTACCATATTAACCGAGAACCCGATCATATTCTGAGGGAAAGGGTTACTGTCCAGTTTCATTTTGTTGTCGAATTTCAAATGTCCTTCCTGGATAGCTTTCTGAATCTTCATCCTAAAGACTCTGCATTCATTAATGGAATGAGAATTTCTATCATGAAACCCACAGTACCTCTTATCTTTCACTCCATCGGGCCGAAGCATAGAATGCCCCTCTGGCAATTTGATTCGGCCTTCTTTCACCAGGAACTCAAACAATTTGTCTGCCTTAGTCACATCAAAATCATATGTTCCTTTCATCTGTTTGATCCATCTTTGAGTCATTGTAACTGGTTCCTTACTCCACACTATTTCTGCTGCAGCCACTTCTTCATCATTTTCGTATTCATCTTCTTGATCTACCCTTTCGAGGAACTGGTTGTAGATACTGGCTATATCATTGTGCTTAGCAAATCTAGCATCTTTCTTAAAGCCATATGCTTGATTGCTCATCAATGCTAATCTCTGTGACAGCTGGCCAAGATCATCAAATTCCATCCCGAATAACTTCTCCCGAATGGCAGGCAACATACCAGCAACAGCCATTCCGGCCAACTGATCATCAGGTATTAGCTCTAACAGATCAAAATAAGCTGAGACCTCGACTTCTGGACACAGAACCAGAGACACTCAGAAAGGGATGCGAAAGGGTTCCTCCAATCCCGTACGTTTGGGGATCCTACAGGCCGAGCCAGGCGTGATGAAATACGAAGGCCGTATAGGGCTGTCACCACCTAACGACTACCACCTCCATGCCAGCTCAGGGATATTCTAAGGTTACGGTTTAGTCTAGGTACCACACCCCTACTAGACTACAACTACTTACTCCGCTAGTAGAAGCAAGCAATCTTGCTCATACCCCAATGACAAGTCACCGTTAGTAATGAGCAGAATCGAAGAACCCGCCAAGTCAAAGACTTGAATCTAGACTTGGAAGAATTAAGATCACAACAACTATAGTCTAAACCAGAAATACTTGCAACTAGAGTAAAGTAGAAGCAAGATATAAATAGCTTAGATAAAGGACAAAGATAACTATATTGATAAAGCAAAGTCTTACAGAAAGATAAAGGAAAAGATGCAAGAGCTAATACCAGAGCTTCTGAAGACGACTCCAGAACCTCCGAGGCACAGCTCGACTCAACTCTAACTACCAACTAAACTATCCTAACTCTACTAGAAAGAAGTGGAAATGAGCTCCTTGGCTTGGTATAGGTTTACAAGTGAAGTGACACCTTTATTTATAGCTTGGAGTGGCGGTTGAGCTTGGGTAACCGCCGAGGCAACCAGAGGCGGCAGAGAGGCGGTTCGGCCGAACTCCCTAGTTCGGCCGAACCAGAGGATCCACCGTCTTTGGCTCCAAGGGCTGTGAATCACCCTGGAGAGGCGGTTGGTAGATGGGGGCAGTTCGGCCGAACTCCCCAGTTCGGCCGAACTGGGCTGGAGGCCCGGGCCTGCCCCCCTGCACCGCCTGTGCTCTGTAGACCTCCTAGGCTGTCTGTTCATGGACTTCTTCACTTTCAGCCCAGGGCTGATGTGGCAGTGGTCCATGTGGCTTGCACAGTCGTCGCTTGGTCATCGCTGACATAGACGACTCCCGGTGTCATGTACGGCTAAGGGGGTAACCGAGTGTTGGCGGTCGTCACAACCCAATTTCGACCACCAATACTCGGGAATAAGTGAGGCTTTATGCAACACTCCATGAGCTTAGGTTTTATTTCTAATGGAGTTCCACGAGTTTTGGTGAGTGTCGCTTGTGCAGGTACAACAACGAAAAATGCGTGCTATAGGGGTCGGAAATGACCAATTCGGCCGAACGACACGTTCGGCCGGTTACCCCCCCTTAGCCGTACAAGCCACCGGGAGCCGTCCACGTCACCGATGCATCGCTAGATTCCGCCACTCATATCAGTAGAAATAGGGAGAGAGGAGAGGTGAGCGTCCCGGAGAGGAGCCGGAGTCTCGGCCCCTCTTCCCGCTGTACCTCTACGGATGCGGCTCCACTTCGAGTGACATCCGGGTCATGTCTGGTAACTCTTGTATCTCTCTGATTAATTGAGCATTCAGTTCTTACTTTTATATGCTTGCTGGTTCTTCGTTCAATGCTTAGTTGATTGGTATAACTGTATACTGGTTGCTTAGCTTGGGTGCTTATCTTTCTATAGGAGAAAAGTATTAGTTGACTAGTGTAGGCGTGATGCCTATACTTGAGACTAACTTAGTTTATTCCCGTCGCAACGGAGGTGGTAGCCGTAAGGTGGTGACAGCCCTTCCGGTCTTTGTAGCCCATCACGTTAGTTCCGGTCCGTAGGATCCCCCAGTTGGGAAATAGTGGCACCCCTTCTCATCCCTTTCTGTGTGTCGGAGGCTCTGTAGTCCCGAAGCAAGTATCTATCTGTATCCTCTGATCTGCTCAATCAATAGGTAGAATACCTTTATCAGGCCCGTCCCCTCTCTACCCTCTTAATTAGTACACTTCTCGTTCCCCGTGGAAATCGATACCTTGGAATACTCCCGGGTGAAAGCTACATCGGTATCCGTCCGCTTGCGGATTTATCTGTAGGCCGTAAGTTGTGCCAACAAGCTTTCTGGCGCCGTTGCCGGGGAATGGTAGCTGTCCTGATTCCGAACCCAAGTTGTCCGTGTATCCCACCACCATCCACCACATGGAATCCACCCTCACCTTACGCCAAAACTCGGCTCCAAAGGGCGATTATTTGGAGCCATCACCATCATCACATCCCATATCCACACCCGGCTATGAGCTACGTCCCGGCTTCATAGCTATGGTTCATGAGCAATCATTCTCAGGAACGAAGGCCGAGAGTCCATACGCACATTTGCGCGAATTTGAGCAACTCTATTCGTGTCTCGTCATTGCGGGCATGACACAAGAGACACTCAAATGGAAGCTATTCCCGTTCTCATTGACGGGAGGTGCAAAGAAATGGTACTCTCTGGTTGTCGATACTACGGAAGGGAGCTGGGAGACCCTTAGAGAGAAATTCTGCCTAAACTTCTTCCCAGTTTCCAAGGTAGCTAGCCTCCGAATCGAAGTTCTTACCTTTAAGCAATTAAAGGGAGAATCGTTAGGAGCTGCTTGGGCTCGTTTCAAGCAAATCTTGGCATCCGGACCAGATCTAGGCCTATCTGAACCTATCATTCTTCAACATTTTAGCCTTGGCCTCTGTCCCATAGCCACCACTTTCTTGGACTCTGCTTCAAAAGGGTTGTTTTTTCATTTGACTCCCGGTGAAGCGAGGATAGTCCTGGAGCGTATCCTGGACGACACTCCCTACACTAGAGTCTATGACGAACTCCCTGATGAGGAAGAGAAGCAGCCTAAACCTGAAGAGCCTGTACACCAGCAATCCAAATCTATCAGCTCTTCCATTCCATCAGAACCCGACGCTCAATTCGAACCACAACCTTACTCTAGCCTGGACTACCATCATCCACTCTACACCACTCCCTACAATTTTGACGATGGTCTATTCGATGACATCGACTGTGCCATAAGTTTCCCACGGGAACGATGTGTAGAGCAAAAAGATCCACCCCCCCGACAAGGAAGCATTAGAATATCAAAGAGAGTACTTAGGCCGTCTCTCTGCCATCAAGAGTCGGGAATGGCTAGACGAGGCAGAAGCCTCGACCGAGGTCGTTAAAATGCACAAGAGAATGCGAACAATCTTTTGTAAGGTTATGGGCATGGACAAAGAAATCGGGTATGACCCGAGCATCAGAATAAACATAATCTCTAGCTCTTTGGTGCAAGCTCAACTCCCCGATGAACCATGGTCATCGTCTCAGAAACATCTAAGGTTCACATCGGGAAGGATCCTCAACTGTTTAGGGATCTTGCGGGTCATACCCGTTAAGATTAATGACCCTGAACTTTTCTTGGATTTTCATATCTTTGACTTACCTGAAAATTCCACTCAGTCCATCTTTATTGGTAGATAATTATCTTTATCATCTTGCCTTTGTGTTGGCGGTCGTTACAACCCAAATTCGACCACCAATACTCGGGAATAAATGAGGCTTTATGCAACATTCCATGTACTTAGGTTTTATTTCTAATAAAGTTCCACGAGTTTTGGTGAGTGTCACTTGTGCAGGTAAAATTATGACAAATACGTGCTATAGGGGCCGGAAATGACCGAATCGGCCGAACGACTCCGTTCGGACGGTTATCCCCCTTAGCCGTGCATGCCACCGGGAGTCATCCACATCAACG
>OAMR01000381.1:315958-344506 GCA_900205405.1 Echinochloa crus-galli | reverse complement strand
CCAAATTAGATGTTAGGATGAAACGAAGGCAAAGCCTTTGGTGAGGATTCAAATACACTTGAGTGATTGAGTGAGCCAATGAGGAACAATTTATCTTTTCACAAAAGGGTGAAAACTCCGAGATAGGATCCTAAAAAGAGTAGAGTGGAATAAAACTAAGTTAAACTGTTTATTCTTTCAACCGCCCAAGATAACGAGATTGCTATAAGCCCCATAGGTAAAATGGTGAAGTATACCTTGCTAGTGATTCAAGTATTTTTTTAGTACTAGTTGTTTATAAAGTTACCTGCAAGAGAAATGACATTGTAGCAACTCTTGATCCACCGAGCCTAAGTTTTTATCTTTTCTCGAGGACGAGCAAAGAGCTAAGCTTGGGGGAGCTTGTTAGCGGTCGTTACAACCTAATTTCGACCACCAATACTCGGGAATAAGTGAGGCTTTATGCAACACTCCATGAGCTTAGGTTTTATTTCTAATGGAATTCCACGAGTTTTGGTGAGTGTCGCTAGTGAGGTACAATATCTACAAATACGTGCTATAGGGGTCGAAAATGACAGAAACGGCCGAACGACATGTTCGGCCGGTTACCCCCCTTAGCCGTACAAGCCACCGGGAGCCGTCCACGTCACCGATGACTAAGCGGACACGATGTACGACACGTGGACGACCGCCAACACACCGACACGACATCCTGGGCCCACACAGCACAAAGTCCATCACCAGAGGCTGGCCCAGGGAGTCCACCAAGCGAAGGCGGTGCAGTGAGGCGGTTCGGCCGAACACGTGGCATTCGGCCGAACCCCCCAGTTCGCCTGAATCAAGACCACCGCCTCACAACCGACCCTGGGACTTCATCCTGACCGTAGGAGGCAGAGGCGGTGCAAAATGGGTGGTTCGGCCGAACAATCATTGTTTAGGAGGTGCTCTAATTATTTCCCTTCCATAATATTTTGTTTCCAACCTTAGCTTGATGAATAAATAAAATCAGAGTTGAATGCAGAATGAATAAAATTGTCGCTCCGGCTGGTGCATTTGAGCCAACCGGAGATTGCCCTGTTTAACAGAAAGATACATGAGTACAGGCATGGCACAGTGGAGGAACAGGACGAGAACGAGCAGGCCGATTAGCTGACTCAGTACCTTTCAAGGATTGAATCCCTACCAGTGAAGAGTCAAAGCTTGGGGGAGGACCCCCATCAGGTATGTTCCGAATTACTCAGCACTTTGGTCATTCAACTGAAAAATATTTCCCTTAACTCCCAACCATGCATGGAATGAAACATATGCCTCTCACTTTGGAAATGATGAATAGTTGCTCTGTCATTAATTTTGCTAGTACTTTGTTGCAACTAGCTGCTTGACTATGCTTGAGTTATTTGGCATAAGTAGAAATGAACCTAAAAACCTTGTGGGAGCATATGCCTTATTCCAAGTCTAGGTTGTTGTGGGAATTGATATAGTGAGACTTTGGTTGAATTCTATTTCTGCTCTTAGTATGGTGAAAATCTCGGTTGTTTATGCTTTCAAAATTAAAACAAAGTTCCTCATTGGTCATAATACCTACCAGAGCCATATGATAGGATTAGTTCTAAACTTTCTACCATATGCTGCTTGTCATCTTAGTGAGCTTTGTCAAATTGTTGTGACCTTAGTGAGGAATCTTTCATGCTTCTAAGATCGAGATGCACATACACTCCACCTCTCGAAAGGAGTTGTTCAGCCGATTTGATCGATTCCGCTCCCTATAGCGCGTATTTCGTGTAATTGTACCTGCACAAGTGAAACTCACCAAAACTTATGGAACTTTATTAGAAATAAACCAAAGTACTTGGAATGTTGCATATAACCACTTTTATTCCCGAGTATTGGTGGTCGGCATTGGGTTGTAACGACCGCCAACAGGGTGGTAAGCTAAACTAAAATGCAACTTAGTGCCATAGACTCATGTAGCTTCTGCCAGAAGTGCGATATGAACTGAGTACCTCGATCAAACACTATCTGTTTTGGTACCCCATGCAAACACACAATCCTTTCCATATATAACTCCGCCAATCTGGCTCCCATGTATGTGGTCTTCACTGGAATAAAATGTGCCACTTTGGTCAAGCGATCCACGATTACCCAAATGGAGTCAAATCCCCTCTGAGTGCGAGGTAGACCTGTTATGAAATCCATACTGACTTCCTCCCATTTCCATTCGGGTATCTTCAAAGGCTGGAGCAGTCCTGCTGGCCTCTGATGCTCGGCATTGGCTCTCTGGCACGTGTCACATAGAGCTACATATATATGTTGCCACATCGCGCTTCAATCCGTACCACCATAATCTCTCCTTGATGTCTTGATACATATTGGTACTTCCCGGGTGGATCGAGTAAGCCAAATCATGCGCTTCTCTCAAGATTGTATCCTTGATCTGCGCCATGTCGGGTACACATGTCTCTTCCCGTGCCACAGGGTTCCCTGGTCATCCACTCAGAATCGGGGGCCTTCCCTAGAGCAACCTGCTCTACAATCTCCTTGATTTTCTCGTCCTGAAGCTAACCTTTTCTGATCTCCCGTTCCAGAGTTGGTTCCACGGCCATCTCTGTGATGCCAGCCACGAATCCCAGAATCATCCTCTCAAACTCCAGGCTGAGCTCTTCTTGCAGACAATGTCTAATGATCTTGTTCACATAACTCCTCCTACTCACAGCATCTGCCACCAAGTTATCCTTCCCTGGGTGATAGTGAATCTCTAGATTATAATCCTTGATCAACTCCAACCATTGGCGTTGCCTCATATTCAGATCCGATTGGGTGAAGATGTACTTGAGGCTATTATGATCGGTGTAGATGTCGCACTTGTGCCCAATCAGGCAATGCCTCCAAATCATCGGGGCATGTATGTCACACCTAGCCTAGTTTGTATGGCCCAGTAGTGGCACATGAGTGCGGGATGCATGTGTTTAGTGCCACATTGTTAGTTTAGCACAGGTAGAGGCAACTTATCAGCCTTTGTCTTCCAGCCATAGCACCTTCGGGTTAACCCTTTTACACGAAGCGAGGACGAAAGTATAAGTAGGGTGCTATATGAACGTGTGCACGCCCCTTGGAAGGGCGGTGTGGGGCGGCTCGTGGAAGGCGGGGTGTTACAAATAGTATCAGAGCCGACCCTCACGGTTGCGCATACGAGTCAGTGTGTGGGCGTAGGGCGCATGGCGCGTGTGCCCCGAGTAGGGCATATGGCATGGACTATGGCGCAGGCACTGGATGTACGTTCGTGCACTAAGGGGGAATGTTCCTAGACATTTGCCCATGTGGGGGTAGAGTGGTGCCAACGAGGACGTCGGGTTCTTTGAGGGGGGTGTATGTCACACCTAGCCCAGTTTGTATGGCCCAGTAGTGGCCCATGAGTGCGGGATGCATGTGTTTAGTGCCACATTGCTAGTTTAGCATAGGTGGAGGCAACTTATCAGTCTTTGTCTTCCAGCCATAGCACCTTCGGGTTAACCCTTATACACGGAGCGAGGACGAAAGTGTAAGTAGGGTGCTATGTGTACGCGTGCACGCCCCTCGGAAGGGCGGGGCGGCTCGTGGAAGGCGGGGTGTTACAATGTACCACATCTACCAACTCAAGATCATGTGTGGGGTAGTTCTGCTCATGTTTCCTCAACTGCCTTGATGCATAAGCCACAACTCTACCCTCCTGCATGAGCACACATCCCAATCCTAGACGGGATGCATCACAGTAGACAGAGAAGCTCTTGTTTATGTCAGGCAATACCATCACAGGTGCTGTTGTTAATCTCTTTTTCAACTCCTCAAAGCTGGCCTGACACTCCTCAGTCCAGACAAACATAGCATTTTTCTCCAATAATTCCGTCAGGGGCTTAGCAATCTTGGAGAATCCATAGATAAACCTTCGATAATATCCGGCCATCCCAAGAAAACTCCTAATTTCACTCACATCCTGAGGCAGGTTCCAGCTTAACACATCACTAACCTTCTTCGGATCGACTGCCACTCCACCATTGGACAACATGTGACCCAAGAATGCTAGTTCCTTCAACCAGAACTAGCACTTACTCAACTTAGCATACAACTGATGTTCTCGGAGTCTCTGAATCACCAATCTCAAGTGTTTCACGTGTTCTTCCTCATTCTTGGAGAAGACCAGAATGTCACAAATGAACACCACCTCAAACTTGTCAAAGTAATCCATGAACATGCTATTTATTAGGTACATGAAATATGCAGGAGCATTGGTTAGTCCAAAGGACATGACTGTGAACTCATACAACCCATACCGAGTAGTAAAGGCCTGAGCGAAGATCTATCTTGGAGAACACACAAGCTCCCTTTAGTTGGTCAAACAGATCATCAATTATTGGCAATAGGTACTTGTTCTTGATGGTCACCTCATTAAGTGCTCTATTATCCACACACATCCTCTGTGTCCCATCCTTTTTATCCACAAACAACACTAGTGCTCCCCATAGTGAAGAACTAGAACGAATATACCCTTTGTCTAGCAATGAGCTTAATTCCTCCTTAAGTTTCTCTAGTTCCTATACTCCCATCCTATATGGTCTTTTAGCTATAGGTGTTGTGCCAGGTTTAAGTTCAATAACAAATTCAACTTCGCGTTCCGGGGGCATACTTGGTAATTCACCAAGAAAAACATCTGGGAACTCGCTCACCACTCTGATGTCCTCAGGGGCTGCACCTTCAGCTTGGTTGACCTGATTATGCTCCGAGGCATTGGCTGCCTGGTACTCCACCTTATCTCCACACTTTGCTGTCACCTGTACCGTTCTTTTGGCGCACTGGATCACCTGAGGAAGCGTGGGCTCAAGGCACGGCTTGGTGATGACCTTGGGGTTCGGAGCTCGGCTTTTATAGGGCCTAGGGGTCGCCTTGGCGTGAGAGCCACGCGAATCGGGCGGCGGTGGTGGTTCTCCCCTTTCTTTCCCTGGGGGATGGCTTTCCTTACGGGGAGGGTGTTCTAAGGCAAGCGTGGCGGCGGCGAAGTTTCTTGGAAGCTTCTGGAGGGTCCACAGCGTGGGAGGCGGCTCAGGGGCTGGGCCATGGTGGCGCGCTGCGAGCTTCACACCGAGTCCGTTGAGGCCAGAGGTAGGTATGACGGTGTGACGGCGTGGGGCCCGCTCATCAGTGACCCGGAGAGAGGCGGCTGCAAGTCATGGGCCGACGCGTCGACTGGGCCGGGTGGAGGCGGGTGGGAAAGTGGGCGAGCTGGGCCGAGCGAGCGCTGATGGGCCGAGTGGCGCTGGCGTCGTGGGCCGCGCGAGATTGGGCCGAGCTGGCTGGCGATCGGGAGCTGGCCTGCGGCGGGAGGAGGAAGGTTGGGCCTGGAGAGCTGAGTTGGGCCGCGGGAAAAAGAATAGAGGGGGGAAAGACATGCCGGGAAAAGGAATTTAGGGGGGCACTAAGCGACCGAGCCCCCGGGGTCAAACCTGAGCTTAACGGTCAGGCCTGGCCATTTTCTAAAAGAGCCCCTGTATTTTAATCAATTCAACCCACCGTCCACTACCTTTCAAAATTATTTCCATCCATGCCCCTGGTTTTCGAAAACCCCCCTAAACTCTCCGGTTTTTGCCCCCCGAAGCCCAGCTCTCATCTTTTCACACATAAAACCTCCTATTTTTATATAAATTATGTTTAGGTCCCTGGTATTTCTCAAATAAGCCCCTAGAAACTTTGAAACCTCGCCAGCAAGTCCTTGAACCTTAGAAAAGCCATATCTTTCTCGTTTTAGGTCAGCCATAACTTCTCTGTTTTAGCTCCGATTAGGGTGATTCTCGCGCTCACGTGTTCGTAGCGAAGCGTAGAATAGTTTCGTAGCCTCCTTTTGTTCTGTTTCTACTGTTTGGTGTATTGTTCTTAGTTATTCTTGTTTGTTTGCTTGTATGTTTGTGCCGATGATTGCTGCGAGTAGAGGAATGTCATCAAGAGATTTCAAGTAGAAGGAATACGATGAGGGTGCGATCAAGGCGAAGAGTTTGAAGATCAAGAGCTGGAGATTATGAATAATTATGTTGGATGTGAGGCAAGTTATAGCACTGACAATCCTTGCTACCTGCTCACTTGTAATAAATTATTTCATACATGCATGTGTCTGATTTGATGTACCTCTAAGGTTGTACCTAGTCTTGTTTAGTCTCTTCTTCAACTCCTCAAAGCTGGCTTGACATTCCTCAGTCCAGACAAACTTAACATTTTTCTCCAATGGCACCGTTAGGGGCTTAGCAATCTTGGAGAATCCTTCGATGAACCGTGGATAATATCCGGCCATCCCAAGGAAACTCTTGATATTGCTCAAATCCTGAGGTGGGTTCCAGCTTAACACATCACTAACCTTCTTTGGATCGACTGCCACTCCACCATTGGACAACACATGCCCCAAAAATGCTACTTCTTTCAACCAAAACTCGCACTTGCTCAGCTTGGCGTAGAGCTGATGTTCTCAGAGTCTCTGCAGCACCAATCTCATGTGTTCCTCATGTTTTTCCTCATCCTTGGAGAAGACCAAAATGTAATCAATGAACACCTCCACAAACTTGTCAAGGTAGTCCATGAACACGTTGTTCATCAGGTACATGAAGTATGCAGGAGCATTGGTCAAGCTAAAGGACATGACTGTGAACTCATACAACCCGTACTGAGTAGTAAAGGCCGCCTTGGGTATGTCTGGCGGTCGGATCCTCATCTGGTGGTAGCCTGATCGAAGATCAATCTTGGAGAACACACAAGCCCCTTCAGTTGATCGAACAGATCATCAATCCTTGGCAGTGGGTACTTGTTCTTGATGGTCACCTCATTGAGTGCTCTATAATCCACACACAACCTCTGTGTTCCATCCTTTTTGTCCAGAAAAAACACTAGTGCTCCCCACAGTGAAGAACTAGAACGAATATACCCTTTGTCTAGCAATGAGCTTAATTCCTCCTTAAGTTTCTCTAGTTCCTATACTCCCATCCTATATGGTCTTTTAGCTATAGGTGTTGTGCCAGGTTTAAGTTCAATAACAAATTCAACTTCGCGTTCCGGGGGCATACTTGGTAATTCACCAAGAAAAACATCTGGGAACTCGCTCACCACTCTGATGTCCTCAGGGGCTGCACCTTCAGCTTGGTTGACCTGATTATGCTCCGAGGCATTGGCTGCCTGGTACTCCACCTTATCTCCACACTTTGCTGTCACCTGTACCGTTCTTTTGGCGCACTGGATCACCGCTTCATATTTGGCTAACCAGCTCATTGCCAAAATTAGATTGAAACCAATAGAATTCAGGACTACGGGGTATACCTCAAAGTCTACCCCCTCATTGAAATGATGGTTTCGAAGTTGCGTAAACTGGCTCGTTGTTCCCCCCTGGTGAACTAACTAACATGGGGTTCCCCATTGGTCGCAGGGTCAGCATATTCTTTTGGACAAATACAGCAGAGTGAAAGCATGCGAAGCACCAGAATCGAATAAAATAGTTGTAGGGGTTGAGATGACAAGGAACATACCCACAACCATGTCAGTAGCTCCCTCTGTAGTCCCTGTGCCCATGTGGTTGATCTTGCCTCTAGCATGGTTCTGCGGACCTCGGCTTGTCTGCGCCTGCTACTGGTTCTCATTCTATGTTTACTGCTAACCAACCCTCGGGTTGTTATTCTGGCCTGTGGCGTTCTGGCCTTTCCGAGGGCAGACGTTAGCGAAGTGTTCCTGCTCACCACAGTGGTAGCACGTCCTTGGGCCTACCAGTATATTGTTAGTTTCATTGGGAAGCTGGACCGGGACATTCTGCAGCAGCTGTTGCTGTGGCGCCTGGAGGTACTGGGGGCGCTGCTGGTACTCGCCGCGGTTCAGCAAGCTGGACCAACCCTGAAAGCGCTGCTGATTTACCATCTACTGATTCCCTTGTGGAGGGGCGAAGCGGGGGTGACTGCTCCTCCCTGTCTGCTAGCCCTCAAACTTCCCATTCTTCTCCTCTATTTCACAGCGCTTATGCTCCAGCATCAGGGCGCCATCCATCAGCTGGTATTGCAGTGCATCCTACAAGCCATCAAGGAACCTGGTCTGCTTCTTCTTGTCAATCACCACATCCTCTAGGCCATAGTGGGCGAGCTCAATGAACTTGTCATGGTAAGCGGTGACAGCTCATCCCTTCCTGCTTCAGCGCCAGGAATTCCTTCTTCTTTAGGGTCACCAGAGCCTCCGGCACATGGTGAGAGCGGAAGCTGTCATGGAACTCCTGCCAGGTGATCTGGGTATGATCAAGGTGAGTGTCCTTTCAGAAATTCACCCCTCCTGTCCCTAGGCGTCATGTTAGGCTGGTGAGGCGGGTTCTGCTGGTTCTGCTGCATCAGCTGGGTCTGCGTAAGCATCATTTGCTCCATGGTGGGTGGTGGTGGTGGTGGTGGGTTCTGGTTGCCTCCACTGCCACCTGCGCATTGCTCCTTGTGTTAACCATCTATCATCAGCAAGTAATTTTCATCAGAACTCGATCAAACATCATTAGGTCACTCATATTTTGTGCAAATGAAACTTAAGGTGATTACGAAACTTGTCAGGATATGACCTGAAGATGGAGGATTCGATAGATAAAGAGCAAGAGAAATAAATAACCACCCCTCTATTTGAACATTAATATCTTTAAACCTTAATCCAAAATCTAGATGGTGGTAGACTCGCGTCTACGCCCTTCACAATCATTACAAAAATCCAAATCACGCATAAGCTTAATGATAACTAAATCAAGCACCTAAAGACAAGATTGACACAAGACTCGACACCACTGGATTTTGACTCGACTCAAAAACGTGACTAAACGATCATTATGGTGGACTCCTAAGGCTTAATCAACCATTCTAATTAGGCTGCAATCCTACAGACAGCATGTCTCTGGTACCAATCTGTCACACCCGGATTTACACAAAAACCCGAATACGGCCATATATGTGCCCAGGAAGACATAAAACCCATGTAGCAAACAAATATGATAAACAGAGTACATATCCTTGAATAAAAATAGTATTACATCAAAGTTTAACATAAATAAACTAACCATACAGAGAAAGACTAATAACTCTCAACTAAGCGAAGCGCAATCCACAGGGACTCTGACTAGAAGACCACAACTCAGTAGTACGGCAGATCTTCTGAAAACTATGCAGCAGACTCATGCACAACTCAATCTGTTACCCATCCAGGATTTTGTTGAATAAATAGCAGGTGTAAGTTAAGTATTTACTTAGCAAGTATAACACGGGTATATGAAGGTTTAAAAGAAAGGCTTGACACGGCTGAACTGCATTAGCAATTTTAATTGATTCATTTTATCATAATCTATGTTACTATAGGTATATGAATCCCAGTTGCAACCCAATTAATAAAAGTATAAGTGACATTATGCATAAATAACATAAAATTTCTAATCAAAAAGGATCCAGGCCGCTCATGACATTGAGCAAGGCTATCATGATAGATTTACACTCTGCATAGGTTTCACCCTTTACCCACCAGTTGCGTAAAAGGTCAAAAGAACTTTAAACCCAACCACGCTGTGCCGATCAAGCACGTATCACACTACCGAGGTGTGACTACATAGGGACGCTACGAGGCTTTTCACAAGACACCCTAACAAGACAGTGGCGGCTATGGTACAACATAGGTAGTATGGCCCAAGGCACCGAGATCGACGTACGCCTACGGTGTCCAAATCACGAGCATTACACCCAACAATGCGCAGTGTGTGGAGTTCCCCATCGCAGGAACTCCCCGCACGGGACTGTGTCTCATGGGGACATAGCTGACGGATCTCACGTCCTCGATGGATCAAACCATACACTCACGAGTGGTTTTCATAGCGATGTCGGCCCATCGGTAGCCAATGGCAAGCTACTTGATGAAGACCAGAGCCATAATAGTTCTAGCCATGGTGATAGGCTCATGGGTTGTCGCTTTAAGAACCAGACCTTATGGAGAGATACTAGAGCAAAGCACGAAGCGCATGCTTTAGCTCCCTAAACCAAGTTGCTAAAAAGCATGTTTCATCATCATGTTGAAGTGAACCATTAAGTCAAAATTAATAATTAAACAATGGTGATAGTAGCTGCGCCTAGCAAAGATCTAGCTATATACATAAAGCCGGGGTAATCAAATGACAGGATAATCAAGACTAGGTAAAAGCTTAAAGGTGCATCAATTTAGACACATGCATATATGACATAAATGATTACAAGGTGGGTAGGTGGCAAGGATTGACCGTGCTATAACTTGCCTTCCTCAAAGAGCAGCTAATGCTGGTCCTGCTCCTGATAGCCCTCCTCAAACCCGAACTCGAACGCGAACGGCTCACCGGCTGGACACGAATGACCACACAAGCATCCACACAAGCCAATACATGCAAACAAGATTACTCTATTAGAACAGTACACCAAGCAGTAGAAACATAACAAAAAAGGATTTAAAACTAATCTATGCTTCATTACGAACACATGATGCAAGAATCACAATAATCAGAGCTCAAACTAGAAAGATATGATGTTTCTAAGGTTTAGGGGCTTGTTGGCAAGGTTTAAAAGTTTCCCAGAACTTATTTGCGAAGAACCGAGGACCTAAACGTAATTAGGATTAAAACTACGAGGGCTAACACGCAAAAATACTACATCTGGATGGAGGGTTCTGTTATTCAAAAGTTCAGGGGTTTAAACAATGAAAAAGGACTTGGATGTGGATACTTTTACAACTACGATGGACTACGGGTTAATTTCAGGAAAACCGAGGGGTTCTTTAGCAAAATAGGCATGGCTGACCGCAGCTGACCGGTACTAGTCAACTTTGACTCGGTTTGGGGGCAATTCTGGGCTGTCGGATCAGGATCGCATGGCTAAGATGGGATTTGGGGCTGGGGGTCGGCGGTGGCGGCGCTGTGCTGGCGGAGGCGGCGCATCGCTGGCGAGACGCGAAAATGCGCTACGGCCACGGTTTTGGGCGCGGGAGTATTCTACAGGACCACGGGACGCCGCGAACACACCTACGGGGTTCAAGTCGACAGATACGTGACAGTGGCGCCTAGCGACAACGAGCGGCGGAGGTTTGTCGGAGACGAGCGGATTTTGAGCTACGGGCCTCCATTTGCGACGCGGTTTACTCCTACGGCATCAGGGGAGGATGGCAAGCTCACCTAGGATGGTCTCGGTGACAAAGCGATGGCGAGCAGCGTAGACGACGAGACGGGGCGGCTCCGGCGGCACTATGTAACAACGACGAGCAATTAGGCGAGGAAGAAGGTGGGTTCTCGTCGCTTCAGATAGCTTTGTTACCTCCTCTGGAAGCCCCGAGGTGGGTTCTCGTCGAGGAATTAGCACCGGTGGTGGGAGCTTGGGGCTCGAGGCGAGGTGTGGCAAGGGTTTAGGGCTGCAGAGGGCCTGCTTTTATAGTCCCCAAGGGAATCCTTGGCGTGCGGCCTACGCGAATCGGGCGGCGGGAGGCGGCGCTCTTGGGCGCTTCCATTGCGGGGAGGTGGCATTCTAAGGTATGGGCGGCGGCGCAAAGCTTCCTGGAAGGTGCCAAGGCGGTGGCGTGGCACCGGGCTCGACTCGGGCACGGTACGCCTGTAGGTAGGGGATGACGGGCGGGGCACCGCCAGGACGCCGTCTCCACGCGACAGAAAGATCTCAGATGGAACAAAAAGCATTGCTGCCGCCTTCCTCATGGCTGCGCGGGCTTCCGGTAGTCCACTCTGGTGGCGGTGAGGTGGAGGGAGAGCGGTGGAGGGCTGCGGAGCCGCCTTGAGGGACGACGCGAGGCAGGGATCTTATATGGAATCCGAACAGCAGAAATTGTGGACAACGACCTATATATGGTACGATCGATGCACCTCGCTGGGCACACGGACAAGCTCAAGGCGCCTAATTACCTACATTGCATGTGTGTTCCCCTGCAGATAATATTGATACCCCCGAAAGGAGGTGCTTAGGTGATAATTTATTACGACACCATATCCATGGACCTTGCCAATAGTTTGTGCCTATGGAGCTCAGACATCTCCATGACATACTTTGCAACCGATCATCGATATTCTGAATTCAATGTTTAATCTCAAGTCTTCATGGTTGAATGATGGCAACTTTAGGGAATCCTTAAATATTTTTATACCAGCAAACATGCCCGTGCGTTGCCACTGATAAAGAATACATTAATATTTATATCTCTACAACTTAATAAAACCAAAGAGGAGAAAAACATCGTCGTACTTTTGCGTGGCTCTGCCGCTCGGTGGCTTCGCGAACAACTGCCGCCCCCCGTGGCTCCGCGAGGAACGACCCCTTCTCCCCCGTCACACCCGGTTTTAAAGGCAAAACCAGATGCTAACTATATGTATGCCAGGATCAAGTTTTATACATATAGCGACTTCATCAGTGAATAACAAACACAGTGTACAACGTAAAGAGAGTTACATACTTTTATTATAGCGGAAGACATAAAGGTCTTTAACTATACGAAAGCGTATAACTAGCAGCGGAACTCCATCTATCTCCACAGGCAGCTGACTGGGGGAACACGTACGCCTAGAACTCCACGCCATCTTCATGAAACTCCACAATATCTTTCCCTTCTGAGCAGCATCCATTGATATGGAACAAAAATAGTATGGAAATAGCAAGGGTGAGCACATGTCATACTCAGCAAGTGTAGAGCAAAGCAAATGATATGCAAGGCTAAAACAAGGAAAGGCTGGCAATTAATAGCATCATGCACTTTTAGTTGGTCATATTTTATTAGCATCATAATTACTAGCAAGTATAAGTATATACCAAGCCACAATTAATGAATATCATAAACCCAACATATTCAGGTAACCACAATTTAGATCATATTCAAGTATATTAATCATGTAAGGGTCCAGGCCCCTCATGACCGTGAGCACAGCTGTTATAACAGTTTTACACTCTGCAGAGGTTGTACACTTTCACCATAAGTCGCGATTCCCATTGCCAAAGGCACGTACCCTTCCCACACCACGTGGACCGAATACTGGGTTTCACTACAAGGCCTTTCCAAAGAATTTCTCAATGTGTGTGTGCTCCCATTCCATGCAAGTCTCTAGAAGGAACACCTTCCTCTCCTGCGCCTCTGCACACAAACCATGCCGGTAGCCACCAGCCCCATCCAAAACATACAGTGCCTCCACACACAAGGAGTCCTTCTAATTACTTAGCCAAGACCAGAGCCATGTGGTTCTCATGGTTGTACTGTTTTCCAGGGTGGTTCTCTATGTTCCATTTAAAAG
Organism: Echinochloa crus-galli; assembly: GCA_900205405.1. Lineage (NCBI taxonomy): Eukaryota > Viridiplantae > Streptophyta > Magnoliopsida > Poales > Poaceae > Echinochloa > Echinochloa crus-galli. The sequence goes on along the minus strand of OAMR01000381.1, from coordinate 331,224 downwards.
AAGTGATCTTGCCAATTAATTAATCATAAGAGTGTATATGGAACATAGAGTAGAGGTTCATTAACCATCCCAGTTGAGCGAGCTAAGCATCATCTACCGTCAAAATTAAATATAATCCCAGCTGCAAGGTATAGTAAAAGAGACTAGGAAATCCTTAATAGGTCCCATCATGATTAAAGAGCATGCAAGCATAGCATAACTAAAAAGTGACGCATATCATTATTAGCTAGAGGATAACTGCTCAGAGTCTTCACAAGCTTCAATCTTTGAATTCCACAAGAAATCCTTGTATACCACAATTGTTGCACCTTTCTATTCACATCACAGGGGCACATACAAGAAACAATACAACAAAATAAGAAACAGTACACCAAACAATTCTAACAGGACTAAACAGCGAATGCGTGAGCATAAGAATCACTAAAATCGAAGTTAAAACGAGAGAGATAAGGCTTTTCTAAGATTCAGGGACTTGCTGGCGAAGTTTTAAAAGTTTTAGGTGCTAAATCGTAAGAAAATAGGGACTAAAACATAATTTTGTATAAAAAACTCGAGGGCTAACTTATAAAACTGCAGATCTGGACTAAGGAGCGTAATTTGAAAACTTGCAGGGGTTAAAACAGAAGAAAACGGACCTAAACAGAAATACTTTTGAACTGAGCTGGACCGCGGGTTGATTTTGTAAACCGTGAGGGGCTCTTTAGCAAAAAGCCACAGCTGACCGGTAAGCTGTCGGTTTGACTCAGGGCTCAGGCGGATCTAAGCCGTTGGATTTAAAACGTGCGGCTGAGATTAAATCTGGGAAGGAGGTGCCGACGAGGAGCAGGGGTGCGGCGGCGCCGCTAGCTCGCGCGGCGGCGCATCACCGGCGCAAGCTCGAAATCGAGCTTCGGTCCTCGGAGGGCGACGTGAACTGGACTGGGAGCAAGAGGAGGCAACGACAGCTCACCATGGGGATTTCCGACGGCGGCAGAGCGACGACGGCGGCCGGCGACGAGCTATGGCAGTCGGCGGCGCTGCAAGGTACGACGACGAGCGGTTTAGGTAAGGGCGCGGCCAAAATCGAGGAAAAGAATGCGGAGGGGAGCTCCAGTACCTCCTTGCGAACCTCCCAAGGAAGATCTTGGCGCGGGAGAGGCGTCGACAAGCGAGATCACCGGTGGCGGCCGTGAGCTCGGGAAAACGGCGGCGGCGGCAGGTCTGCGCTAGGGTTTTGCGGACGCGGTCACGGAAAGAGGGTTGAAGGCGGCGGCGGTCGAAGCTTTATAGGCGCGGGGGACGGCCCGGGCCCACGCCTTGGCGTGCGTGCCACGGAGACGGCGTGGACGTCGAGTCGGGCTCGAGTCTGGCTCGGCCGGAGGTCGGGGATGACGGGCGGGGCCCGCGCGGCAGTGACATAGAGAGGGGAAGACAGCGCGGCTGGCTGGGCCGGCAGCTGGACCGAGCGGAGAAAAGGGCCGCGGGAGGCGAGAAAGATTGGGCCGGCTCGGGGAAGAAAAGAAAAGAAATGGGCCGGGGCGGAGCAGGCCAAGCTAGGCCGCGGAAAGGAAGAGAGAAAGAAGAGGGAGGGAGAGCAGACCCAAGAAGAATTCAGGGGGCAAAAGTGAACTCTTCAGAAAAGAACTATTCTAAACTTCAAACAAAAGCAAATCAAATTTGAATTTAAACAGAATTTAAATTCCAACCTGATTCACCAGCAAACAAAGAACAATGCAACAGCATGAATGCAACATAAACTTATTTTGACTATAATCATTTAATATGATGTTTAATTTGATTAAAAAGGCTAGAAATTTCGATTAATTCCTAGAAAATTTATTGAGCCTTAATAAATTCTAGGAAAATTCAGAATATTGCTAAATAATTTATGTGATGAAAATTAGGGTGTTAATCCCCCGTCTTTTCCCCGCAGAACCTCCCCTCGCCCGCCCCCACTCCTTTTTTCCCCGCCGAACCGCCCGTCCCGACCTCCACCCCGCGCGAGGAACGTCGTCGCGGTCGTGGAGGTGGCAGGCCGGCGTCCGCACTCACCTCTGCCGCCGCCGCCTCGCCCGCCTAGTTCATTTGAAAGTTTCTCAACCGATTTGTTCTTGCCCTTTGCATCTAAGCGAGTTTGGTTTTAGTGTTGTCTAGGGTTCGTGCACTACCTTGCCACTGGCAAGCTAGAGGAGGTGCTCTTCGAGCAGCAGTTTATCGACTGCGACCATGAGGTGAGGATGATGACTGTCCTTTTCTTCTTCCTTTGGTTATATTTCACTGTTTCAGCTGGTGTGGTGTTCTTTTCCTATTTTTCTTCCCATCTGAATGGGTAGCGGTGCAGATTTCTTCGAGAAGTGTTCGATTATGCCAAAGCTGGAGCTTACAAGATCTTGCATCATTTGTTTTTTTTTGTTAAAGGCATTTCATGGATTAAGCTGATATGCGATTGTCCATGATCCCTGAAGCAAATTGATGGATTTGTACCAATATTGAGATCTTTTATCATTGATGGATTTTTTTTTGAGTAATCAGATGCATGTATGGCTGCCAAGAGCTTTTGTATCTGTACCGAGGTATTTGCTACTGTGGTCTATGGTGATTGTATATGCTACCCAATCCTCATATAGTATAGATGAGCTTATAGAATATGCAGTGCTAAGTTTATATATATTCTTCTGGCTTTGGAAATGCATTTTTGTTTAGCTACACATTGTGTGATTTGCCTGTTCATGCATCATTATATTTTGGTGTGCAAGCTTTGTTGATTAGAGTTTGATAAACTTAATTGATCTTTTCTCTCTGCAGCAGCCAGATCCATATTAGTGGTTCTAATTTGACACAGGTAAGTTATTTATCAGTTACTGTGAACTCACGGTTGGCTTTGCCAGCCTTCCTGCTTGAACTTTAGAACTGCATTAGCTAGAGTTTGGTGACTACACTTCTTGACGCCGCATAATTTAGTGCGTTTTGGAGTGAAATTGAACTGAAATTCCTAACATGCTTGCTAAATATTTTGGGAGAGTCTGCCTAATCTTGATTCTTCTCCGCATTTCGTTCTTCAACACAGTTCCAAGAATGGGTTTCGAAGACTGCCGCCAAAAGGTCCAGGAGCCGAAGTTTGACTGCTTGGTCTTCAGTAAGCTATTTCTCGCTTTCCTGTAAAAACGTTGCCATCTGTTGTCTTGTTTTTGTTCCTTGGCGTTGTTGCCTCCTTCCTCTGCTCCTTCAAGGAGCAAAGGTTCTGACTTGTTCTTGCCTGCAGACCTTGATGACACTCTATACCCGCTGACCTATGGGATCATAGGCCATGTCAAGAAGGATATTCAAGCTAAGCTTTCTCCTGTTGTTATTGACTATTGCTTCTTTTATTCTCTGAATTTCCGGTGAACTAAATGATTGCACTGTTTCTTGTTTGTTATTCACTCCAGATTACATGGTCTACAAGTTGGGTATTGATGAGAGCAAGATGGAGAGCGTGAGCAATCTACTATACAAGAGCTATGGCACCATGAGAGCAAGATGCAATCAGATTTCGCATTGATAAATTCGGTTCGTTCGAGCTGCACTTCCTTTATTGCCAAGTAAAGGTAATAATGACTAAGATAGATATTTCCTCTAACAAGCTACAAGAAACAGGATTTCATCGACCTTTTACTGGTTAACAAAGATTGTTCAGTGATACAAGCAAGCCATACTGCCGACTAGCTAACAAGAATAATGATTTTAGTCACTACAATACAATAAAAATAGGCAAAGCAGTAGTATAATTAGGTCCCAATATACAGTACTAGCTGAAGTTCTCACATTAGTTTTTGAACATATGGTGTTCTGTCTCTCACTTTCGCTGAACCTTGTAGCCTGAGATTATTTCATTTAGATATGGATGTTCTAATCAGATGTGGAACACGTGGCAGAAGCAGGTGTGTACACGATGGCGGCAGATGGCAGCAACTTGAGCCTCAGCTGTGCTAAAGAATATGTTCATCCCTTCCTCTTATATCAAGCCATACAAACTTTAAGCTAACATGATATTAGCGATGGCGAGGATAAGTTAGAATAAAAACTAGAAGGTATTTTCTCCCTGAATATATTATGTTGGTTAGATTTCTTATTAGAATTGCCATGGTTTGGAACAATGAATGGTCTGAAATAATGGCAAACTTTGTTTTTCACAAGCAGAGAAGATTTAACATGGGCTCAGTAACAGTTACCTTGTTTTCATGTACTACCTGCCTTGTTCTGAACCCGAAAGAAGCCACTGGCTGTCTCTAAATTTAACATATGTTAGTTCTTTTGAACCTAAGAGAAAAGTTTTTTACTTTTTGTGAATCAACAGAAGAGCATGCCTATTTTTTATCTAAATAATGATACTGTACAAATATATCAGTGAATCACATGGCATATATAAGTTACTGCATGCATTGGGTAGCTGCGTTCTAGGATGTTTGCAGTTAACTAGAAAAGTTGTGTAGCACTCTACCTTAACTAGAAATGATGTCTGTAAATATTCAGATGATAAAAGTAATACCGGCATGCTATATTGAGTAATAATCTTGTCGTGCTAATAAAAGATTATGTTCACTGCAGACATAACTTTATTTGTATTTGAAGAAAAATCCTAGGGAATTATATAATTCTGGGCTTATTGTTCGCATGTTCCCATCGCATTTCAATATTTTTGGTTCACTATAAGCTGCACTGCTACATTTCCATGTATATGTTTCTCTGTGCCTAAATCGCTAGGTTCAATCTGTTGGTTTGATTTATCCAGGTGTGGGATTTCAATGTTGGACCTCCTGCTAGCTGAACAGCCCATGATGATATGAAGTTGATAGAAGATTTCCGTCTAATGGTAGCGAGAAGTATTCTGTGTATAGGTCATGTTTCTGTTTGTGGTGTTCTATTCTTTTTTACCGGTGTTCATTATTATCTATTCATGTGCATAGGTCATTAATCATTATTCCTTTTTGGATCTGTCGCTGTCTTTAGTGGAAATTCAGATAACCTTGCACATAATGGTAAACTTACTTCCATAACCTTGGGTCAGAGTTGTATGCTCTTTTCCTTTTATTGATGTAACTACGATCTCGATAATATATTTATTTCATATTTATATTTGTTTTCACATTATTATTGTCATGCTTATTTCGATGTGTATTATAATATAAATATTTTGTTGCCCGTAGCAACACACGGGCACGATCCTAGTAATTATAATATTATGTAAACATAAGTAACAAAAATAAAAATCTAAAGTGATTATTTATCATATTATTATTGATCGGACGAAGTATTTTTTTATGAGATGTATATTCTATGTTTTACATGCATAATAAAGTTATGTATCAAGATAAGTTGAAACAAATTATAATTTAGAATGGAGAGGGTAGTTATTTAGTATGAATTTTGTTTGTATACATCATTTGTTCTTTATATATGTCGTTCACGCATTAGTAGTTCATATAATAAATAAATTAAGAGTGTTTAAACAGATGAAGAGATGAGGCCATATATATCCCGAGTGTTTGGGATCGGAGCACGGACTAACCTTAATCTCTAGCATGTGAACCCCACATCTATCTATTAAAGATCGAAGGAAATTGAAACTTTTGTCACCCAAAAAACTCCCCCTACCCCTCACAGAGGACCCACCTGCCAGGCTCCACCCGGAAAAAAGAGGGTAGAACGTGAGAGTTTCTGTGGAAGGAGGATGTTTTGCTGCCGGATAAAATTCTTTTGTTACCGCGCCTCTTTCTACCCGCTCGCCGTACCCACTTTTCTAAACTTGGAAACCATCTAATCCCGCCCCGGTCACCTCTCCAATGTTTCCTTCTCCGCCGTTCCCCGTCCGGCGGCGCATCCCTGCAGCCTCGAGGTGGTGAACGGCGGCGGACGCGAAGATGCCCGCGCGCCCCATCCTCCTCGCCCTCCTCCTCCTCCTCTACGTCTACTCCACCTCCTCCCCTTCCTCCTCCGCCGCCGCGGCGGCCACCGTCGCCATCGCCCCATCGGTGCCGCTGACCCCGTCCCCGCCGTCGCCGCACATCCGGATGCGGCGGTCCCGGTACCGCTCCTACGACGACTACCTCCGGCACCAGCTCAACAAGACCCTCGACCCGCGCCTCCGCCGCGTGTGGGCGACCCGCGACTGGCGGCGCAAGGTGGACGCCTTCGCGCGCGCCTTCGCCGCCCTCCAGCGGGAAGGGCTCCTCTCCAACGCCTCCCGCGCACTCTGCGTCGGTGCGCGCCTGGGCCAGGAGGTGGCGGCGCTGCGCCGGTTCGGGGTCGCCGGCGCCGTCGGCATCGACCTCGCCCCGACGCCGCCGCTCGTCCTCCAGGGCAACTTCCACGCGCAGCCCTTCCCCAACGCCACCTTCATCTTCGAGTTCTCCAACGTGTTCGACCACGCGCTCTACCCGGACCGGTTCGCCGCCGAGGTCCAGCGCACGCTGCGGCCCGGCGGCGTCGCCGTGCTCCACGTCGCCGTCCACCGCCGCGGGGACAAGTACTCCGCCAACGACCTGCTCGACGTGCGGGGGCTCGTGGGGCTCTTCCCGGGGTGCGACTGTCGTTAGGGTCACCAAGGTCGACGCCTTCGGCCTCGACACCGAGGTCATCCTCCGCAAGAAGAAGACGACCTCTTCTTCTGCTCATCCCTTGCAACTAGCATAGCCATCCATTCCATCTTCTCCAAACCAATTAATGGCTCGACCACACACACGATCCAATCTTAGCTTGCAAATGGAGTGCGTACGTCAAAGAGAGATAGTATTGTAGGTAGGTACAGTAGATGGTGATCTTTTTTGGTGGCCATATATCCATGCATTGGATCCGCCACCCATTATTTCTTGATTTGTTTGTACCTAGGCAATTGCTAGAAAAGGAAATGAAACCAATTGGCTGCTAAATCCTTTTTTTTAACTTAGTTGGCTAAAATCTGTGCCAAGAAAAAGCAGTGTGAGGAAGGATAATTTAGGTAGGAATCGGTTGCACTTTCCCTTCTTTTCTTGACCATCCACTTTGCGTTTTGTTCTCTCTTTTTAGACTTCTTTTCGGAAAGATTCTTTGATCGATTTCGGCGGTGCATGCGCCTGATGATGCCTGCACTGCCAGAAAAACTTACATTTGCCCCACTCAAATGCCTCGGTATCATTTAGATTTGGTGCTAAAGAGTGCATTAGCACCGGGTCCAATGGCTAGGAGCGGAACGGCGCGTAAGTGCAGCAGGGAGGAGCTCATTAGCACCGGATCGTAGCAAAATCCGGTGCTAAATGTCCTAAATTAGCACCGGATACAGCCACCACCCGGTGCTGATTTTGGCAAACCCATTTAGCACCGGTTTTACACTACAACCGGTGCTAACGAGCCACTCCGACAGCCACTCCTTTCTCTTCTTTTGTCTGTCTTCCTCCCAACCTTATCTCTTCTCCTTCTCTTTTCTCTCTTCTCTTCTCACTTGGATTCTTTCTTCCCCATCCAGGCGAGCGGGCGGGCGGCACGTGTGGGCTGGGCGTTGGCGGGCAGTGCGCGTGGGCGGGACGCAGGCCGGCGACGCGCGCGGGAGGGCGCTGGCAGGCGCGCGGTGCTGCTAGGTGGACGCTAGATTCAGGTGAGTCCTTTTGCTTGAATCATCTGGCGAGGTTCGGTTGGGTCATTTGATTTGCGTTCGGATGGGACCCGTGTTCTGCCGGGTCGTCTTCTTTACTGGGGATAGCTGCGGATTTCTCTCTTGTGCTGTCTTCCCTGACGTGGCGGTGCTTGCTCTTGCGACTTCTACCATTTGTTGGAGCTGTGCTTCGGAGATAGCGAGGGAACTGTGGATCTTCTTGTCTATTTCAGCTCCAGTCGTTGACGGGAGTTGCAGTGGATGGCAGAGCACGATGAACACGCGGAAGCAAGGAGGATTGTTGTGCGCATGCATTATTTGTAATTTCAAGATCTTTCTTGTGTGGGTTGTAATGTTTCCGTGAGATCAATATAACCCATTCCGTTCGAAAAAAAGTATACATTGTTTGGTTCTGTTTATTATATCGCAGTGATATCTTGTTTCCGTTTTTATTTTTTTTCTAACTTGAATGTTGTAATCTAAATTTTCATGTTGAATCTTGGATGTTGTAATCATATTTCTACTCTAAATCTCTTTCTTTCTCCTCTGATTTGTCTAGTCCTCATCTTCTTTTTCTGTTCTTGAAGAATAAGAACAAAAATTTGTTCATCTTCTTCTTGAAGAACAGGAGAGAAGATGACATGGCGGCAATAAAAGAGGGGAGGGAAAGAGACGAGGAGTAAAAAATATTTATTTTTTTATGCGTAAAAAACTTTAGCACCGGTTGTAGATACCAACCGGTGCTAAAGGTCCTTCTATCCCTGCTGTGGTGGTAGGACCTTTAGCACCGGTTATTTCACCCGGTGCTAAAGGGTATCCCCTTTAGCCTCGGATATTTAGCACCGGTTGGGATACCCGGTGCTAAAAGGCTTTCCCAACCGGTGCAAAAGTCGAATGTTTTGGTAGTGCTGCCTGCACATACTGGCATGGTGAGCGATGAGTAGGCCCTTGCTGTGTGTTGCTTGTTCTGAGTTTTTCCTTTTTGAGATGGTGGTAAGCTTGCAAAAATGTCGTAGAGTTCAGGACCGTTGGGAGTGGGAGCCATGGAAATGTGCAGGTGATTGAAATGTGTCCCCCCGCCATCTTCGCGTCCACCACGGCGGCCGGTCCCGCTCTCGGCCGCCGCTCACTCCGGTCCCACGCCGACGGATCCTGCGGCAGATGACTTCCGCGTGCAGGCTTCGCGGCGTCGGCGATGGCTGGGCGGTCGCGGTGAAGCCGGTCGACGGCGGAGCGGCCAGCGGCAGTTGCTGAACGGGCGCGGCGACAACAGGTACATGGGCTGCCGCCTTCATTGGTATGCTTCGTCTCCGCCTACTGCCCCCAGTCTCTGGCTCCTAGAATTCATGCGGGGCTCTTGGTTCTCTTTGATTCGTACTCACTCTCGATTTCAGATTTTTTGTTGTTCTTTATGGGTGATACTGTGGAACTTAAGGTTCCATCTCCCATAGCCTGTTGCCGATTTATTTTCAATTTCAACGTTTTCCCTTTCTTAATTTTTCCCATATCTAGGCTAACTAGCTACGACAGAGGAGATGCTACTTCCTTTGCCTGTAGACATTGATTATAAACTAGATTGTATGAGCAGATATAAGTTGGTAGCCTTCTATATTCTGTTGCGATCTTCCATATTTTTTTGCTTAATGTAGGTATCCAGAATGCATAGTGCTAAACAGGAAGCCACAAAAAACTCTTTAGATTTCCTTCACACTTGCAGAGGAATTGTCCATTCTTAATGTTTTATATTTTCTTGCCCACATTTGCAGAGATGCCTAATTTCTATGAAACACTTTGCAAAAACCTTGCAGCTTGCTTGCCTACTCGAGTTCCAACAATCATAAAGGCCATGACTATGCTAATTATAGATGAAAATAAAGATTGCAAAGTAAGTACACATGCAACAAGATATATATGCTTCTTCATAAATTCAACATGTTACCATAGCTCTCCTTTTGATTCCATATTTTTGACACAGTTTCCCTTACATCTGCTCATATGGGGTTTAATTTTTAGTCTTAGCCAATTAATTTTCACTTTGTACCCATATCATCTGCTGAATGGGAGGCTGCCAAATTCAAACCTGAGAAATGGGATTGCCGGTTCTAGGTTGTTTGCAACTTTGCATGGACTTCGGGTACTTATCATCGACATGTTATGATTGCTGCCAACCTAATTATTTTCCCCTTACATTGTTCTATTTTCCTTTCTTTTGGATTCCATTTCAGATCAGGATCAGATTTAAGGCTTACATGGGAAATGCTGAATTTCAGGGTCCCTTTGAGAGTTACAATTCACCAACGTCAAATACTTTGCCATGTTTATGTGTTAGTATCTTCAAACATGCAGATCTTTGCTAATGACAAAAGTAGTCAGCTACTCCCACAAGGTGGAGGCAGTGCTGCTCCGGCACCTGCGTTGCGGATGGTGTGTGGTGCAAGGCCAGTGCGGTGGAGAGTAGGTGGCGGCGCGGTGGATGAATGCGAGGGATGGAAAAGTATGGGCCTCCTGCGAGTCAGGCAGCTGCAGGTAATGCCGCTATTTCTTGTAAAGTGCTATCATGGTCTGCCGCTACTTCATGTCAGATGCATTCAACTTCTATTTTGAAACGCAATGTTCAGACTGTGGTGGTTCATCTGTGTTCAATGAACTAACCCAGAAAATGCAGACCAAGGCCTAGATCTACGTCCTGATTGCCACGAGGTTCGACGTCATGTACCCCATTCAGTTAGCTTTTTGACCCATTTAATTTAATTAACCCAAGTTTGGAACTAGGACATGATATGGCTAAGGATAAGAGTGGTGATGCGGGATCTCAATTCTCAAACCAGTCAGGGAGAGTCCAAGATATCTGGTAATTCTTGATACAACCTGCATTTTTTCTTCTATTTGAGGTTTGCCTACTGACACATTTAGAAAACTACCAGGTTTTAGTGCCACATCATTCACTCTAAACCTCAGAAAACTACCTGCACTATATGGTTCTTTGATCATATTTGGAGCACTCTATATGGTCCGTTGATTATATTTGGAGCTGCAAAAGTAGGTACCATAAAAACCATTATTGTATGATAGAGGAGAACAGTTCTATTAATATGTTTTTTTTAGAACTGAGAGTTTCTTTGATGCCAAACTCTCACATTCAAGTTAACAGATACTTTTTACCATGCTCTTGTGTTCTTTTTGGAAAATTATTTTTATCTTTTTTAAAAGAAAAAGAAAAATGACTACCTGCTTTTCCTCTCATGATATAAAATGATTACCTGCTTTCATTTGGCCTACACTACCTAATCATGAGTGAAATCTCTAGCCATTTTACACCTAAATTTTTTGTTTGTTCTTTTTATCTTCTTTTTGCTATTTTGGCACTGAATATAGCTTTTGAATTGGTTCAGTACACGGATGAGCAGATACGGTAGTGATATATATTAGAACTTTAAAAGTCGGTATTGTGATAATATTGGGTATAAGGTGTTAGGTTTAATCTTGTTCTTTAGAAGGTTGCAAATTATTGCTCATCATATCTTTTTTTATCTTTATTCTTTTCCTGTCTATTGTGTGCTAAAAGCTTCTTTTGTTGTGCCAAAGATATCTTGTTATACTGTTGTTGCCTAATAGTGGTTTAATTGGATGGATTCCATGTAATTTGGCACTAACAAAGTATGGTCAGCTGGGCACAGGAGATCACAACCAATCCATGTTGAAGGGGTATTTGATCCCTTACTGGTTAGTCACATTGGTTTCTTTTTTCTTTGAGTTTCTGATACATTTTCAAATCAGTATGATAGTAGTGTAGGGTGTAAAGTTTCTCAAGCCATGGCCAAACAATCTTAGGTTAAGGCACTCTTGTGATCCCTTTTTATGGTATTCTCAAATATATTAGTAAATTTCTGGTTTAATGTAGATATTACTTGTAGAAGAGACCACTCCGATCCATGTACATATAATCTGTACTATTATGTAGGAAGCTGATATTTGCTCACTCATGTTGATCTGTTTTTTTGTTTCATACTAGAATATGCAGTCTTTTCTTTTTTTCATTTTATCCATACATTCAATGTAGAGAGTTTTTTATATTTATTATTTAACACTTGCCGCCTCTGATATATGTTTCTCAAGGACAAGATTTGGCAGTGTACATAAATTTTACCTGGTGTCTTGCTGGTTGTCGATTGATTTTATTTGGTGTTTCCTTAAAGTAAATCAAGTACTGTATGTCTTCACTTTCTGGCTAAAAGAATGTTTTTTGTTAGATCATGCATGATGATTTTTGTTAGATCTGCAGGTGCTGAATTTGTGGCGTTTACAACCTCTGAGATTGCTACCAGTGTCACTCTGATTACAACCAATGAGTTTCTTAATGAAGACAATTCTATCAGTTTTCAGGTGAGTTAATATTTATTTCTTTTGTTCTTGAATTGCTCAGTAAAAATATTGGCTATGTGGTTAAGGTGCTCTTGATGCTATGTTATGTCCCAGCTACTCTAAAAATGCACTCTTCTCGAAAAGTATGAAATTTGGATGCCTCTAGAATCAATTTTGCTGCATAGTAAGGGCAATGACCTAGGCCCATTGATTTCACTGCATTTGTAGGCTTAGGCTATTTCCTTTACATGGTGGATCAAATCAAAACCTATTATTATTTTTACTCAAAACTTGTTCCAATGTGCACTTTGTCGTTACCATTTTCTTGCTTGTTCTCACAAATTTAGCATAAATGTTATGATTTTCTTGCATATGTAGTTCTAAGGTGTTACAGGCTTTTAGTTCAATTTAATAATTGTTGAAGCTCTCTTTTTCCTGTAGGCTAAAGCTTTAGAACTTTTTAAAATTTCATATGCACATATCTGATGGACCTTTCAGAGTAACGTAAATCCTTGTGAGCAAAGTGCTAGCCGTCCACTCCTTTCTCTTCTTTTGTCTGTCTTCCTCCCAACCTTATCTCTTCTCCTTCTCTTTTCTCTCTTCTCTTCTCACTTGGATTCTTTCTTCCCCATCCAGGCGAGCGGGCGGCGGCGCGTGTGGGCTGGGCGTTGGCGGGCAATGCGCGTGGGCGGGACGCAGGCCGGCGACTGTCTCTTGAGGGCGCTGGCAGGCGCGCGGTGCTGCTAGGCGGACGCTGGATTCAGGTGAGTCCTTTTGCTTGAATCATCTGGCGAGGTTCGGTTGGGTCATTTGATTTGCGTTCGGATGGGACCCGTGTTCTGCCGGGTCGTCTTCTTTACTGGGGATAGCTGCGGATTTCTCTCTTGTGCTGTCTTCCCTGACGTGGCGGTGCTTGCTCTTGCGACTTCTACCATTTGTTGGAGTGTGCTTCGGAGATAGCGAGGGAACTGTGGATCTTCTTGTCTATTTCAGCTCCAGTCGTTGACGGGAGTTGCAGTGGATGGCAGAGCACGATGAACACGCGGAAGCAAGGAGGATTGTTGTGCGCATGCATTATTTGTAATTTCAAGATCTTTCTTGTGTGGGTTGTAATGTTTCCGTGAGATCAATATAACCCATTCCGTTCGAAAAAAAGTATACATTGTTTGGTTCTGTTTATTATATCGCAGTGATATCTTGTTTCCGTTTTTATTTTTTTCTCACTTGAATGTTGTAATCTAAATTTTCATGTTGAATCTTGGATGTTGTAATCATATTTCTACTCTAAATCTCTTTCTTTCTCCTCTGATTTGTCTAGTCCTCATCTTCTTTTTCTGTTCTTGAAGAATAAGAACAAAAATTTCTTCATCTTCTTCTTGAAGAACAGGAGAGAAGATGACATGGCGGCAATAAAAGAGGGGAGGGAAAGAGACGAGGAGTAAAAAATATTTATTTTTTTATGCGTAAAAAACTTTAGCACCGGTTGTAGATACCAACCGGTGCTAAAGGTCCTTCTATCCCTGCTGTGGTGGTAGGACCTTTAGCACCGGTTATTTCACCCGGTGCTAAAGGGTATCCCCTTTAGCCTCGGATATTTAGCACCGATTGGGATACCCGGTACTAAAAGGCTTTCCCAACCGGTGCAAAAGTCGAATGTTTTGGTAGTGCTGCCTGCACATACTGGCATGGTGAGCGATGAGTAGGCCCTTGCTGTGTGTTGCTTGTTCTGAGTTTTTCCTTTTTGAGATGGTGGTAAGCTTGCAAAAATGTCGTAGAGTTCAGGACCGTTGGGAGTGGGAGCCATGGAAATGTGCAGGTGATTGAAATGTGTCCCCCCGCCATCTTCGCGTCCACCACGGCGGCCGGTCCCGCTCTCGGCCGCCGCTCACTCCGGTCCCACGCCGACGGATCCTGCGGCAGATGACTTCCGCGTGCAGGCTTCGCGGCGTCGGCGATGGCTGGGCGGTCGCGGTGAAGCCGGTCGACGGCGGAGCGGCCAGCGGCAGTTGCTGAACGGGCGCGGCGACAACAGGTACATGGGCTGCCGCCTTCATTGGTATGCTTCGTCTCCGCCTACTGCCCCCAGTCTCTGGCTCCTAGAATTCATGCGGGGCTCTTGGTTCTCTTTGATTCGTACTCACTCTCGATTTCAGATTTTTTGTTGTTCTTTATGGGTGATACTGTGGAACTTAAGGTTCCATCTCCCATAGCCTGTTGCCGATTTATTTTCAATTTCAACGTTTTCCCTTTCTTAATTTTTCCCATATCTAGGCTAACTAGCTACGACAGAGGAGATGCTACTTCCTTTGCCTGTAGACATTGATTATAAACTAGATTGTATGAGCAGATATAAGTTGGTAGCCTTCTATATTCTGTTGCGATCTTCCATATTTTTTTGCTTAATGTAGGTATCCAGAATGCATAGTGCTAAACAGGAAGCCACAAAAAACTCTTTAGATTTCCTTCACACTTGCAGAGGAATTGTCCATTCTTAATGTTTTATATTTTCTTGCCCACATTTGCAGAGATGCCTAATTTCTATGAAACACTTTGCAAAAACCTTGCAGCTTGCTTGCCTACTCGAGTTCCAACAATCATAAAGGCCATGACTATGCTAATTATAGATGAAAATAAAGATTGCAAAGTAAGTACACATGCAACAAGATATATATGCTTCTTCATAAATTCAACATGTTACCATAGCTCTCCTTTTGATTCCATATTTTTGACACAGAGATTCGTACCACAATAATGCACTGTTCTCATCAAACTACTACCTTTTTTGCATTGATATTTACCCAGTTTATTTCACAATTATACAGCCCCATCCTGCTGCTGTGATGATTTGAGGAAGAGAGTGATGGCGGTATGGTTTTGACTTTTGATCCAAACATGTTCAAAGCAGGACCTTAGGTGAGGCCTATCACCCCATGTATATGTATGTTTCATGCCTCTGGTATATGTTCCCTTTTTCTGAAATGAGAAATGCAGCATCCCATTTTTCTACAATTTCCCTTACATCTGCTCATATGGGGTTTAATTTTTAGTCTTAGCCAATTAATTTTCACTTTGTACCCATATCATCTGCTGAATGGGAGCTGCCAAATTCAAACCTGAGAAATGGGATTGCCGGTTCTAGGTTGTTTGCAACTTTGCAAGTACTTTGGGGTACTTATCATCGACATGTTATGATTGCTGCCAACCTAATTATTTTCCCCTTATATTGTTCTATTTTCCTTTCTTTTGGATTCCATTTCAGATCAGGATCAGATTTAAGGCTTACATGGGAAATGCTGAATTTCAGGGTCCCTTTGAGAGT
>OAMR01000381.1:286997-305639 GCA_900205405.1 Echinochloa crus-galli | reverse complement strand
ATTTGGTATTCCTACTCCACTGTAGCATGTACTAGGGAAGACTTTTGCTTGTGTATAAAGAAGAAGAGCAGCTGCTTGCTCTGGGTGTGTTCAGCAGCACCAAAAACTACCACCTCCACTACCTGTGTTGAGAACCAGGGGAGAAGAAGAGGAGAGCTGGGAGCTCACCTGTGTGTGTGCCATTGCCAACAAGAAGGATGAGCTGCTGGACTGGGAGAAGTACATAAGGGAGAACAGCAACATTCTTGCAGGTATAGATCTTGTTGCTCACTTTAAATTCTGCAAAACCACTTGCTTTTTATTGGATAATGCAATGGTCCTTTCACCTGTCGTGATTTTACAGAACATTGTAAGCAAATGCTTAAAAAATGATTTTGCTCCATTTTCTGTAATCTGAACAAAGTAGAATGGGATGTTTATGAATTTTGTTGCATCATATAGTTGAAACATTGGGCTGTAAAGACAGCAAAGTCTGGAATACTAATTGTTCTATTTTGCTTTGAGGTACATTCTTGATGTATTCTGTATGTCTGACTAAAGTTGGGAGGTCTGACCATAAAACAGAATAATTGAGTTAGTGGACCAATTTTCATTGCAACAGTAGATTCTATTCTAGATTTAGTTCGAGTGGCTATCGCATATGAGTTTAAAAGCCCTAGATATTCATACTTCTTTTCAACCATTCTGTTATTGCAGAAGTTGAGTGCCTTGACAATTCACCATTCAGATACTGCCTTGGGGAGCTATATGGTGGCAATGCACTAAGAAGCACACTATGTTTCAGTGGGTAATGAAAAAAGCGACAGCGGGTGTACAACACTATGTTTCATGTCCCATGGAGATGTGAGCGGGTATGCATCTGCACTTCTAACGGCGATACTTAATTGTTGAGTTTTTATAATTTGTAGTCACCCAGATGTGAGATTACTGAACAAGATTATTGAACGATCTTTTACATGTTTAGTCATTAATTCTTTGCAGGTTTAAAAGTTTAATAACATTCCAGGATTACTGTCCTCTGTAGCTAAATACTTCAATTTATTGGTGAGGTGATCCAGCTCTTCTTTTCTATTTCAATTGTCTATACAGGTGTTATTACCCAGTTTTTTGAAGCTGCTACTATTAGTCATAGTCGTAGTTTTGAAGCCTTTGCACTTCAATTCATTGGTGAGGTGATCCAGCTCTTTTTTTTCTATTTCAATTGTTTATACAGGTGTTAATACCTGATATTTTTTCAAGCTGCTACAAATAATCATAGTCGTAGTTTTGAAGCCTTTGCAACCATCCACCGTAGTGCAATTTATTTCAAATAGCATGCTTTACAATTCAAAAGGTAGTGCTAGCATCCATGAAAAGTTGTATGTTTCATGATACTCAATGCTCCTTTCATCTTTGCAATCCGTGAAAATGAAGGTGATAAAGATCAGCTCGAATCCTGTATGGAGCGAAAGGCTTATGTATTAACACATGACCTGGTACCAGTGCTTAAACTGGTAAGTAATATATTTTTTTTCTTCAAGGACATAGAATATGTACCAACGAGACATACTTTTAGGTAATGGATAGGGTTCAATATTTTGACACAGTATGTAGCCCATGATAGTTTGCACCATCAGTACAGAGGTCTAGCAATGTTTAGTAGGCAAGTTTATTTTCTTACAGGTTAACATTTTAGTTTATAAGCTTCCTTGTTTTTTCTTGCCATAACCGGGAGACTAGGCAAATTCAAGGAAACTGGCAGAGTGCACCAGCCTGGTGATGTTAAATCAGAACATACAGCTATGGACTCTACTAGATCTTTTTCTGTATTTGCTACCATCTAGCAATTAAATTGGCATGTTTCCTTCCATGTTTCTTCCTAGATTTTTCTTTTTGTTTACAGTCTCAATCTTTTCGATTAGTTTGGTAGGATCACCCTATATTCAATGAAATTGGTCTGTCAGCATAGTGCGGTGTTGCCAATAGTGAGGAGTTCATGTGTCACCAAAAATTGCTGATGGATAGGTGGCTCCCTAGGTAACGAAATTGGTGGTCATGTATGTAGAATTCTGTATTGGTTTTGCTTTCCCTTTCCCTTTCTCCAGGTTTTAATTTTTTCTCTCTTGAATTTTTTATGGCTCAGATGGAGGGTGGAGGTGCAAAATGGCGAAGGTGAAACAGGTAAAAAAATTCTTGCACTGATAGTTATGTTTTCTTTAGCCATGCAAAACTTTATTTTATTTCATCCTAAAATCAGATGTGGTATATATAAGTGAAAAAAATTTCTACTCAAAAGCTATATAGTTTTGGTTAGCAAGAGCTGGGATGTTCAAGATGAAAAGCATAAAACTGTTGGAGGAGAAAGTAAAATTTCCCATTAATATTGTTGGCAGATTTTATTCAAAGGAAGTGCGTACGGGCCTCAATTCCTTGGTGATCTTGGTGGGTTGGAAGATCTGGATGCTCGGAAGCAACTGTGTGTTTGAGAATATGAGGTGACCTTTGGTGCTCAGCTGGGGCTTCCAAAATCAGTTCCTGCCCAGGTTGTTGTCCATTGTTTGAGGTTTAGAAGTTGCTGGTCGTTCCTTTCCTTCAGTTAGTGGCTTATTTTTAGTCTCCTGAGGTGCAAGGGGTGTGGAATTTTGTACTCGGTTTGGGTCTCTCTGACTCGTGTAGTTATATTCTACCTTAATAAAATGACACGTAGTTCTCTTGAGTAATTCGAGAAAAAATGGGCTCAGACAATTACAACACATATAGACACTATACAAAGTCTATGTTTATGTTAAAATTTGGGCATGTTAAAATGTTTTGCAAAAAGATATGGACGACAGAATGAAATAATTTATAGAATTGTACTACTGTGCTTGCATATGTAATTGGCCCCGTTTCTGTGAAAGTGTGGGCTAAACAATACTACCGCCGGTTCGTATTGCTTGCTAGAAATGAAAGAGATAAAACGAATCTGATGTAGCACTAGGCTAGCTTGAATGAGAGGCACAGTACACAAGTTAAGCACATGCCATTACCAGACATAATTATGTCAATGGTGGTTTATTGACCATAACCGAACTGTTTATGAGAATCTAAATGCTAAGTCACTCCCATGGAAGTTTCTATATCTTGCGATTTGTGGATCTGTAAATGATGGATATAAATCTTGAACTTGGAATATGCAAGCAAAAGTAGCTTGCAGACGTTACTGATATGTTGGGCGGTTCTTCTGATTGGTGCTCATATAACTACGAAAGGTTAATCATTCCAGGATCAACTATTCTCTACGAGAGAACAAACCAAATGATCATCCTTTGTTAAAAAAACAGATTTTGAGAAGAAAAATTATACCATTTTCTCCATCAAATTTGTAAACAACATATGATGCATAGCTCTTTATGGAACATAAATATATATTTTTGTCACAGTTTAAGTGTTACCAACATAATTTTTTTGTAACTATAGTTCTTTATACACGTGCGTGCCGCACGTGCACCCTACTAGTATGTTGTGTAAACAAAGAAAAGAAAGCCAATCGTCTTTCTTCTTCCCATCGCCCCCTGGAGAACTTCTGCTCCCCCGCACTGCCTTCAATTCTTCCCTACCAGTCTACCACCTCCAAAACAAATAAATCGGGCGCACCCAAGTTCAGATCCGAAACAAATAAATCGGGCGCACCCAAGTTCAGATCCGGCAGACTGTTTCTCGGCTCCGCTCGGGCAGACCCTGATCCCACCTGTCGCCACCAGCCAATATACCCTGGAGTTCCTCGTCGCAGTCCTCAAAGATCCGAGGATGCGAGCTAATTCCAGCCAGGGTTATTGTCCGACACTGCAGGTGGGGAGCATGCAAACACCACCAGACCAGCCTCTCCGCCGAATTCGTGCTCGAGGATGCTACTCGCCATCGCTTGGAGGTCGCGCCGCGGACCACTGCATCCCTGGTGCTTGTGGTCGGTCTGCGATCGTCCCGATCTTCGACATTGCGCGGCTGCAAGTGCCTTCCTGCCGTCTTTTGTGCTGCTGCTTTACGGTGGAGACACGGGACTTGATTCGAACTCGGGGAGAAGGGAAGAATTGCAGCGTGGATAGAATCCTGGATCCGAAGGAATCAAATTCGCTTCTGAGAGGGAATGAAGGCAGGACGAGGTGACGATGATGTAAGCGAAAGAGTTGATGACGTCAGTGACGTACCGCAGCAACAATCCTTGCTTTATAATTAGATAGAGATTGAAAAAAATCCATTTTACAGCCTCCAACTATCACAAAAGTCCGATTTTCAATCTTGAACTATGAAACCGAATAACAAAGGCCATCTAGTAGTCAAAACCGTACAAATTTAGCCCTTAGGGTGGTTTTGAAGGTGGTACATTTTGTTAAAATTTAAAATATTGAAATTTAAAATAAAAAATTCATAAGTAATTCATTTAAGTCAAAAAAATATAAAATTTGTATCAAAAGTTTTCTAAAAATGTAGCATATCTGATGTGGTATATATAAGTGAAAACTTTCATGTTCCTAATATTTGGTTGCTTGTAGTTATACCAATTATTTTTGAATAATTAATATTCAAATAGAGCAATAATAGATAGGTTACATTTTTAGAAATTTCTGATACTGGTTTCATATTTTTCTGATTTAATATGAATTAGTTTTGATTTTTTAGATCTAATTGGATTTTTTTAAAATTTTCTTACAAAATACAAAATCACCTTTGAAACCACACTAATGCCTAAATTTGCGCGGTTTTGACAGTTGGATGGCCTTTGTTATCAAGTATTGTAGTTTGAGGTTAAACATCAGATTTTTGTGATAGTTGGAGGTTGTAAAATGGACTTTTTCCTTTTGAATTCATCAGTTTGAAGATGACTAGGTTTAGTTTGGACACAAAGGACATGGTCGGGTGATATATATAGATGCAACAGGCAAGGAAAGCAGGTAGACAGCACAATCAGAAGCGCGAAGCAGTAGAAGAAATGAATGGTATTCAGGTGTTAAAGAACAAAATTAAGACTGCCCAATGCATCTGGCTTCGGTGTGTGTCGTGGTAGTTCATAGTCATCCAGCCTGTCGCGATGCTGTGCGCGCTCTGGCTTCTTTAATCTTCCGTCTTGATGGAATCACGCAGTAGCAAAAAGAGGATATGCGACACTTCTGAGTAATATTGGTCCATAAACTGCATTTTGAGATAAATATAATGCAATGCTTCTAAAAGGATTATCTCTGATGTCACCCATTCCAAAAGTGGATCAACCCCACTTTTGGATAGAAATACATTGATGTCCCTAGTGTTAAAATCATTTGCTTGATTAGTGTTAAAACCATGGAATTTAGAAATCCGTTGGTGTAGTCCAGGGACAACACCAAAATGGCTTGGATCCAACCATTGAAGGTAGCAGGCCCTGGTTTACATATGGCAGCAGTATATATAGAGGTGATGGACTGATGGCAACAAAATTCATGGAGGGCATCTCACGATGATGTCCTAACATGTCTGCTCACTTAAGTGGGCGTGGGCCCAACCATACTGACGGGTCATAATATGGATCGTCCTCGTGGACCAGAAAATTTCTACATCAATATAACTTTGGGGGTAGCTGGTTTGAGTAATCTCCAATTATGCCCTAGTGTCTAATTCGCTGGAGGTGAATATAGATTGCTAAACTCCATATATTTGGAGAATTCATATATTGAAACATGAAAGGTTGGAGTGACAATATATGCAAAGTTACGAGGAATATGCTTTTTTGTGATGTAGTTATCAACAAGTTCATTCCATGCAATTAATTTCTGACCTTTCAGGCGACTTGTTGATACAATATCAAACATACATTTAACGAATGAACCTGATATTTTTATTTGGTCTTAGTTCAGCATGGTATTTTTATGGTTCAATCAATGTATAATTATACTCTTAATCGATCAATGATGCCTTAAAGTAACCTCTTATGGAAATTAAAGCTGCCTTTAAAGATAAAATTTTTCTCTGGTTCCTTAAGAAGGGAGTAACGCTTACTAAGAATAATCTAATTAAAAAAACTGGAAAGGAAATAAAAATTGTTGTTTTGTGGCTGTAAAGAGACTATAAAACATCTCTTCTTTGATTGTTTTATAGCTAGATTCATATGGAGAATAGTGGAAATAACTGTTGGCTTGAAACCACCACGAAATACACATTATTTATTTGGCACGTGGTTAAATGGTTTTGATAAGATGACAAAAGGAAAATTTCTGGTAGCAGCAGGCGCCATGTGCTGGGTCATATGGTTAAGCCGAAACGATATAGTTTTTGACAAATCATGTTTGTATTCTCCGTTGCATGTCCTTTTAAGGGGTATTCACTGGATAGGGTCATGGGCTGTCCTTCAGAAGGAGGAAGAAAGAAGCTCCATAAGAACGGCGTGTCTCCATTTGGAGGCCTTATCCATGGAAGTCTTCAGTAGGCATGGGTGGAGGTTTAGCAATAGATTAAACTTTTAACGCGGTTGTTTGCTTAGTCTTCATTTGTTTATGCCAGCTTTTATGCTTGTGCCTTGTGTGCTATGAGGAGATAGAGTCTCTGATATAGTAAGAACTTGTAATAATTTTTAGGCCTTATGCATTGGATTGCAGCGGCCGGGACACTTTCATTCACTTAATGAAAACTTCCCTTTATCTAAAAAGTTATAAGAAATATGATTGATGAAAATAATGGCGCTAGTTATCTGGTATAAATAACAGGGGTGACTTCAACTCCTTATGCAGGCTGCAGTACGAGCTACGAGCACATACATGTACCTGGTACCCTGTTTATCTTTCTCTCTCAATAATTTGTACGCTGTATAGGAAATTCAGATACAGAACACCCGTGCTTTCCAAGGAGAAAATGTTTATACATGATGTCTAGATAGGTTACAATTTATGATATATAATCTAAACCACTCTTTTTTCATTGAAATTCCTGAGTAGAGTTTTGTACATATAGTGGTTAAAATGTACACCACCGGGTCTGGATAAACAAGTAGTAGCTATTCTCGAAGCTGGTATTGCTGGAAAAGTAGCCATTCCCATTAGGCCATTAACATGTTTTGTCTGGTCAGCTCCGAGACAGTCTTTGATCCATTCTCCAGTGCAAGAAATTAAACCATACCATGTATACGATGGTCATTTACTAAATCTACCAAATCTAAGATTATCAACAGGTCATCTTGAACTTGTTCATTACCGAAATTTCAGCCGGCTTCAGAACAGTTTCGTCCTGCACATGTTCCCAACGACTATAGCAGAAGCAGCTCAATTGATTTTGAGAGGATATGAACGAGGAAGGAACCGATAGTCAGAATGGAATAAATTATATACACCAAGTTGGCAAACATAACATGCAGTCCACCACCAGATCTAGACTTCTACCACGTTGGCCTAAAATGGAACTCAAATATAATATTTTACAAACTAGACAATACGAAAACGTTAGTAACATTAAATCCATTCAAACTATCTGTTTAATAAATTCACGAGTACTTTGTTGCCAATGATTCTTACAAGGTATACGTTCAGGTTTAGACAAGCCCAGTTCATAGAAATTAAGACAGAGTCAGTACTGTGCAGCGATGCAAACTCCATCTGCAATGGCACACCTCCCACCTCTAAGACACTATCTTTCGAGATGGTAATGATACGCCAGGAAACATTGAAGTTTGATGCAACCACGCAAATGTAGTTTAAGATACTACTGCACAACTGTTTCCCTGACGCTCATTCGAGAAGAGAGTTCGACCCAAGTTCAATGCTCTGTGCTCAAAGCAATTTTCTTGAGGCCACCCATTCCTAAACATATTCCTCTCCCCTGTTGCAATCACGCATGCCTGGTTTGCAATTTGAACTTTACAGATTTGATAGGAACATGCATGTAAATAGTTGAGAGAGCATGAAAGAGCGTCACAATGTTTGAAAAAAAGAATGGAAGAGCGTGACAAAGAGAAGATAACTTTACGGAATGGAGATTTAGAAGATACGATTCTATTTATGTTGGTCACATCTACCATGTCATGACTTTTTATAATGGGACAATTGCCATCCTTTCTAACCAGTGACTAGCAAGAATCGTTGACACGCATATTTAATAGAAAATAAGACTGTATAACACGCAGATAATTAGAAAGATCAACATCCAAAGATCAAATTAGATGAGAAAGGTCATAACGTGGGTAGATAAGGATCTGCATGTGCAAGACGAGTTAGTTTTTGGCCGGTGAAAACGTTGCCTCCAAACAAACCCTTTAGAATGTTCTCTTTTTTGTTTGATAATTTTGGCTAAGAATGGTTTTCAATTTTATTGTATGTATATTCCTTACCATGTAAGTGTGTAGGAATCGGTCCCAAATGTTTTTTTATTCAACCTCTCAATTGCTTTAGGAGATGGGTACCATATTTTTTTTTGTGTTCAATCACTCAGTTGTTTTGGATTCTTATAGACATATAAATATAGAAAAATTGTCAAAATAGATTCGGAATAGTGGGATGTATGGACTTGTGTAGTGACAAGATTCATCCAAATTGAAATCAAAACCTTCCTACTATTCAATCTCCATAGGACTTGGGAGATTCCAACACTTTGTGATAGTTTGGATACGATGAATAAGGGAATCCATATTCCATAGCGTGGATTTGACACACCAGTAGAGAACTAACGTTACATCTGGTATTGGGCCCGAGACTAATGTGAGCTTAGTCTCATGTCCAATAGCTCCAGGGGCGGGGGAGCCAAGAAGACCGGTTGGATTCCCAACATGGAGTAAAGGGTCCCGCATCCCCAGAGTCGTCGGGAGTGAACTTTAGTTCCGGTGGGTGGCTCCAACCCGAACTAATATAAAGGACAACCTCTAATCAGATCTGAATTGGTCGATGAGCTGTACAGGTTACATAAATGGTACATGGAAAAGTTAGAGACGATGATTACTACCGAGGAGAACACTTGATATTGTTAGAATTAAAGAAGTTATTCCAATTGTACAATCAAGACACATTTGACATCTCTATATTCAGCGCTTGGGTCATGTAAGTACTTATTAATATTTGGTATATAGTGTTTATTGTGCATACAAGTTCTTTTGTAACGATAATTTCTTTTTTATCGTGTAGAATAGAGAAAGAAGATTGCAGGAAAAAAGGATATTATCTTTCAGGCTTCATGGATCTAGTGGTTGTGAATACAAACACCCTACGTCCACATCACAAGCAGACACTTGATAACTTATGCAAGTTATTAAGTGTATAACATTATAAGACAATGATAATGCTGACATACAACTTCAAGTGAGTGCTTTATTACATGCATTCCCGTACTGACCATCCTGGTTATTAATTTAGTCTAACTAGTTGTGTATTCGTATTAATGTGAAGAAACAACTGGATACTATTTATTATAATTTCTGACGGGAGCCTGGCTATAGTAATGGACTCAATGAAGAAACCCAAGGAAGACTACGAACACCTCATTGACGCGCTCAATGAGGCTTGGGCAAAGTGGCGCACACTATAGAGGAGCGAGTTCAAGGGAACCTTGTTATCAAGACCGACTTTCAATTCCGATATGTCACTTGATATCAATTTTGATTTGGTGACTTAGCATGTATAGATGTGAATATTTACCATGTATAGATTGCAGGACATATTTTTCCTAAAGTGTTTGAAGAAGGCGCAGGGCACCAACTTATGCGGATACTATGTATATGAAATCATACATAGCCTGTAGGTGACCAGCTCATAATTAGTCAACAGGAAAATAAAGAACGTATGCAACAAATACATTTTTGTTTTCTATTTTTTTATGTTGTTCATACATTCATATATTCTTGGAAAATAAAATACTTATTCTGGTTCAAAATATTTTCTTAGGTAATGTGGATGAGAGATCAACTAGTAACGACTGAAAGAGGGTGTGCAATTCAAGAGGCTCTTTGCAGATTCATCCACCAAGAGGTTGTCCTGTCTAGTGGTAAATTCCATCATCATGGAGAAAATATAGGTAATACTTCCAATATCAGAATTGATACTTTTGATTTTATGTTCCAAGACAATTTGTAATAATATATGTATATAAGTTTCACTTTTTAACCTCATTTTGTAATAATATATGTATATAAGTTTCACTTATTACCATCATTTTGTATGCTTGATCAAATATGCGGACGAATAATAGTAGTATTCAATACGTATATTAATTAGTAAACATAAAACAAACAATAAAAGAGATAAAAGCATAGAAGGAAAAAAAGAAAAGGATCTGCATACCCTCCCTTTTAGTCCCGGTTGAGGCTTTTAGACCCGGATTCACAGCCTCGACAAAGCCCCTATCCAACCGCGACTAATGTGGCGTTTTCCACTAGTGACATTTTCATGCACGTTAAATTGCCACAACATGATATACTTTTCATCAAATATAAACTTTCCATGTCACCATATGCGGTGGTATGCACAACAAATATACCTAGCTTTGCGTGATCCTATATGCCCTCGAACAAACCTCAGAACGTTAATATGTCATAACTTTTTTTTTAGAAACATAGTACCACTGAAGAATAGCCCTCTTATATACTGAAAAAGATATATATGGCAAATACTCAGTGATGTTTAAACAATTCATATTTAGGTTAGGTAGAATGCTTAATTATTGCTAACCGATCTCAAAGCATCCAGAATTGCTCCTTTCATCTTGGTAATTTTATCTTCTCTGTTTTCTTTTCTATTTTACAATAGCTATGAAACACTCATTCATCATAATTAAACAATATAGTGCCATATTTTTCATTTCTTTTGATAAGGAGTGCCATATTTTTCATCTAGCGAATCAAGCAAGAAACGTTCACACATCACACAAAACCTACAGGAAAGAAGCTGGTCGGTGGAATCCCAGCTCATAGGCGGGCGAGCAAACACGTTAATTTGTAACAGCCGACAAATATCAGATCTCCTAGATGTGTTGCAATACTTTACTAATTTATAAGAGGAGGCGTCCCCACTTCACAAGCTATGTTTTTCATAATAAGAGCCACGATTTTTTTCATATATTTACAATATGTTCCCTTCTTAGGATTCGTGTGAGAGATCGAGCCTCCTCTACTAACCACTGCATGCAATCTCTAACAACCTAGCTCATCCTTACTGCATCTTCCATATCCCTATAAACTTAACCTAAAAGCCCTGACCACGTCACCGCCGTTGGCAGTGGTCCAAACCCAAGAATGGTGCCACAGACCGCCGGCGCTGCCCCACCGCCGGCAATCGCTGCGCCCGCCGACGCTGGCACGACGTTCACCGTCCGCCTGTACGGCCCTAACCATTTGGCCATCATGAACCGCCTCTTCCTCCATGGTGGCACGCTGAGGCCTCGGCTCTTGAGCGATCCCCTCGCGGCAGCCGCCGCGGCCTTGATCAGCCGCCGCACCTCCTCGGCCGGCGCCACGAGGACCTCCGGCAGCGCCGCGCGCGCCGCCTCGAACTCGGCCGTCGGCCGTGCGACCTCGAACTCGGCCGCGAAGCCCACGTCCACGATGAACCTCGTCGTCTCCGGCGACACGACGACGACGTCGATGTACTCGTAGCTCCCGGCCGCCATGGCGCTCGACTTGTCCCACCGCGCCTTGCAGAGGCCCGCGTCGTGGCCGCGCTCCCGCAGCCGCGACATGACCGCGCGGCGGAACGCCGGCCGGTTCTGCCGCCGGGCATCGCCGAGTCCTTCCATGCTGCCCATCACGTCGGCGACGAGCCGGAGACGGAGCTCGTCAGGTGGACCCGATGGGCGAAGAATGCCTCTGATCTCGTTGACTAACTCCGCCGCCGCCGCCGTTGCCGCCGTGGAGCGGGTGCTCTTTCTGTGGCCGTCGTCCTCGCCGTCGGAGTCAGCATGATCCAGCAGGGTGAGGGCCGCCGCCGATGGAACAGTGGCGTCTGACTCGAGGAGGTACTCGTTGACGAGGCTGGAGAGCGCGGCCGCCTCGTGCTCGCTGCCGCTGCTCTCGACGCTGCAGCTTGGGAGCACGGCGAGGCGCGATCTGGCGGCGGCGTCCAGTGGCGCAGTGGCGCACTTCGCTCGCCGCCGGGCAGGTGATGTGAGTCCCGCCGGCATCTATAATTGTTGAAGCGGATGCGTGTAACAGAGGAGATGGGACGCGCGGCGTTGTACAGACGGAGAGTATGATGACAACTATGCATTTATCATTTATGGTGGAGTGGCATGAAGAGATGTCAGTCAAGTGTCGACACACTGCGTCATCGTTAGCTCATTAGCTATGGAAGAAAATATTACTAGATATTCAATTCAAACTGGAAAAGCGAGATATATAATAAGCGTGTAATTACTTTCTAGTTTATTCCTGTCTACAAAAGAAAATTGTAGTACAAAAAATAAATTATTTGTGATATCATGTACATAGCGCGCATCAATGAAAATGCTGGATGAGATAGATGTCCAGTGCCAGAAAATTGCGAAACCTAGTATCCATACTGCTGACCTTAATATGATGCACAAGTTAAACGACAAAATGAAATTCCTACACGTAAAAACAAGTATAGGCTCCATTGAACTTTTACTGTTTGGCTACTTAATTAGGTCAAAAAAATCAAGCCATTGACATAGCTGAGGCAGATTTTGCAGCTCCGTTGTGTCACAATATATGGGTCTGGCCTATTTTGATGTGCTAAACTGAAGTTTTGCCCTGTCTTGTTTGGATCCCAGGAGACTTGCATTGTACCCTTGATTTATGAGAGGGATATGGTTTCTGAGGGTATTTCAGTCACATTCTATTCGGTGTTAGAAATTAGCTCTCATTAGCCGGGTTTGTTCCTTGAGTTCGCTAATCGCGCTAACCATGTTTAGACCTCCTTTTCGGGTTATCTGGAGCTAACTTTTATCCGTCTAAAAATTATTAGCGCTCAACCCAGACAGAACTTAATTATGTAGTACTACTAACCTCTAAAACACATGAGTGCTCACTATTTCTACTCGTTCATTGTCAAAATATTCATAAATTGACTATCATTATATGGAATGTTTGGTTGTATCATAGACGTGGCGGACCCAGACCCAGCGAGCCTGGGCAGCCGCCCGGGCTCCATCATAGTGGCGCAAAGGAAGCTTGCTCTGGCATTCATTCAAATCAGTTTTGACTCTCAGCTACTATAACAGATTATTCTAAAGCTGGAACAAGAGTTCAAGCAGCGAATTGAATTGCCTATAAACTAAACACATCAGCAACTCCTTTTATTTAGTTTTCCTTCAAGAATACGACTTCAAATACCCGACTTGAACATTATCACTAATCGCGATTAAAGAGCAGAAAACTGGAGCAGAAATATTCCAATTGTTAGCAACCCAACTTGCCAAGTAGATTTGATTTTCTTTCGTAAATGACCACAAAACAATGACGACCAAACCAAGCAAATTGAGAAAGGCGAGGAAGGTTAAAATTAAGCAAAGGTACCTCTAGGCTTTGTGAAAACACTTCAGCAAGGTTCCGGCTGTTCAGTCACTTGGTTCCTCCTTTGTTCGATTGATTGATGCTTCAACCAAGATGGCCTAACCGATGAGAGTAAAGTGCCTCTATCCCGTGCGTTTTTATGTTGTCGGTACGTTGCCATTATTCGAAGTAGAGGCTCGAAATGGAGAACGTACTGACGCCTCCGTCTAGATTCGTTTGCACTTCAGCAAAGGCGTCCAGGTACAATGAACCAGGGGGCACAAGAAACAGACGAAACATGATCTACATACAGGGGCGGAGCTAGAAAGGCCCTACCTCCAACCCAGACTGAATTAATGGAGAAGTGCTGCGGTAATTAAAATTGGACTGAATATGGACTTATATAGTACTCCACCCGTTCCAATTTATTAGTCGTTTTGGCATTTCAAGATTCATAGTTAGTAGTATGTATCTAGACATAAGTATATATGTAGATACATACTATTATCTATGAATCTAGATTTACCAAAACGACTTATAATTACGGAGGGAGTACGTACTATTTGGTACGGGCGCCAAAGGGCCTTTCTTGCAGCGAATGTGATGCTGGTGAGGACTGCAGCTAGCTGCAGGCTGTCCCTGCATTGGTGCAAGGGCTCTTCTCTGAATTATATCCATCGCCATCGACATGTACATCTGCCGTTGCCGAGCAGCGCGGAGAACAGTATCGCCATTGAATTCGGGCCACAAGAAAAGCTGAAAAGGAGGAAGAAAGAGGGGCCATGATGAGTAGTATTCGTAGTACTTGATTGAGAGATGGTTGCAAAAGACTACGCATTGAATTACAAGATCAACGGCGATATATATACGTAGTAACAAGTCTTTGGATTGGATCCAGCTCCGGCATCGCCGCTATGTGTATATTTGCTTTTCTGTACACCTATGGGCGGCAATCAAATTGACGGCAGACAGATGTGGCTACCTTGTGCGCAGCACCAAGGGTCCAAGGCTAAAACGGAAAGGAGAAAAGCAAAAGCAAGCCATCCATGGAAAAGAAGTATGTTAACCGCTTTTTATCGACATACAAATCCTGGAGAGATCGATCAGTAGAATGCAAATTGCGTTCGTATAGGTAGCTGTTGGTAGTTTCATCTAGCATGGGGGACGGATCTACTTGCAGCCGAGTAATAGACCCGGCCAGGAACCAAATCGTCGACAGGAAAGGTACAAACATTGATTGTACAGGAAAGTTACACTGCAGAATTTATGTCATGGGTCACTGTCTACAGAAAAAATATACACATAGGTGTGTAGCTACACCCATTTTAGGTATATGCATTATTTACACAAAAAAATCAAATTTTCATGTCAATATTAAAGCTGACGTATTCCATAAAATATGCCCATGGTAAAAATAAAATGAGTTAATTATTCTTGCCATAAAAGATAAGCTTCACCTCTAGTGTACAGGTGAGAAAAACTATAAGATAACCGTATATGTGCCTATAGTTAGTAGCAAATAGAATTCCAATATTATAAGAATGGTTGAAAAGGAATATTTATCCTCTTATAGGCAAATAAACTAAATGGACCACTCCAATATTCTGATCGACAAGTATAATTTTATTCAATTATTTGAAAAAAAAATTCAAAAAATTAAGGCAAGGAGGATAGATGAATTAAGATGTTGTTGGTCAGGTCAAGGAGGATAGCAATGAAAAAGTTCAAGGGTGCGTTTGGTTCTCACACTATCCTCGCCTGGCCTTGCCTTGCCTAGATGGCACGAGCAACGAGAAGTTTGCCCAGCCAGGAGAGCCATTTTAGGATCAGCCTAAATGTCCCTCACAATCACCTTGAATTTTAATTTTCCTCAAATTCCTCTTTTATTGTTCGTAGTCAAATATTGATCTTTTGGCAAAGATTCACCATAAAACGACTTATAATTTGGAACGGAGGGAGTAGTATATAGATTTACATGAGGAAAATTGGACTGGGTCCATATAGCACGAGCTAGCACAGGCCCTGGATCAGCCCCTCTACATATAATGGTAAAGAACTTTGGAATTTTATGCTTCGAATCAGCTTTTTCTTTGTTAGTAGCGAGAACGCATGTGCGACACATAGTTAATAGGAAATAAGACTACATGAGTAGGTAGTTGAAGGATTAGGAATTTCAACTTCTAAAGATCAAATGATGTTAGAAAGGTCATAGTGTGGGCAGATACGGGCGTCGTACGCAAGGCGGTTATGTTTTTTGGGCAGTGAAAAATGTAGCCTTGGAACGGTGGAAACTCTCTAGAAAGTGTTCTTTTTTGTTAACTTCACAAATTAATCAATGCACTTTCCCCACAGGTAAGACATGGGTGCTTTGTAGGAGTGGGTAGAAACATTAGGTGGAAACTATTTTCAATTATACTGGATCCTTATAAATTGTAAGATATAAACCAAAGAATGAGTAACTCATTTATATATGTTAAGTATGTATATTGTAATAATTATCATAACAACAAAAATCATTATGTTAGGAAATTATGGGCATCCAAACATGAATCTAATTCCATCATTATTAATCACAAAATCAATATGTTTAGGATGATACCATCATTATGATGCAATCCTTTTATATTAATATTTTTTAATCTTTTTAAGTTCCTACAGGTAATACCGTAAGTCCAATCGGTCTTAATTTTTTTATGGTTGTCAATGCTTGTAATTTAAGAAAAAATATTAGAAAAATAATAATAAAAATTTATGTTCACCACATTGTTAACGGATATCAAACGTGTGTTACCAATGTGCACCACATTGGTAATAGACTTTGTTAAAGTCCGTACTAATATCATTGATAATAGACATTGTTAACGTCTGTTACCCAAACAAAGTTAATGGTAATCAAACAATAATTAAGATCCGATGGACCTTCTTAGGAACAGATGTAAAACAATAATTATTACCTTTTAACCTTTCGTGTAACGGCATTACCCGCCGGTTACAAAAACATGTTATCTAAAATGCATTTTCACCGTAGTGTATTGCAAAATAAATTAATACCTCGTTGGTATTAACTTGTGGTACATATTTGTGCATACGAACATTTAGAAGAAGAACCTTGTGCATACGAACCTGCGTGGGTATGTGGAGTTTTATTTCTCGTATGGTCAGGTTGCAAAAATTTGACATGTGGTTAGGTCCTGATCAACCCTTGCAAAGTTAATAACGCATACTGCTAGCTACGTCCTTTGCAGCGGTCGATCTCATCTTCATTAATATAGTTAAATTTATATCGCTGAAAGTTTGTTCTCTAGAAGTAGCTAAACTAGCAGAGCATCCCCAGTAGCTTACCTAAAGTGAGTTGTTGTACCTAAAAACTATCAGAATACCTAAAAACACTCCAAAATAATGCTCCAGCAGCATACCTATATAGATTGCTATTTTAGACCCTGACCTAAATTTCTCTCTTCTTATCCAAATATACCGATCCAAATTTTGGATTGCTATAATTTCTTCTCCACGCGGGAGAGCCAACCGCTAGCATGGGACTTTTCCCTGCCTGTCCCGTCGCTTCGCTTGCCGCCAACCTTCGCCATCTCCATTGTCCGGCCGCCGGTGTGCCATCAGATCCACTCGAGCTCACCATCCACCAACCCGGCTCCATTGTCCGGCCACCGGTGTGCCATCGGATCCACTCGAACTCACCATCCACCAACCCAAGCCCAGCTATGGCGCGAGCTCCGCGGCTTCGGGTGACCCACTCCGCATGGGCGAGCTCGAGACTCGATGTCATGGCCGCCCGCCCCGCCGGCGCATGGGCGAGCTCGAGCCTCGTGGCAGCGGCCGACCGCATAGGCGAGCTCGAGGCCCGGCGCGGTGGACGCCCTACCCGCCGCTGCAGGGGCGAGCTCAGGGCTCAGCGCGGGGCTGCGGGTGGATCCGTGACCGAGGAAACGGAGGAGAAGAGGGATGGGGAGAAGAGAAGGAGGGCTATGTCACTGACCTATGGACCCCACTTGTCATTGTGATGTGTTCTGAAAATAGGTCTTCACTTATGCATATGCTGCTGGAGAAGGCAATCTTTGGATACCTATATTTTTCTCTCCCTCATATCTAAAAGTGTTTTTAGTCACCATATATACATATGCTGCTGGAGATGCTCTAAGCACTAGAAGACCAAACGGGCCTAACTCGCATCATTTGGCTGGCCCACCTAGCTAGGCGCGATCGTTTTGCCTCGTGCAGTGATTGGTTCCATAAGCCTGTGTGTGTGCTTTGCGCGAAGGGAGGCATAGGTGTCTGCTGCCGAGCATGACACGTGATTTGTCTTTTTCTTGTTAAGATATCCCTTTAATTAAGGGATAATTATGGGCTTATACGAAACTATTCTGAAGGTTTACGGCTATATATATGGACCTGTATTTGATTAATGAGAATAAGAGAAACAGTTTTCCACCGAGGAAAATTAATTACTAAGCCTGCTTACCTGAAGATAAAGACCGAGTCCCTGGGTTTCCTGGAGAGAATCCAAGGCGACATTTGTGGTCCTATTCACCCCATATCAGGGCCATTTAGATACTTTATGGTTCTTATATGTACTTCTGCCTGTAGTCGCACATCTGACCGTGGGATGCTTCTACTAGGTGGAGCCACGTATGCCTGTTGTCTACGCGGAACCACGCATTTGCAAAACTTATTGCTCAGATCATTCGATTGCGCGCTAGCTTCCCGGAGAACCGCATAAAAACAATCAGAATGGATAACGCTGAAGAGTTCACCTCAAAAGCATTCAATGATTATTGTCTTGCTCTGGGTATCAATGTAGAGCATTCCGTGCCCCATGTGCACACACAAAATGGGCTTGCTGAATCTTTAATTAAAAGAATAAAATTAATTGCCAGACCGCTTTTACAAGACAGTAGACTTCCCACCAGAAGTTGGGGACACGCAGTGCTGCATGCTGCTTCCTTAATCCAATATAGACCATCTGCATATCACTCTGCTTCCCCTCATCAATTAGCGCGTGGACAACCACCAGTGATTTTCTATCTGCGAAAATTCGGTTGTGCTGTATATGTACCGATATCACCATCCCAGCGTACGACTATGGGACCTCACCGGAAGTTGGGGATTTATGTGGGCTATGATTGTCCCTCCATAATTAAATATTTAGAACCTAAGACTGGAGATCTATTTACGGCTAGGTACGCTGATAGTATCTTCGACGAGGAGCATTTCCCGGC
>OAMR01000381.1:242112-274531 GCA_900205405.1 Echinochloa crus-galli | reverse complement strand
TAGCACCACACAAGCGTC
This sequence comes from Echinochloa crus-galli, assembly GCA_900205405.1. Classification (NCBI taxonomy): domain Eukaryota; kingdom Viridiplantae; phylum Streptophyta; class Magnoliopsida; order Poales; family Poaceae; genus Echinochloa; species Echinochloa crus-galli. The sequence continues at coordinate 274,513 of OAMR01000381.1, read as the reverse complement.
CATACAAGCCAATACATGCAAACATATTTAATCTATTAGAACAGTACACCAAACAGTAGAAACAGTACACAAAAAGGTTTTAGAATTAATCTACGCTTCGCTACGAACACATGAGCGCAAGAATCACACTAATCGGAGCTAAAACGTGAAAGTTATGGGGTTTTTAAGATCTAGGGACTAATCTGTGAGAAACCGAGGACCTATACGTAATTATGCGTATAACTACGAGGGCTAACGCGCAAAAACGGCAGAGCTGGACCGCGGGTTCTATGTTTCAAAAACCCAGGGGGGTTTCCGCGAGAAAAAGGACCTATTGGTAAATATTTTCCTACTGGAGTGGGCCGCGGGTTGAATAGCTGAAAGACGGAGGGTTCTTTTAGAAAAGTGCCCGGCGCTGACCGTTGTCTGGCTCTGTTGACCAGGGGCGAGGCGGACAGGGACCGTTGGATCCAGATCCAACGATCCAGATCGGATCGTGCGAGGGAGGGAGCTGCCGGCGGCGGCGGGCGGCGGCGCTGCTGTGCTCCACGGCGGCGCTTCGCCGGAGCGAGGCAGAGATCGCGCTAGGAGCCACGGTTTCGATCGGGGTTTGGCTCTGGAGCATCAGGACGATGCGGCGAACTCACCTAGCTAGTTCTCGACGTGGACGGAGGCGCGTCGGCGGCTGGCGACGAGGAGCGGCGGGCGGCGGCACTGGGCGCACGGCTCGCCGGCGATTCGGTGGGTGAGGGTCCTACGTGAGACGCGCATCGGAGAGGGGAGATCGAGGGAAGTGCGTAGAGCAGCTCACCACCGGAGAAGACGACCGGGAGCCCAGTCGACGGCGGAGGAGGCAGCCGGCGGCGGGAAGCTGTCGCGGGGGGAGGGGCTCCGGCGGATGTCCGGCGACGGGGACCGGCTGGAGAGCTCCGTCCCGACGAGGAGGTGCTCGTGGTGGCCTCGGACCGACCCGGCGACCAACGGAGGCGGCGGACCGGCGTCAATGGCGGCGGCGGTGCTCTGTGCGGAGGGCGAGACGGGGAGTGGTGGCCGGCAGCAGCTAGGGCACGGGCTCGGCGGCGACGCGGCTAGGGTTGAAGCGATGGAGGGTGAGGAGCGGCGCGGCGGCGTGGGCCAGGTTAAGTAGGCGCGGGGGAGCCGGGGCCTCGGCGTGCGGGCCATCCCCGGCGGCCGCGCCATTAGCGGGCGGAGGAAGGGGAAGGTGACGCCAGCGCTGCGTCAGCGGTCTGACTGGCGGGGCCCACACGACAGTGAGAGAGAGGGGGCTGCGGGTGCGGAGCAGGCCGGCTTGGCGGGCCGGATTGGCGAGCTGGTTGGGCCGTTGGCGGGCCAGGAGCGGGGCGGGGTGGCTGGCGCGCGCGCGGGCTTGGCTGGGCCGAAAGCGGAAGGAGAGAGGGGCTGGGCCAAGCTGAGGAAAAAGAAGAAGGGGAAGAAAAGGCCTGGGGAAAGAGTTCAGGGAGGGAAAGTGGACTCAGGCTTTAACAATCCCCTTAAAATGAATCTCGTCCTCGAGATTCGGATGTGGATGGGAATAACTGCGTGCACCTTCTGCTTGATTAACTTGATGGTGTTCCATTGGACCGTTTGCCTGGTACTCCACTTTTTCTCCCGATTCTGAGGTCAGTTGTACCGTCCTTCTTGCACATTGGATTACCGCGTCATACTTGACTAACCAGCTCATCCCCAGGATTAGTTCAAAACCGATAGAATCCAGAACTATTGGGTTCACTCCAAAGTCTACCCCCCTTATTGTGATGACAGTTGTGGAGCAGCGCAAATTGGCCCGTTGCTCTCCCCCGGGTGAGCTAACTAACATGGTATTCCGCATGGGTCTTAAAGTCATTAAGTTCTTTTTCACAAAAGCAGAGGATATGAATACATGCGATGCTCCAGAGTCAAATAAAACAGTGGCAGGGGCTGAGTTGACAAGGAACGTACCCACAACCACATCGGTAGCTCCTCCTGCGGTCTCCGCATCCACATGGTTGAGCTTGCCCCTCACATGGTTCTGCTGGCCACGGTTGGCTCGTGCCTGTTGCTGGTTCTCATTCCGGTTGTTGTCTTGACCGGCAGCATTCTGGGCGCGACGGAGACAAACATTGGCGTAATGTCCCAGCTCTCCACAGTTATAACATGCCCTGGGATTCACTGGAGCATTGTTGTTGGGGTTGGGGCGCTGAGCAAAACCATTCTGCTGCTGGTTGTGCGGTACAGGACCATCCTGCGGCTGGTTCTGGAGGTGTTGCTGCTGTTGTGGTGCCGGGGCGTACTGATGATGCGGCTGAAACTGAGGGCGCTGCTGATACTGGTTGCGATTCATCAGGCTAGACTGTCCCTGGAAACGCTGCGGGTTCACCACCTGCTGATTCCCTGGCTGAGGGTTGAAACGGGGGCGGCTGCTGCTCCCTGGCTGCTGGCCCATAAACTTCGTCTTCTTGTCTTCCATTTCCCAACGCTTGTGTTCTAGCATCAGGGCGTTGTTCACCAAGTCTTGGAAGGTGGGAAAAGTGATGCACATCAGCTGATACTGCAGGGCATCCTGCAACCCATCACGGAATCTGGTCTGCCTCTTCCTGTCAGTCGACACATCATCTGGGGCATAGCGAGCAAGCTCGATGAACTTGTCGCGGTATGCGGTGACGCTCATCCCTTCTTGCTTGAGGGCCAAAAACTCCTTCTTCTTCAGCGTCATCAAGGCCTCTGGCACATGATGGGAGCGGAAGTTGTCGCGGAACTCTTGCCAGGTGATCTGCGTGCGGTCTGGGTGGGCATACTGGTATGCGTCCCACCAATCTAAAGCTGGCCCACGGAGCTGTCCTCCTCCATACAGCACCTTCTCCCTGTTGTTGCATTGAGCAATGTCGAGTTCCCATACACCACCCGAAGTGGAGTATCCTTGAGAGCAGTCTGGAACGCCGTATTGTACATATACTCAGCCCACGGCAACCAACGAACCCACTGACGAGGACGATCCCGGGTTAAGCAACGGAGATACATTACAATCACCTTGTTGGCCGCCTTAGTCTGACTATCTAATTGAGCATGGAAAGAGTCATATGCAGCTTAGTGCCGGTGAGACGCATCAGCTCTTTCCAAAAAGACGATGTAAAGACCGGATCCCGATCAGACACCATGGACTGTGGAATGCCATGCAGACGAACTATTTCCCCAAAGAAAGCCAGCAACCGACTCAGCAGAGTACTCTCCTTAAACCTTAATCCAAGACTAGATGGTGGTAGACTTGCGTCTACGCCCATCACACTCATTACAAAAATTCAACTCAAACATAAGCATAATAATAAGCAAACAAAGCACTTAGGAACAAGGTTCACACAAGACTTGACATTACTGGGTTTTAACTCGACTCCAAAAACGTATACTACTCGATCTTTATTACAAACTCATGGTAGGATCCTAAGGATCGGCGAAGGTAGGGGCAAACGGCTCTGACACGATCTCCTCTGGCACAGGGAGTCTCTTAAGCGCCCCCATTCATTTCTCTGAAGAAGAAGAGGGCATGGTCTGCAGCATCGCGGATCCCTTCGTCGAAGGTTGGCCATGGGGCTATGGCTCTGTAGACTCGCTCCACATGGTACATTCCATTGGCATCCGGAGTCTTCCGGTATATGGTGACGGCTGTCCACCAGGTGCAGGCATGCCCTCCATAGTGTGAACATTCTCCCGTGTAGAGTGGAGGCTTCTGGTAGCCTCGTCCACTGAGCAGTGCCCAAAGCTGGCGAGCGGAGTCTTCATGTTGCCCCACGGAGTAGAACACGGCTGTTGCTGGTGCTGCCCACTCTGGCGTTATTGGTCCACGACGGATCTGGGGAAGAGCTTCTGACCTTCTAGCGGTCCTCTTGGTGCGAGCCATCGAACTGCCAAAAGAAACAAAAAAAAAGAGAACAAAATTTTAGAAATTTTTTGTAACAAATGGAAGTAGGAAGGACAGAGAACACAAATTTTATAAATAGAACTCCACCCGTTTTTTTTGATAAAATGAGAGGGGGAAAGACAGAGCTAAATCTAAACGTCCGTTCTATCTAGGCTGCGGTCCTACAGTCAGCACGGCTCTGATACCATTCTGTCACACCTAGGTTTACACAGAAACCTGAATGCTACTGTATGTGTGCCCAGGAAGTCCACAGAACACATACAGCTTACAAATATGGTATTACAGAGTTCACAATGCTCGAATAAAATGTTTACATCAGAGTTTAACACAATTAAGTAAACAAAACAGCGAAAGTCTATTTATTAACTCTCTCTAGTAAGCGGAGCAGGGACTCTGACTGGTTGACCACAGCTTAGTAATAGGGCAGATCCTCCGGGTACTCAGCAGCAGCCACATCATTATCATAACCATCTGTTACCCATCCGGGATTTTGTTGAATAGCAGCAAGTGTAAGTAAAACTATTTACTTAGCAAGTACAACACGGATTTTGAAGGCTCAAAAGAAAGGCTTGACACGGCTGAACTGCATTAGCAATTTTAGTTGATTCTTTTTAACATAATCCAAAGTTACTACAATAATATTTGTTTGATCCGACGGCGTTATGGGAAGCATGGGTGAGAGTATGGTTTGATCCACCGAGGACGGAGTATCCGTTGGCTATGTCCCCGTGAGGCACAGTCCCGTGTTGGGAGCCACCGTATGGCGGGGGCTTCACACGTTGCGCTCTTTATTTTGTTGTTGTTGTTCTTTTCCGCGCTTGGACGCCATTGACCCCCTCGTGTTGCGACATGGGCGTAAGTCAATCTCGGTGCCTTGGGTCATGCTGCCTAGGTTGTACCATAACGGCTACTGTTTTGTTAGGGTGTCTTGTGAAAAGCCTCGTAGCGTCCCTATGCAGTCACACCTCGGAAGTGTTGATGTGTGTGGTTGGGTGCGACGTTCTTTGAGCGTTTACGCGACTGGTGGGTAAAGGGTGAAACCTCTGCAGAGTGTACAATCTATCATGATAGCCCTGCTCAGGGTCACGAGCGGCCTGGATCCTTTTTGATTAGAAGCTGGTGATATTTATTACTGTTTAATGTCCACTTCTACTTTATTAATTGGGTTACAACTGGGATCCATGACTGTGTCTCACGGGGACATAGCCGATGGATCTTCCGTCCTCGGTGGATCAAGACATACTCTCACCCATGCTTCCCATAACGCCGGCGGCCCGTCGGTAACCACTGTCAAGCTAGAGACGTACAAGCTACTTGTCCAAGACCAGAGCCATTATAGTTCTGGCGGTGGCGACAGGCTCCTGGGTTGCCGCTTTAAGAACCAGTCCTTACGGAGAGACACTAGGGCCAAGCACGAAGCGCACGCCCTAGCTCCCTGATCCATGTTGCTAAAAAGCAAGTTTTACCATTAACATTAAAGTGAACCATTAAGTCAAGATTACCAGTTAAACAAAGGTGCCAGTAGCTGCGCTTAGCAAAGTTCTACCCAAATGCAATAACCCAAGGTAATCAACGTAAAGGATAAACAAAGCTAGGTACAACCTTAAAAGGGTAACAATTTAGACACATGCATATGCAGTAAATAATGTAAAGGTGTGTTTAGCTAGCAAGGATTGTTCATGCTATACTTGCCTTCGTCAAACTGCTGCTGCTGGATCCAGATCCAACGATCCAGATCGGATCGTGCGAGGGAGGGAGCTGCCGGCGGCGGCGGGCGGCGGCGCTGCTGTGCTCCACGGCGGCGCTTCGCCGGAGCGAGGCAGAGATCGCGCTAGGAGCCACGGTTTCGATCGGGGTTTGGCTCTGGAGCATCAGGACGATGCGGCGAACTCACCTAGCTAGTTCTCGACGTGGACGGAGGCGCGTTGGCGGCTGGCGACGAGGAGCGGCGGGCGGCAGCACTGGGCGCACGGCTCGCCGGCGATTCGGTGGGTGAGGGTCCTACGTGAGACGCGCATCGGAGAGGGGAGATCGAGGGAAGTGCGTAGAGCAGCTCACCACCGGAGAAGACGACCGGGAACCCAGTCGACGGCGGAGGAGGCAGCCGGCGGCGGGAAGCTGTCGCGGGGGGAGGGGCTCCGGCGGATGTCCGGCGACGGGGACCGGCTGGAGAGCTCCGTCCCGACGAGGAGGTGCTCGTGGTGGCCTCGGACCGACCCGCCAGGGAGGGAAAATGGACTCAGGCTTTAACAACTTTTCTACAGCTCAAACAAATGCAAATTAAATTCGAATTTAAACAGAATTTAAATTCCAATTTAATTTGCTAACAACCAAAAAGCAATGCAACAGCATGAATGCAGCAAAAATGTTTCTATGCCTTATATTTGATTTTAATTTCCAGAAATTTTATATTTAGCCTATATTAATCATGAGCAATCTACTAAATAATCAATTAATTACTAGAAAATTTAAAATAGGCCATTTTAGGGTGTTACATGCTTCTATAAAATTGAGTCCAATGTCCGCCCAAACTGCCGTCGGCACAGGAAGCGGCATCAGTAACCCAGCCGGATGTAGATGTTCTGATTTATAGCGCTGACAGGTAGCACAAGCCCTGAAATAATCTTGCACAAGCCTCCTGAGATTTGGCGAATGAAAATCCCTGTGCAGACGGTGTAGTGTGCGCTGAACCCCTTCGTGACTGTCATTATGTACTGCAGCCACAATTTCCTGGAGAAGAGGACTTCCCGGAGGAACATACAATCACCCTGCGAACGCCACCAGCGACCACGGCGCGGCCCGCTGATCAGCTAGGATCTCCTCCTTAAGAGCACGCAAGGCCGGATCAGTGTCATGAGCGCGCCGAAGTCGATCGATGAAATCAAAGTGCGGGCTGGACACTGCCATGACTGTACCCTCTTCAATGTCACGCCGTGAAAGGGCGTCAGCAACCGTGTTGTTGATACCTGCTTTGTACTCCGCAGTAAAATCGAACCGAAGCAATTTGCCCACCCAATGGTGCTGCGGAATTGTGGCCAGCGATCCTCTTCCACGCTGCCCGATCTATCCTCCCCGGCCGGCCATCGTTCTGCGTCGCCATCTACCACCACCACAACCTATGCCATAGTTCCAGATGGATTTTCCTCAATTTGATGGGAAATCTGATCCGCTCGCCTTCATCAACCAATGCGAGGCCTACTTCAACCGGGAACGCATCTTGGAGGAAGAGAAAGTGTGGATGGCTTCCCGTCATTTGGCGGAGGACGCACGGATGTGGTTCCTCCAAATTCAGCGGGATGAGGGCACCCCGGCGTGGCGCCGCTTCACCGAGCTGCTGCATCTTCGCTTCGGCCCTCCTCCAGCACCAGCAGCGCCGCACCCGACGGCACCGCTAGACCCAGCATCGACCAAGATCGCCGACATCCTGTCCAAGATCGACGGCATCATGGACCGCTTGGACGGCAAGGGAACGCCCTCCACGGCGTCCTCCGCCGCGGGCGGCGATTCTACCGCGGCCGTCGGTTCCACCGCGGCTGTTGATCCTGCCACGGGCGCCGCCACACCGGCCGTTGATTCCGCCGCGGCTGTTGATTTTGCCGCACCGGGCGCCGATTCCGCCGTGACCGCGCCTTCGTCGACGCGGCATCAATTCCAGCACCGCGGCATCTTGCTGTCGCCCCAGTGCTTGGCGCTCCCAACACCACCTCCTCCGACTACCTCAGGCCCTTCTCCGATTACTTCGAGCTCGGCATCGACTACCATCGAGGGACTCCAGCAACTGCAGCTTCTACGCAAGGAGAAGCTACCAGATACATTGCTGGATCATCCGGCGCTCAACCACATGGTAGTGATTACTGCCGTTCTGCATGGGGACTACATTCATGGTGGAGCTGACGTCGTTCATACGACATCGAGCCCTGCAGTTCCTTCCTGCGGAAGCATTTTGGGAGCAGAGAAGCAGCTTCTAGATGGATATCCTTCACCCGCGTACATCTGCCGTGGGGCTATGAAGGACTGGAGCCATGGCCTCCACCTGACCACCACAGCTCGAGGGCGAGCTGTCTTCGGACGGGGGAGGAGATGTCATGGGTAGGAAGTACTGTTCACGCTGTGAACAGTAACAGAGCACAGATATTTGGAAAGATTAGATTAGATTGGTTTGTTATTTCCTTAAAATTAGGGATTGGTTTCTTAAGAGTTAAGTCAGGGTTTCTTTAGGGTCAAGCAAATCTATCTATATAATGAGAGTAGTTGTATCAATGAATCAATGAACAATGAAGAAACAATTCTAGTCTCCCCCAATCTCTCAAGCTCTTGGCAAAGTATAAGGCCTAGTTACTCCAAAATATCCAACACCATTACATCAGTGTTATGGGAGTGGGACCGTGAACAGTAGCCATGGGTTAGGGTTAGTTAGAGATAATAGTACCGGATTGGGATTCTAGTGTTTAGGGTCAAGTCTTCTCATCTATATAAGGATGGGATTGTATCTCCTAGGAATCAATGAACGAAGAAATAATATTACCAGAATCTAGTCTCCCTCCACGCCGACTTTGCCCGGCCTTCTTCTCGGCAATGGTTATCCTCTAATGGACCTCAGTCCATAACATCTGGTATCAGTTAGCTTCAGTTTCGATCTGTTTCCATCGCTTCTGCTGCCGTCGCATCATTAGCGGACTTATGCCACGAGGCTTCTGCTGCCGTCGCTTCATTGGCGGACTTGTGGCATGAGGCTTCTGATATAGTCGCATCGTCGTGCCGCGACTTAAAGGCGGGTTGTGCAAAGCTGCTCGACGCCTTCACAAGATTTCAGCGAAACGAGGCGGCGCTGCGCCTCCAGGCTGGGGCACGCGGGATGTGTGCCCGACGTAAAGCGGCGGCGCTGCGGCTACAGCGCGAGGTGGCGGTGCGCCTCGAGCAGTCTGCGGCGGCATTATGCCAGGTTTGGGCGGCGCGGGCGCAGCCACCTGCAGCGGCGCGCACCATCCTAGCGAGGAAGACGGCGTGGCCACTGCGCAAATCGCGGGGCAGTGCCTATCTTTCTCCACGATCGGCACATGGTACGGCGTGATCTTAGGCGTCACGGATGGGTTCGGCGGCAACGGCGGGCTCCTCTGCTCTGGCCCTCGCAGCAGGGGTGCAATGGGTTTTATTTCCCTGGGATTCAGGAGACGCTCAGGCCACCATAAATAAGGAGTCTTTATTTATTTTGTCTTTTAGCCGAGATGTAAAAGGCTAGTCATGTGTCAAGTCGGTCATAGTCGTCGTTCTGATGCAGCTCAAGGGCGAGCTGCTCAAAAAGGGGGGAGCAGTGTTATGGGAGTGGGACCAGCTAGGCCTTCGGGCCAGATGGGCCTCGGTGGCCGGCGTGCTACAGTAGCCCATGAACAGTAGCCGCGGGTTAGGGTTAGTTAGAGATAATAGTACCGGATTGGGATTCTAGTGTTTAGGGTCAAGTCTTCTCGTCTTTACCTAATTATAAAGCAATGATTGATTCAGCGGTACGTCATATTTTTATAAAAAGAACCCTAAAGTTTATGAGTATTAGGTAGAGATATAATTATTTTTGCATAAGCCCCCTTGAAGTTTCATTAAATCAATCTGTTATCCGTCCCACGTGTGTTTTCCTTCTCCTACTCGATTCCGGCCCCTACCGAACTAATCCAAGGCTATGTGACTCCAACTAGATCTTTGTCGTCTCTCCATGTGCACAAATAGGAGCCAGAGTCCCCTGCCTCACCTAGAAATTTTTTTTGCCAAGCTCAAGGCTCAAGATGTCATCGCATGCCGGCGCACGGGCCATCCGAGATCCTGGTGGTTCGGCATAAGGTCAGATAGGATCGTAGAGAAGCCTGGCCATGATTGAGAGGAGCTGCTTAAGGTAGAGGAAGGTGCGGTGAGGTATGAGCTGCCAGAGTTGGACGACGACTACCCAATGGTCCGAGTTGACCTATGCACCGGAACAGGAGTCCCAAAGTCAGTCCTGGACGATGAACTTGATGGGAGCATCTTGTCGAGATTGACACCATGGAGCACATAGTTAAGGAGGTGCTTGAAGAACAAGATGTGGAGACAGCCGCGTTGATGCGGAAGGGCGAGATCTGCATGAGCTTAGGGAACGGGTCACGCACAGCTAGGCGGCGGCTCAAGGTAGGATGAGGAATCCGAGCTGTAGAACATGGTGGCGTGGTCTAGGATTCTCGATCTTGGTGTTCGATGCTAGTGACAGAACGAGTTTGCAAGTCGAAGTTGCCGGTGGAAGCGTCTGATTTGTTTGGAGGAGCATAATGAGGCCGTTGGCAATGGCTGACCTGCCCTTCTCCTCGAAAGAACAAACGTATAGTAGCATCTCCCACACTCCCATGGTCATACGGCTGCAACAAACCAAGCCAAGCAAAAGCACCAACACAGCCCAATCCACTCGAGTTGCTGCCACTGTTGGTTGCATATTTGTTCTTGGAAACAACAGTTCAAAGAAGCTGCTGGTAACTGTTAAAGAGGAGGCCTTCATGATTGGCTTTGAGTTGGAGCAAAAGAAGAGGAACATCTGCTGATTTGTTCTTGAAGGAGAGGGAGATTGGAAGCTGCTGGTGGTTGACTCTTTTCTAATTTGGGGAGGAGAGCGGTCAAACAATATCAGGGACGAGATAAACAGAGAATTGGAACTAAGAGAAAATTAAACTGGGAGCTGTTGGTGTTGGCTTGCTACCTGGTTTTGGTACTGATGAGAGGGATTAGAGGAAGGGACAGTCTCTTGCGGCTCACAATTTGGACATGGACATAATATTGGCATTGATAGAGAACAAAGAGGAGGAGGAGCTCAAGCTTCTTGCTTGCTGGAGTATGTTCAGTGGAGAAAAAACAGATATGTGAGCTGCTGAGCTGTGCATGGAAGAATCAAGAGAGAACAAGTCAGTGGACGAATGACTGGGGACAGACAGAGGGATGGCAGTAGGGAGAACAGTCGAACTAACAGTGGTACAATAACTATTATGATTTTAGGTGTGTTTAGTTCCAAAAAGAGGAAGGAAAAGTTCGGTGAAAATGTCACATCCGACACTGTAGCACACTGTAGCATTTTTCATTTGTTTGTGGTAAACATTGTCCTATCATGACCTAACTAGGCTCAAAAGATTCGTCACATCAAAACCATGTAATTAGTTTTTTATTTACCCACGTTTAGTACTCCATACATGAGGAGAGACATTTGATGTGATAGGTAAATAGTGAAGTTTGGAGAGAGAATTTTGGAAAGTTTGGTGATTTGACGTGGAACTAAACATACCCTTTGTTATATTAAAAAGTCAATTAATTGTGAACAGTATTGTGTTTTTGTTTCAAAAAAACATAATAGCTGCAAATTAATGCTGATGAAATACTATATGTCATTGTGTTTTACTACATGTAATAATAATTTTCATATAGATGATGAGATGGTACTGACTTTTTTGAAACGATGAGATGGTACTGAAGTAATACATTACATTGCTCAATCGAACAATAATAATATAGAAGATGATAATATATTATTTTATTTTTTAAACTAAACACCCTAATTATTTTCTAAGTATAATTCCAGAGTGGTTGTAGATAGTTCATGAACTTTGTGGATGGTTGAACAACAAAGATTGCTGAGGGATATGGTAATTATTTATATTAACCGTGGCAACGCACGGGCTAAGGGGCTTTCTCTGAAGTATTCGGCAATAACGCCTTGCGGTCGGGACTGCGTCGTCATTCGGCAGAGGCATAGTTCCGCAGGCAAAAGCGGTAGTATTCGGGAAGGCGTGGTGACGTGGAAAAACATAAGGAAAAGGCCGATTCGAACAAGGAACGCAATATGGGCACGAAGAATACCGTATATAGAAGATGATAATATATTATTTTATTTTTTAAACTAAACACCCTAATTATTTTCTAAGTATAATTCCAGAGTGGTTGTAGATAGTTCATGAACTTTGTGGATGGTTGAACAACAAAGATTGCTGAGGGATATGGTAATTATTTATATTAACCGTGGCAACGCACGGGCATTGTGCTAGTCTATATAAGGATGGGATTTTATCTCCTAGGAATCAATGAATGAAGAAGTAATATTACCAAAATCCCCCAAAGAATCTAGTCTCCCTCCACGCCGACTTTGCCCGGCCTTCTTCTCGGCAATGGTTATCCTCTAATGGACCTCGGCCCATAACACACAATCTGCTTTCCCTGAAAGACATCGGCACATGTAAAATATTTCTCGGCATCTTAATTAATCCACTTTCGGCATCTCTATATCACAACCTCTAATGACAACACCAAAACTAGGAGCAAGGTGCGCAAGCTAGATTAGAGTGTCAACTGGCAAGACATGGAGCTCGCCTATGCAGCACTGAGCAGCCTCCTCCCCAAGCTGGGCACCCTTCTCACCGATGAATACAAGCTGCAGAAAGGGGTCGGGGGGAGATCAGGTTCCTGCAAGCAGAGATGGAGAGCATGCAGGCTGCCCTCGATAGGGAGTCCAGGTTGCCGACTCATCAGATGGATGATCTTAACAAGATCTGGGTTAGGGACTTGAAGGAGCTGGTGTGTGATATTGAGGACAGCGTCGATACTTTCATGGTGCGCATCATCGATGCTCCTGTCCACGCCAAGCAGCATAACTTCAGCAAGTTTTTTCATAGGATTGGTTTGTTGACAAAAGCTAAGAGTTGCCACCACATAGCCGATGATATTCAAGACATCAAGAGACGAATCCATGAGGTTGCGATAGGCGAGAAAGGTACAACTCTTTAAATGTTGTGGTGCAGCCTCACACAATCGACGTAGATCCACGCTTGCCTACTCTCTATGAAGATGCAGCAAAGCTCGTTGGCATCGATGGCCCTTCAAAGAAGCCTGTCGACTTGTTATCCAGAGGGGGAGGTGAGAGAAGCCGGAAGCTAAAGGTTGCCTCAATTGTTGGAGTGGGAGGTCTTGGCAAAACAACCATTGCTAATTCGGTGTATGACAGACTCGGGGGTCAATTTCAGTGTCAGGCTTTTGTCTCGGTATCACTAAAGCCAAATATGAAGCAGATTCTCAGTAGCATACTCCGGCAAGTTAGCAAAGACAAGTGTGCTAATTGTGGAGAAAAGGACCGTGACGAGCTTCTAAGGAGCATCAGGGAATTCCTCATCGATAAGAGGTACACATTCACTACCAGAATACTTCACATCCGCCCGTCCCCTCCGCCTCGGCCCTTTTTGGAGCCGGTGCTAAAGGGGCTTCAGCACCGGGTCCAACGGCTAGGAGCTGGGGCGGCGCTGGGATGTGTCTGGGCGAAGGCATTAGCACCGGGTCGTGGCAAGACCCGGTGCTAATGTCACCCTTTAGCACCGGATGCAGCCAGCAACCGGTGCTAATGTGCCCGAGGCCATTTCGCACCGGTTTCTGGCTGCACCCGGTGCTAAAGGGTGTGCATTAGCACCGGGTCTTGCCACGACCCGGTGCTAGCGTGCTTGAATATAGGGGCTCCTCCCCCCCTGCCCGAGCCAGCTGAACACTTCGCTCTGTTCATGCTGCAGGCTTGGGCGCCGGGAGGAAGAAGAAGAAAGAGGGGAGGTGCTGCCAATTTTTTTTCAAAATTTGTGAAGATTCTACTCATCTAAGGAGCACTACAAGGTACACTCTTTTATTCTTTAATGTTTTATTTAGCTGTAATCCTTCTATGCTTTAGAAATAGAGGAATTTGTGAATCAAATAAAGCTAGCTAGAGAGCTTGTGTTCATTGAGGAGAGAGAGGGGAAGGTTGAGTTCATGGTGGAGAGAGAGTGTTCATGTTGTGCTTTAAATGGAGAGAGAAGGCAAGCTAGATAGTATTTTGTTTTGTATGACTTATGTATGACTTGTGAATAGTTATAAGGCCAATGTATTTTATTTATTCGAGAGTTTTATTTATTAAAAGTTGGAATGTATATTTGTTTTTAGAAAATGAATATAGTAATTCAACTGTCTCTTATACACATCTATTCAATATCTTCCCCTGTATTGTATATTTGTTATTTGTTAATAATGCAGATGAATAGACAATGGATGTACGGGGACCCCCACGCTCAGGCGTTCCGTGATGGCCTTAGGACGTTTCTCGATGCCGCCGAGGCTATCAGGACGCCGTCAGGTTTCATGTTCTGCCCATGCACCCGTTGTGAAAATATATAATCGTACAAACAAAGAGGAGCTCTTCAGGTGCATTTGATGAGGTACGGCTTCATGAGGAATTATTCTGTGTGGACGAAGCACGGTGAAAGAGGAATTCTAATGGATGAAGATGAAGAAGACGAGGCCGATGACGACATTCCGTTATTGGCTCAATACTACGGTTCCTTTGCATATGCTGCAATGGGTGATGCCGATGAGGAAGATGTTGCTCGGGAAGGCGATGCTCAGGAAGATGATGAATCCAGACCATTTAGATCAGCTATAGAACGACGTGGTGCAATGTCTTGTCAGCTTTGAGATGATATGAGAAAGACCGCGGCAATGATAAGAAACTGAAAAAGATACAGCGCATGTTGCAGGACCACAAGACTGACATATACCCAGATTGCAAAGAGGGGCTAAAGAAGTTGGGTACCACACTTGAACTTCTGCAGTGGAAGGCAACAAATGGTGTTACAAAGCTAATAATAGCTTGTTTGCTTGCTGAATAAGCACAAGAATCAATAATTTTCATAATAGGTAGATATTTTCATAAACGCATAATATAGCATTATTGAATTGCAGAAGATACATGCATGTCCTAATGACTGTATCCTCTATCGCGGACAGGACGAACACTTGGATCGTTGTCCGGTTTGCACCTGCGCACGATACAAGATCAGGCGGGACGACCCTGGTGATGTTGGGGGAGAGCGTTCTAAGAAAAAAATCCCTGCGAAGGTGATGTGGTATTTCCCTCTGATACCCCGTCTGAAGCGTTTGTTCAGGAACAAAGACCATGCCAAACTGATGCGCTGGCACAAAGAAGAACGTAAGCAGGATGGCATGTTGAGACACCCCGCCGATGGATCCCAGTGGAGGAACATCGACAGAGCATTCCCAGAGTTTGATGCTGATGCGAGGAATGTTAGGCTTAGTTTAAGTACCGATGGCATGAACCCTTTCGGTGAAATGAGCAGTAGTCATAGCACTTGGCCCGTGACTGTTTGTATCTACAACCTACCCCCCTGGCTCTGCATGAAGCGGAAGTTCATTATGATGCCAGTGCTCATCGAAGGCCCAAAGCAACCTGGCAACGACATTGATGTGTACCTAAGACCATTGGTTGACGAACTTTTACAGATGTGGAAGAATGAAGGTGTTAGCATGTGGGATGAGGACAAGCAGGAGCAGTTTGACCTTCGAGCACTGCTTTTCATAAGCATCAACGACTGGCCTGCACTAAGTAACCTATCAGGACAATCAAACAAAGGATATAAAGCATGCACTCACTGTTTAGAGGAAACCGAAAGCATGTATTTGAAACATTGTCGTAAAGTTGTGTACATGGGTCACCGTCGATTCCTTCCGGCGAAGCATGAGCTACGAAAGAAATGTGCGCATTTTGGCGGGAATGCTGACCGCCGTACAAAGCCGAGACACCGGAGTGGAGAAGAGCTATTTGATATGGTGAAGGACCTACACGTGGTGTTTGGCAAGGGAGACGGAAGCCAGGCTGCTCCGACGGGCGAGGATGGTCGTGCCGCGATGTGGAAGAAGAAGTCTATCTTTTGGGAGCTACCTTATTGGCAACGTTTAGAGGTCCGTAACGCGATTGATGTGATGCATCTGACGAAGAATCTTTGCGTGAACTTGATAAGCTTCCTGGGTACTTATGGGAAGCCAAAAGATACACTGGAAGCACGACAAGAGCTGAAACGATTGAAACAACGGACTGATCTACATCCAGAAAAGAGAGACAAAGGACGCCAGTACTTGCATCCTGCCAGCTTCACTCTCAGCAAAGAAGAGAAGGCAAGCATGTTTGAATGCTTGAACAGTATCAAGGTTCCGTCTGGCTACTCCTCCAATATTAAGGGAATAATAAATATGAAAGAGAAGAAGTTCACAAACCTGAAGTCTCACGACTGCCATGTGTTGATGACACAGCTGCTTCCCGTCATACTCAGGGGTGTGCTACCAGTAAACGTGCGGAAAGCCATTGTGAAGCTATGTGCATTCCTCAATGCAATTTCTCAGAAGGTGATCAATCCAGACCACTTAGATCAGCTACAGAACGACGTGGTGCAATGTCTTGTCAGCTTTGAGATGATATTTCCACCATCCTTCTTCAATATCATGACACATCTATTGGTTCACCTCGTCAAAGAGATTCGTATATTGGGCCCAGTATTTCTACACAACATGTTCCCATTTGAGAGGTTCTTCGCTGTCCTAAAGAAGTATGTCCGTAATCGTTCTCGTCCAGAAG
The DNA here is from genome assembly GCA_900205405.1 of Echinochloa crus-galli. NCBI lineage: Eukaryota > Viridiplantae > Streptophyta > Magnoliopsida > Poales > Poaceae > Echinochloa > Echinochloa crus-galli. The sequence continues at coordinate 258,188 of OAMR01000381.1, read as the reverse complement.
GATGCATTGCTAAGGGATACGAAACGGAGGAGGTCATTGAATTCTGTGTTGACTTTGTCGACGATCTTATGCCGATTGGTGTGCCCGAATCCCATCACGAGGGGAGACTTGGTGGAAAGGGCACACTAGGGAGAAGATCGATGGTGATCAAGGACGTTGAGACATTTCGTAAAGCGCACCTCACAGTTTTGCAACAATCAACCTTAGTTGCTCCGTACATCGAGGAGCACATGCAGATTCTCAGGGACGAAAACTCAACAAAGTCTGCGGCCTTCATTCAGCGTCTGCACAATAGTACTTTCGCCGATTGGTTGCGAAGACGTCTTATGGGTGTCGAGGGCATTGATGCGCAGCTAGCTTTTGTAGCTAGAGGTCCATCGAGCACGATCTTGACATTCCAAGGATACGACATCAATGGGTATACATTTTACACAAGAGCCCAGGACAAGAAAAGCACCAACCAAAACAGTGGTGTCCGGATCGACGCGACAGACACCAATGGCAATACAAACTCATACTATGGAATCATAGAGGAGATATGGGAACTAGAGTACGGACCTTTGAAGATCCCACTGTTCAAGTGCCAATGGGTGAAGCTGACTGGAGGAGGTGTTAAAGTTGAAGCGGACTATGGAATGACGTTAGTGGACCTAAACAAGATTGGCTTTCTAGACGAACCGTTCGTCCTGGGCAAAGCTGTCACACAAGTTTTTTATGTGAAGGACATGGCTAGCAGACCGAAGAAAGGGGCGGATAAGAAAGGTGGGGGTAAGCAATTGGACCCATCACAAGACGAGCCAAAGCGTCATATAGTTCTTCCTGGAAAGAGAAAAATCGTAGGAGTTGAGGACAAGACGGATGAAGATTATGATATGCTCGATGGCCGGCCTCCATTCTCAGTGGCTGATGACCCAAGCATCCTGTTAGCGGCGGAGGAGACACCGTATCTACGGCGTGATCACAATCAAGGAACATTTGTAAAGAGGAAGTTTATTAGTGTCCGAGTAAACGATGATGCCATGTAATTTCTATTGATTTATAGGATTTTCTAACATTTTATATTGATTTTCTAGTAATTTATAAGATTTTCTAGCATTTTATATTGATTTTCTAGCATTTTATATTGATTTTCTAGCATTTTATATTGATTTTCTAGCATTTTATATTGATTTTCTAGCATTTTATATTGATTTTCTAGCATTTTATATTGATTTTCTAGCATTTTATATTGATTTTCTAGCATTTTATATTGATTTTCTAGCATTTTATATTGATTTTCTAGCATTTTATATTGATTTTCTAGCATTTTATATTGATTTTCTAGCATTTTATATTGATTTTCTAGCATTTTATATTGATTTTCTAGCATTTTATATTGATTTTCTAGTAATTTATAAGATTTTCTAGCATTTTATATTGATTTTCTAGCATTTTATATTGATTTTCTAGCATTTTATATTGATTTTCTAGCATTTTATATTGATTTTCTAGCATTTTATATTGATTTTCTAGCATTTTATATTGATTTTCTAGCATTTTATATTGATTTTCTAGCATTTTATATTGATTTTCTAGCATTTTATATTGATTTTCTAGCATTTTATATTGATTTTCTAGCATTTTATATTGATTTTCTAGCATTTTATATTGATTTTCTAGCATTTTATATTGATTTTCTAGCATTTTATATTGATTTTCTAGTAATTTATAAGATTTTCTAGTAATTTATAAGATTTTCTAGTAATTTATAAGATTTTCTAGTAATTTATAAGATTTTCTAGTAATTTATAAGATTTTCTAGTAATTTATAAGATTTTCTAGTAATTTATAAGATTTTCTAGTAATTTATAAGATTTTCTAGTAATTTATAAGATTTTCTAGTAATTTATAAGATTTTCTAGTAATTTATAAGATTTTCTAGTAATTTATAAGATTTTCTAGTAATTTATAAGATTTTCTAGTAATTTATAAGATTTTCTAGTAATTTATAAGATTTTCTAGTAATTTATAAGATTTTCTAGTAATTTATAAGATTTTCTAGTAATTTATAAGATTTTCTAGTAATTTATAAGATTTTCTAGTAATTTATAAGATTTTCTAGTAATTTATAAGATTTTCTAGTAATTTATAAGATTTTCTAGTAATTTATAAGATTTTCTAGTAATTTATAAGATTTTCTAGTAATTTATAAGATTTTCTAGTAATTTATAAGATTTTCTAGTAATTTATAAGATTTTCTAGTAATTTATAAGATTTTCTAGTAATTTATAAGATTTTCTAGTAATTTATAAGATTTTCTAGTAATTTATAAGATTTTCTAGTAATTTATAAGATTTTCTAGTAATTTATAAGATTTTCTAGTAATTTATAAGATTTTCTAGTAATTTATAAGATTTTCTAGTAATTTATAAGATTTTCTAGTAATTTATAAGATTTTCTAGTAATTTATAAGATTTTCTAGTAATTTATAAGATTTTCTAGTAATTTATAAGATTTTCTAGTAATTTATAAGATTTTCTAGTAATTTATAAGATTTTCTAGTAATTTATAAGATTTTCTAGTAATTTATAAGATTTTCTAGTAATTTATAAGATTTTCTAGTAATTTATAAGATTTTCTAGTAATTTATAAGATTTTCTAGTAATTTATAAGATTTTCTAGTAATTTATAAGATTTTCTAGTAATTTATAAGATTTTCTAGTAATTTATAAGATTTTCTAGTAATTTATAAGATTTTCTAGTAATTTATAAGATTTTCTAGTAATTTATAAGATTTTCTAGTAATTTATAAGATTTTCTAGTAATTTATAAGATTTTCTAGTAATTTATAAGATTTTCTAGTAATTTATAAGATTTTCTAGTAATTTATAAGATTTTCTAGTAATTTATAAGATTTTCTAGTAATTTATAAGATTTTCTAGTAATTTATAAGATTTTCTAGTAATTTATAAGATTTTCTAGTAATTTATAAGATTTTCTAGTAATTTATAAGATTTTCTAGTAATTTATAAGATTTTCTAGTAATTTATAAGATTTTCTAGTAATTTATAAGATTTTCTAGTAATTTATAAGATTTTCTAGTAATTTATAAGATTTTCTAGTAATTTATAAGATTTTCTAGTAATTTATAAGATTTTCTAGTAATTTATAAGATTTTCTAGTAATTTATAAGATTTTCTAGTAATTTATAAGATTTTCTAGTAATTTATAAGATTTTCTAGTAATTTATAAGATTTTCTAGTAATTTATAAGATTTTCTAGTAATTTATAAGATTTTCTAGTAATTTATAAGATTTTCTAGTAATTTATAAGATTTTCTAGTAATTTATAAGATTTTCTAGTAATTTATAAGATTTTCTAGTAATTTATAAGATTTTCTAGTAATTTATAAGATTTTCTAGTAATTTATAAGATTTTCTAGTAATTTATAAGATTTTCTAGTAATTTATAAGATTTTCTAGTAATTTATAAGATTTTCTAGTAATTTATAAGATTTTCTAGTAATTTATAAGATTTTCTAGTAATTTATAAGATTTTCTAGTAATTTATAAGATTTTCTAGTAATTTATAAGATTTTCTAGTAATTTATAAGATTTTCTAGTAATTTATAAGATTTTCTAGTAATTTATAAGATTTTCTAGTAATTTATAAGATTTTCTAGTAATTTATAAGATTTTCTAGTAATTTATAAGATTTTCTAGTAATTTATAAGATTTTCTAGTAATTTATAAGATTTTCTAGTAATTTATAAGATTTTCTAGTAATTTATAAGATTTTCTAGTAATTTATAAGATTTTCTAGTAATTTATAAGATTTTCTAGTAATTTATAAGATTTTCTAGTAATTTATAAGATTTTCTAGTAATTTATAAGATTTTCTAGTAATTTATAAGATTTTCTAGTAATTTATAAGATTTTCTAGTAATTTATAAGATTTTCTAGTAATTTATAAGATTTTCTAGTAATTTATAAGATTTTCTAGTAATTTATAAGATTTTCTAGTAATTTATAAGATTTTCTAGTAATTTATAAGATTTTCTAGTAATTTATAAGATTTTCTAGTAATTTATAAGATTTTCTAGTAATTTATAAGATTTTCTAGTAATTTATAAGATTTTCTAGTAATTTATAAGATTTTCTAGTAATTTATAAGATTTTCTAGTAATTTATAAGATTTTCTAGTAATTTATAAGATTTTCTAGTAATTTATAAGATTTTCTAGTAATTTATAAGATTTTCTAGTAATTTATAAGATTTTCTAGTAATTTATAAGATTTTCTAGTAATTTATAAGATTTTCTAGTAATTTATAAGATTTTCTAGTAATTTATAAGATTTTCTAGTAATTTATAAGATTTTCTAGTAATTTATAAGATTTTCTAGTAATTTATAAGATTTTCTAGTAATTTATAAGATTTTCTAGTAATTTATAAGATTTTCTAGTAATTTATAAGATTTTCTAGTAATTTATAAGATTTTCTAGTAATTTATAAGATTTTCTAGTAATTTATAAGATTTTCTAGTAATTTATAAGATTTTCTAGTAATTTATAAGATTTTCTAGTAATTTATAAGATTTTCTAGTAATTTATAAGATTTTCTAGTAATTTATAAGATTTTCTAGTAATTTATAAGATTTTCTAGTAATTTATAAGATTTTCTAGTAATTTATAAGATTTTCTAGTAATTTATAAGATTTTCTAGTAATTTATAAGATTTTCTAGTAATTTATAAGATTTTCTAGTAATTTATAAGATTTTCTAGTAATTTATAAGATTTTCTAGTAATTTATAAGATTTTCTAGTAATTTATAAGATTTTCTAGTAATTTATAAGATTTTCTAGTAATTTATAAGATTTTCTAGTAATTTATAAGATTTTCTAGTAATTTATAAGATTTTCTAGTAATTTATAAGATTTTCTAGTAATTTATAAGATTTTCTAGTAATTTATAAGATTTTCTAGTAATTTATAAGATTTTCTAGTAATTTATAAGATTTTCTAGTAATTTATAAGATTTTCTAGTAATTTATAAGATTTTCTAGTAATTTATAAGATTTTCTAGTAATTTATAAGATTTTCTAGTAATTTATAAGATTTTCTAGTAATTTATAAGATTTTCTAGTAATTTATAAGATTTTCTAGTAATTTATAAGATTTTCTAGTAATTTATAAGATTTTCTAGTAATTTATAAGATTTTCTAGTAATTTATAAGATTTTCTAGTAATTTATAAGATTTTCTAGTAATTTATAAGATTTTCTAGTAATTTATAAGATTTTCTAGTAATTTATAAGATTTTCTAGTAATTTATAAGATTTTCTAGTAATTTATAAGATTTTCTAGTAATTTATAAGATTTTCTAGTAATTTATAAGATTTTCTAGTAATTTATAAGATTTTCTAGTAATTTATAAGATTTTCTAGTAATTTATAAGATTTTCTAGTAATTTATAAGATTTTCTAGTAATTTATAAGATTTTCTAGTAATTTATAAGATTTTCTAGTAATTTATAAGATTTTCTAGTAATTTATAAGATTTTCTAGTAATTTATAAGATTTTCTAGTAATTTATAAGATTTTCTAGTAATTTATAAGATTTTCTAGTAATTTATAAGATTTTCTAGTAATTTATAAGATTTTCTAGTAATTTATAAGATTTTCTAGTAATTTATAAGATTTTCTAGTAATTTATAAGATTTTCTAGTAATTTATAAGATTTTCTAGTAATTTATAAGATTTTCTAGTAATTTATAAGATTTTCTAGTAATTTATAAGATTTTCTAGTAATTTATAAGATTTTCTAGTAATTTATAAGATTTTCTAGTAATTTATAAGATTTTCTAGTAATTTATAAGATTTTCTAGTAATTTATAAGATTTTCTAGTAATTTATAAGATTTTCTAGTAATTTATAAGATTTTCTAGTAATTTATAAGATTTTCTAGTAATTTATAAGATTTTCTAGTAATTTATAAGATTTTCTAGTAATTTATAAGATTTTCTAGTAATTTATAAGATTTTCTAGTAATTTATAAGATTTTCTAGTAATTTATAAGATTTTCTAGTAATTTATAAGATTTTCTAGTAATTTATAAGATTTTCTAGTAATTTATAAGATTTTCTAGTAATTTATAAGATTTTCTAGTAATTTATAAGATTTTCTAGTAATTTATAAGATTTTCTAGTAATTTATAAGATTTTCTAGTAATTTATAAGATTTTCTAGTAATTTATAAGATTTTCTAGTAATTTATAAGATTTTCTAGTAATTTATAAGATTTTCTAGTAATTTATAAGATTTTCTAGTAATTTATAAGATTTTCTAGTAATTTATAAGATTTTCTAGTAATTTATAAGATTTTCTAGTAATTTATAAGATTTTCTAGTAATTTATAAGATTTTCTAGTAATTTATAAGATTTTCTAGTAATTTATAAGATTTTCTAGTAATTTATAAGATTTTCTAGTAATTTATAAGATTTTCTAGTAATTTATAAGATTTTCTAGTAATTTATAAGATTTTCTAGTAATTTATAAGATTTTCTAGTAATTTATAAGATTTTCTAGTAATTTATAAGATTTTCTAGTAATTTATAAGATTTTCTAGTAATTTATAAGATTTTCTAGTAATTTATAAGATTTTCTAGTAATTTATAAGATTTTCTAGTAATTTATAAGATTTTCTAGTAATTTATAAGATTTTCTAGTAATTTATAAGATTTTCTAGTAATTTATAAGATTTTCTAGTAATTTATAAGATTTTCTAGTAATTTATAAGATTTTCTAGTAATTTATAAGATTTTCTAGTAATTTATAAGATTTTCTAGTAATTTATAAGATTTTCTAGTAATTTATAAGATTTTCTAGTAATTTATAAGATTTTCTAGTAATTTATAAGATTTTCTAGTAATTTATAAGATTTTCTAGTAATTTATAAGATTTTCTAGTAATTTATAAGATTTTCTAGTAATTTATAAGATTTTCTAGTAATTTATAAGATTTTCTAGTAATTTATAAGATTTTCTAGTAATTTATAAGATTTTCTAGTAATTTATAAGATTTTCTAGTAATTTATAAGATTTTCTAGTAATTTATAAGATTTTCTAGTAATTTATAAGATTTTCTAGTAATTTATAAGATTTTCTAGTAATTTATAAGATTTTCTAGTAATTTATAAGATTTTCTAGTAATTTATAAGATTTTCTAGTAATTTATAAGATTTTCTAGTAATTTATAAGATTTTCTAGTAATTTATAAGATTTTCTAGTAATTTATAAGATTTTCTAGTAATTTATAAGATTTTCTAGTAATTTATAAGATTTTCTAGTAATTTATAAGATTTTCTAGTAATTTATAAGATTTTCTAGTAATTTATAAGATTTTCTAGTAATTTATAAGATTTTCTAGTAATTTATAAGATTTTCTAGTAATTTATAAGATTTTCTAGTAATTTATAAGATTTTCTAGTAATTTATAAGATTTTCTAGTAATTTATAAGATTTTCTAGTAATTTATAAGATTTTCTAGTAATTTATAAGATTTTCTAGTAATTTATAAGATTTTCTAGTAATTTATAAGATTTTCTAGTAATTTATAAGATTTTCTAGTAATTTATAAGATTTTCTAGTAATTTATAAGATTTTCTAGTAATTTATAAGATTTTCTAGTAATTTATAAGATTTTCTAGTAATTTATAAGATTTTCTAGTAATTTATAAGATTTTCTAGTAATTTATAAGATTTTCTAGTAATTTATAAGATTTTCTAGTAATTTATAAGATTTTCTAGTAATTTATAAGATTTTCTAGTAATTTATAAGATTTTCTAGTAATTTATAAGATTTTCTAGTAATTTATAAGATTTTCTAGTAATTTATAAGATTTTCTAGTAATTTATAAGATTTTCTAGTAATTTATAAGATTTTCTAGTAATTTATAAGATTTTCTAGTAATTTATAAGATTTTCTAGTAATTTATAAGATTTTCTAGTAATTTATAAGATTTTCTAGTAATTTATAAGATTTTCTAGTAATTTATAAGATTTTCTAGTAATTTATAAGATTTTCTAGTAATTTATAAGATTTTCTAGTAATTTATAAGATTTTCTAGTAATTTATAAGATTTTCTAGTAATTTATAAGATTTTCTAGTAATTTATAAGATTTTCTAGTAATTTATAAGATTTTCTAGTAATTTATAAGATTTTCTAGTAATTTATAAGATTTTCTAGTAATTTATAAGATTTTCTAGTAATTTATAAGATTTTCTAGTAATTTATAAGATTTTCTAGTAATTTATAAGATTTTCTAGTAATTTATAAGATTTTCTAGTAATTTATAAGATTTTCTAGTAATTTATAAGATTTTCTAGTAATTTATAAGATTTTCTAGTAATTTATAAGATTTTCTAGTAATTTATAAGATTTTCTAGTAATTTATAAGATTTTCTAGTAATTTATAAGATTTTCTAGTAATTTATAAGATTTTCTAGTAATTTATAAGATTTTCTAGTAATTTATAAGATTTTCTAGTAATTTATAAGATTTTCTAGTAATTTATAAGATTTTCTAGTAATTTATAAGATTTTCTAGTAATTTATAAGATTTTCTAGTAATTTATAAGATTTTCTAGTAATTTATAAGATTTTCTAGTAATTTATAAGATTTTCTAGTAATTTATAAGATTTTCTAGTAATTTATAAGATTTTCTAGTAATTTATAAGATTTTCTAGTAATTTATAAGATTTTCTAGTAATTTATAAGATTTTCTAGTAATTTATAAGATTTTCTAGTAATTTATAAGATTTTCTAGTAATTTATAAGATTTTCTAGTAATTTATAAGATTTTCTAGTAATTTATAAGATTTTCTAGTAATTTATAAGATTTTCTAGTAATTTATAAGATTTTCTAGTAATTTATAAGATTTTCTAGTAATTTATAAGATTTTCTAGTAATTTATAAGATTTTCTAGTAATTTATAAGATTTTCTAGTAATTTATAAGATTTTCTAGTAATTTATAAGATTTTCTAGTAATTTATAAGATTTTCTAGTAATTTATAAGATTTTCTAGTAATTTATAAGATTTTCTAGTAATTTATAAGATTTTCTAGTAATTTATAAGATTTTCTAGTAATTTATAAGATTTTCTAGTAATTTATAAGATTTTCTAGTAATTTATAAGATTTTCTAGTAATTTATAAGATTTTCTAGTAATTTATAAGATTTTCTAGTAATTTATAAGATTTTCTAGTAATTTATAAGATTTTCTAGTAATTTATAAGATTTTCTAGTAATTTATAAGATTTTCTAGTAATTTATAAGATTTTCTAGTAATTTATAAGATTTTCTAGTAATTTATAAGATTTTCTAGTAATTTATAAGATTTTCTAGTAATTTATAAGATTTTCTAGTAATTTATAAGATTTTCTAGTAATTTATAAGATTTTCTAGTAATTTATAAGATTTTCTAGTAATTTATAAGATTTTCTAGTAATTTATAAGATTTTCTAGTAATTTATAAGATTTTCTAGTAATTTATAAGATTTTCTAGTAATTTATAAGATTTTCTAGTAATTTATAAGATTTTCTAGTAATTTATAAGATTTTCTAGTAATTTATAAGATTTTCTAGTAATTTATAAGATTTTCTAGTAATTTATAAGATTTTCTAGTAATTTATAAGATTTTCTAGTAATTTATAAGATTTTCTAGTAATTTATAAGATTTTCTAGTAATTTATAAGATTTTCTAGTAATTTATAAGATTTTCTAGTAATTTATAAGATTTTCTAGTAATTTATAAGATTTTCTAGTAATTTATAAGATTTTCTAGTAATTTATAAGATTTTCTAGTAATTTATAAGATTTTCTAGTAATTTATAAGATTTTCTAGTAATTTATAAGATTTTCTAGTAATTTATAAGATTTTCTAGTAATTTATAAGATTTTCTAGTAATTTATAAGATTTTCTAGTAATTTATAAGATTTTCTAGTAATTTATAAGATTTTCTAGTAATTTATAAGATTTTCTAGTAATTTATAAGATTTTCTAGTAATTTATAAGATTTTCTAGTAATTTATAAGATTTTCTAGTAATTTATAAGATTTTCTAGTAATTTATAAGATTTTCTAGTAATTTATAAGATTTTCTAGTAATTTATAAGATTTTCTAGTAATTTATAAGATTTTCTAGTAATTTATAAGATTTTCTAGTAATTTATAAGATTTTCTAGTAATTTATAAGATTTTCTAGTAATTTATAAGATTTTCTAGTAATTTATAAGATTTTCTAGTAATTTATAAGATTTTCTAGTAATTTATAAGATTTTCTAGTAATTTATAAGATTTTCTAGTAATTTATAAGATTTTCTAGTAATTTATAAGATTTTCTAGTAATTTATAAGATTTTCTAGTAATTTATAAGATTTTCTAGTAATTTATAAGATTTTCTAGTAATTTATAAGATTTTCTAGTAATTTATAAGATTTTCTAGTAATTTATAAGATTTTCTAGTAATTTATAAGATTTTCTAGTAATTTATAAGATTTTCTAGTAATTTATAAGATTTTCTAGTAATTTATAAGATTTTCTAGTAATTTATAAGATTTTCTAGTAATTTATAAGATTTTCTAGTAATTTATAAGATTTTCTAGTAATTTATAAGATTTTCTAGTAATTTATAAGATTTTCTAGTAATTTATAAGATTTTCTAGTAATTTATAAGATTTTCTAGTAATTTATAAGATTTTCTAGTAATTTATAAGATTTTCTAGTAATTTATAAGATTTTCTAGTAATTTATAAGATTTTCTAGTAATTTATAAGATTTTCTAGTAATTTATAAGATTTTCTAGTAATTTATAAGATTTTCTAGTAATTTATAAGATTTTCTAGTAATTTATAAGATTTTCTAGTAATTTATAAGATTTTCTAGTAATTTATAAGATTTTCTAGTAATTTATAAGATTTTCTAGTAATTTATAAGATTTTCTAGTAATTTATAAGATTTTCTAGTAATTTATAAGATTTTCTAGTAATTTATAAGATTTTCTAGTAATTTATAAGATTTTCTAGTAATTTATAAGATTTTCTAGTAATTTATAAGATTTTCTAGTAATTTATAAGATTTTCTAGTAATTTATAAGATTTTCTAGTAATTTATAAGATTTTCTAGTAATTTATAAGATTTTCTAGTAATTTATAAGATTTTCTAGTAATTTATAAGATTTTCTAGTAATTTATAAGATTTTCTAGTAATTTATAAGATTTTCTAGTAATTTATAAGATTTTCTAGTAATTTATAAGATTTTCTAGTAATTTATAAGATTTTCTAGTAATTTATAAGATTTTCTAGTAATTTATAAGATTTTCTAGTAATTTATAAGATTTTCTAGTAATTTATAAGATTTTCTAGTAATTTATAAGATTTTCTAGTAATTTATAAGATTTTCTAGTAATTTATAAGATTTTCTAGTAATTTATAAGATTTTCTAGTAATTTATAAGATTTTCTAGTAATTTATAAGATTTTCTAGTAATTTATAAGATTTTCTAGTAATTTATAAGATTTTCTAGTAATTTATAAGATTTTCTAGTAATTTATAAGATTTTCTAGTAATTTATAAGATTTTCTAGTAATTTATAAGATTTTCTAGTAATTTATAAGATTTTCTAGTAATTTATAAGATTTTCTAGTAATTTATAAGATTTTCTAGTAATTTATAAGATTTTCTAGTAATTTATAAGATTTTCTAGTAATTTATAAGATTTTCTAGTAATTTATAAGATTTTCTAGTAATTTATAAGATTTTCTAGTAATTTATAAGATTTTCTAGTAATTTATAAGATTTTCTAGTAATTTATAAGATTTTCTAGTAATTTATAAGATTTTCTAGTAATTTATAAGATTTTCTAGTAATTTATAAGATTTTCTAGTAATTTATAAGATTTTCTAGTAATTTATAAGATTTTCTAGTAATTTATAAGATTTTCTAGTAATTTATAAGATTTTCTAGTAATTTATAAGATTTTCTAGTAATTTATAAGATTTTCTAGTAATTTATAAGATTTTCTAGTAATTTATAAGATTTTCTAGTAATTTATAAGATTTTCTAGTAATTTATAAGATTTTCTAGTAATTTATAAGATTTTCTAGTAATTTATAAGATTTTCTAGTAATTTATAAGATTTTCTAGTAATTTATAAGCGGAGTACATGCAGATTCTCAGGGACGAAAACTCTACAAAGTCTGCGGCCTTCATCCAGCGTCTGCACAGTAGTACTTTCACCGATTGGTTGCGAAGACGTCTTATGGGTGTCGAGGGCATTGATGCGCAGCTAGCTTTTGTAGCTCTTAGTCATAGCACTTGGCCCGTGACTATTTGTATCTACAACATACCCCCCTGGCTCTGCATGAAGCGGAAGTTCATTATGATGCCAGTGCTCATCGAAGGCCCGGCACGATCTTGACATTCAAAGGATACGACATCAATGGGTACACATTTTACACAAGAGCCCAGGACAAGAAAAGCACCAACCAAAACAGTGGTGTCCGGATCGACGCGACAGACACCAATGGCTTTCCTTCCGACGGGCGAGGATGGTCGTGCCGCGATGTGGAAGAAGAAGTCTATCTTTTGGGAGCTACCTTATTGGCAACGTTTAGAGGTCCGAATCCCATCACGATAAGTTGGCTTTCTAGACGAACCGTTCATCCTGGCCAATGCTGTCACACAAGTTTTCTATGTGAAGGACATGGCTAGCAGACCGAAGAAAGGGGCGGATAAGAAAGGTGGGGGTAAGCAATTGGACCCATCACAAGACGAGCCAAAGCGTCATATAGTTCTTCCAGGAAAGAGAAAAATCGTAGGAGTTGAGGACAAGACGGATGAAGATTATGAGAGGAACATCGATAGAGCATTCCCAGAGTTTGATGCTGATGCGAGGAATGTTAGGCTTGGTTTAAGTACCGATGGCATGAACCCTTTTGGTGAAATGAGCAGTAGTCATAGCACTTGGCCCGTGACTGTTTGTATCTACAACCTACCCCCCTGGCTCTGCATGAAGCGGAAGTTCATTATGATGCCAGTGCTCATCGAAGGCCCAAAGCAACCTGGCAACGACATTGATGTGTACCTAAGACCATTGGTTGACGAACTTTTGCAGCTGTGGAAGAATGAAGGTGTTAGCGTGTGGGATGAGGACAAGCAGGAGCAGTTTGACCTTCGAGCACTGCTTTTCATAAGCATCAACGACTGGCCTGCACTAAGTAACCTATCAGGACAATCAAACAAAGGATATAAAGCATGCACTCACTGTTTAGAGGAAACCGAAAGCATGTATTTGAAACATTGTCGTAAAGTTGTGTACATGGGTCACCGTCGATTCCTTCCGGCGAAGCATGAGCTACGAAAGAAATGTGCGCATTTTGGCGGGAATGCTGACCGCCGTACAAAGCCGAGACACCGGAGTGGAGAAGAGCTATTTGATATGGTGAAGGACCTACACGTGGTGTTTGGCAAGGGAGACGGAAGCCAGGCTGCTCCGACGGGCGAGGATGGTCGTGCCGCGATGTGGAAGAAGAAGTCTATCTTTTGGGAGCTACCTTATTGGCAACGTTTAGAGGTCCGTAACGCGATTGATGTGATGCATCTGACGAAGAATCTTTGCGTGAACTTGATAAGCTTCCTGGGTACTTATGGGAAGCCAAAAGATACACTGGAAGCACGACAAGAGCTGAAACGATTGAAACACGGCCTTCGTGCCGTGCGATGATGTTTGTGAGCCGGCCTTCTTGCCGTGTGTGTGTGATGTGCATGCAGGTACCCTTGCATGGCCGGCCATGCATATTTGCTTAGCGAACACGTTCGGCCACGCTAACCAAATGTGCATGGCCGAACGCGTTCGTAAAGCCGAACCCGTTCATATGTATTGGAAATATTAGAAGAAAATATTAGAAATATATATGCTTCATATGTATTGAAAGAAATTTATTTTATTGGAAATGCGGTGTTTTGGAAATGCTTCATATTGGAAATGCTTCATATGTATTGAAATATTAGAAAATATTAGAAATTTATTTTATTGGAAATGCGGTGTTTTGGAAATGCTTCATATTGGAAATGCTTCATATGTATTGAAATATTAGAAAATATTAGAAATTTATTTTATTGGAAATGCGGTGTTTTGGAAATGCTTCATATTGGAAATGCTTCATATGTATTGAAATATTAGAAAATATTAGAAATTTATTTTATTGGAAATGTATTTTATTGGAAATGCGGTGTATTGGAAATGCTTCATATGTATTGAAAATATTAGAGGAAAATATTAGAAATATATATGCTTCGTATGTATTGAAATATTTACATTTAAATGTATATTGAAAATTTTATATTGGAAAGTCTATGTGTATTAGAAATATATAGCTTCACTTAAATGTATATTGGAAATATTATATGTTTGTATAATGTATAATATCGAAAATGTTTAATATCGGAAATTCTATTGCGAACCCGAATCCCTTAGCGAACCACTTCGTGTCGTGCAACCCCCTTAGCGAACCCGTTCGTCACGCACATCGTGCAACCCCCTTAGTGAACCCGTTCGTCACGCACCCGAACCCACCGCACACCCGAACCCCTTAGCGAATCCGTTTTTCGCGCACCGACCCGGATAGCGAACACGTTCATCACGCACCGGAACCCTTAATAAACCACTTCGCGTCGCGTACCCGAACCCTTAGCGAATTTGTATGCTTAGTATATATTTCTTATCAGTTATTTTTAATTCTATAGATGGCGGGCAACAACAACCCTGTCCCACCCATGCAAGAGGAGAACGACACGTTCTTTACGAATCAACTTTTTGATATTGTAACCCAACAAATGTCCATGGATGAAGTGTTGGGGATCATTGGAAGGGACGACAATATCCAGGGCGACAATGTTGCAAAGATGTGTATAAGAGACAGCTTCCTTGACATATGCGAATAAACGGCGCATGATAAAAGTAGGCGTGAAGGACCAAGACTTCTACAATGGTGACGCGGATTTTGTCTGGCTCAGGTTTAATGATATATATGAGCTGTACCACCGCGACGCCATGGACGTGGATTTGATCACCTGTTGGACACTGTAAGTACTTTGTTGTTGCTTATAATTCACAGTTTGAAAACAATAATTCCAATCTATGTTGACGCGGGCTTTATTTATTGCTTTTGTATCTCAGTGCGGGGTAATTGTACGGGACAATGTGCCCATTAGTATCAGAAAATGGAAGTCCACGGACCCCACTGAGGAGTACGTGCTCCCCGATACAGAGAAGGAGATGCTATGGAGGGAATTAAAGGCAATATTCGACTGGCCTAGCACTCATGAAGCAGAACTGAGGGATTGGACAATGAAGAAGATGGCAGTTCTGTTTCAGGATTTCAAGAAGAAGTTGTACTCGCAATTTCTCAAAACCGGAGAGGCCCCGGATCCTGAGAAGTATAAGAAGATCAATGATGAGGAGTGGAAAGCATTCCTTCAGTACAAAGCCTCCGAAGAGGGTGCTAGCCGGCGGAGCTTGGCGAAGAGCTGGTCGGGGTCATCTCCATAGCATAGATATTGGATCGGGGTCATTAGTGATAAAAATCAGAGATCATCCACTGTAATTGTAAAAATCGTCGGGGTCAGCTGACCCCGATAAACAAGCCCAGATCCGCCCCTGAACGGCTAGCGCTAGAAACGCTGGAAACGCCGCAAATAAGAAGTACTCCCATAAGATGGTTTCGAGAGGTTACATGGCAAGTATCTCTAAATGGGAGAAGATGGAAGAAGATCTATATGCTAGAGGCCTCACTCCAGCGACACATGACTGGCCCACAAGGACCAAGCATTGGTACTATGGTCATGGAGGAACCCTAAGCCCAATCGACGGCTCCTTAGTTTTTCCCGAGGACTTGCGAGAACTAGCTCAGCGTCTCCGTAGAAGACCCGGTGCTAAAGGGCCTTTAGCACCGGGTGGTGGGAAGACCCGGTGCTAAAGGGGGGGGCCTTTAGCACCGGGTGCTGTACAGACCCGGTGCTAAAGGGCATTTAGCACCGG
>OAMR01000381.1:229925-241138 GCA_900205405.1 Echinochloa crus-galli | reverse complement strand
GGATTTGTCTAAGATTACGGAAAATACCGATACATATATAGACCTTGGTTGTTCAACCGGCCGTGATTCTTGTATGTGCATGTTATTATCCACACTTCTTCCATTGGCTTTGACTTTTTTTGTCTTGATTCAAGATTGTTCCTGCCATCGCCTCTGCAGCAGCTGTCTCTTATACACATCTAGATGTGTATAAGAGACAGGTCTCCAAGAGATCCACCGGATCATGACGATTCTCTGGGAGCTCCTGATGCAAGCCCATCCCCTCCGTCGCGGAGGTCTCTGTCCCCTCCGCCGAAGAGGCAGCGCCGCACTAAAGCCTCCGCCCCCACTCCACCAGGGAAGAAAGTGCGAAAACCCAAAGAGAAGCCCGCACCACAGAAAAAAGCGGCTGAGAAGACCCCAGAAGAGCTCGAAGCCTGGGTGAAAGCAGACACAAAGAGGCAAATGGCAGAGTGGAGGAAAAAACCCAAATGGCCGAGTGGAGGAAAAAATCGGAGCCGGAGCCGAAGCTTGATCCCACTGTCGTCAAGTCATTCCTCGGTAATTTGAGCAAGGGTCAACAGAAGGAAGTACTAATAACAGACTATGACCGCTCATTACTCAAATCTCGCCGGAAGCGGAAGGCTGCAGATAAGGAGGCGGGCACATCCAAAAAGGTTCCTCAGCTCGGCCGGCAACCTCAGCAGCCCTTGGCTCCATTGCCAACTCCGAACGAGCTACGCCTAGCAGAATTTGAGGCTGAGACTGGACTATCCAGAGATCAACTCCTGGGGGAAGCAGACGTGCCTGTCAACACAACGCTGAAGTGGTCGTTTAAGCTTGGCGAGCCTATGGTCCCTCCTGAAATGGAGAGCAAGCTACAAACGAAGATGCGCCGATTCCATGAGTGGTACTTGGAAGAATCAAGAAGGAATAAATGGCGCATGATCAAAGTAGGCGTGAAGGACCATGATTTCTACAATGGTGACGATGATTGGGTCTGGCTGAGGTTTAAGGATATATATGAGCTGTACCACCACGACGCCATGGACGTGGATTTGATCACCTGTTGGACACTGTAAGTACTTTGTTGTTGCTTATAATTCACAGTTTGAAAACAATAATTCCAATCTATGCTGACGCGGGCTTTATTTATTGCTTAACATATGCAGAATGGAGATTCAAAAATGTCGGAGAGACAGTATATATGACGTTGGATTCGTGGATCCTCGAAGGATAAGTGAAGAAATGATATTGATGAATCCTGAGGAAACATATGGAAACCTATACAAGTATATTAAGAAACAAAATTACTGCGACTCCATACTAATCCCGTACAACATCGAGTGAGTACATACACAGGCTTCTTCTTCTTATACTGTCTGTGTACTAATTCATTTCTGATTATAATGTATACATGTATACAGATTCCACTGGTTCCTAATAATATTGTGTCCTGACCGGGGTGTCGTGAACGTCTTTGATTCGTTGCACACTCCAAAAGAAAAACTACAGAACATCATGGACATGATGACAAGGTGATGTATATTTTCCCCTACTTAATTCACCCCTTACACTCGCAATGACTTAACTCAATTTTTTTGTTCGCAGGGCCTGGAATCAATTTCGTCAAGAACACCCGGGTATTCAACATGAAACACTAAAATGGAACATTGGCTTTCCGGTAAGCAAGTAATTTGTACATGTAGGCCTCGGCTAATATATTATATGAATTTTACTTAATTTCTTTTGGTCGACAATGTGCCAAACAGGGGAAAACAAAACCCGGGGCCTTTAGCAGCGGGCGTAGACAGCAACCGGTGCTAAAGGCCCTGCTAAAGGCGCTGCGGGGGCAGGCCCTTTAGCACCGGTTGCTGGCTGCGGAGGCAGGCCCTTTAGCACCGGTTGCTGTGTTATTAAACCCGGTGCTAAAGGGTTACCCCTTTAGCCTCGGAAGATCTGCACCGGTTGGGATACCCGGTGCTAAAAGCACTTCCCAACCGGTGCAGATATGTAGTATTCTGGTAGTGATTGTATTCCCATTAGGATTCTTTTATTTTTCTGGAAGAAATTATAACTTGGCTGAAAATCAAGTTGATAGACTAACCACATCAATATGGATAGTGTAGTATCAATTTGACCCCTAGGATGACAATTCCCCATCATGGTCCATAGTGGAGTATACTTATGTACAAAGTGACCATTCAGTTTTCGGTATGTAAGGCATCTGCAATAACCGGCTAACTGTGTTTCCAAGATGATGTTTGATGGACAATTATTAAAAAAGGTCAAATATGCTTATAGTTAATTAATCAGAGAATAATATTAAACATTATTTAAATCAGAGTACAATTTGAATTTAAGTCCATGGTGTTTGTATCCCAGTGTTAGTTCTTTAGGACCTAAGGCCATTCCCAACCCCATGACTAGGATGGTGTCCATAGTATTAAATGATGTTCCACATAGGAAAAAATATGATGTGTCAAGTGAGTTCACGAAGAAAGAGAAGAAAACCAGGTCTTGCATGATACATGGTTTCTACACATCATCCAAGGCACAATGAGAGGTGAGTGACATTAAATTTGAGTATGAAATAGTAGTGTTTGCATTGGGAGAGTAGTGTCTTGTACTAGTTTTTGATGATGTGTAGACTATGAACACTACTACTATTGTCTTGGATTGGGACTGCCCTAATGATATGAAAACTAGTTAATAAAGCAATGATCTGTTGTTCTTCGATCTAATCCCACTTACATCTATTTTCTTATATATGTTCAACTCTAGGCTTCAAATAAGTGATGCCTTTCTATAAATCATAATCTTTTAGTGTTATGATGTTACCATGCATAGTAACTGGGTTTGTTGTATTGGTTTGTACTTTTCTACTGTGGCTCTGATATAATTGTAAGCTTTGCGCACTACCAGAATAGATGAGATTGGCACCGGGTGGGAAAGCCCTTTAGCACCGGGTTTCCCACCCGGTGCCAATCATCCGAGGCTAAAGGGGGTGCCCTTTAGCACCGGGTGGAGTAACAGGTGCTAAAGGGTCCCTTTAGCACCGGTTGCAAACAGCAACTGGTTGCAAACAGCAACCGGTGCTAAAGGGCCTGCCACCACAGCGGGGCTGGCAGGGCCTTTAGCACCGGTTGTTGTCTTCAACCGGTGCTAAAGGCCCCGAATTCCTTTTTTTTTTGCTTTTTTCAGTAGCCATGCATGCACGTTTATATACGTGTATATACGTATATATTCTAATACGTGTATTCTAATGCGTATTCGGCTGACTCTATATTCATATTAGCTGTATATCAAATAGATGTATATATTACAAATATAAGACATATATATTACAAAATATACATCGAACTTGAGTTATTATTTATGTTGTTTACAACTTAGGATGTTGCATGACTTTGTGAGCTTTCCGGCACGTCCTCTAATTTTGATACGTGGTATTCTCCTCGGGAATTGACGACCTCGTCCCAGATCCATCCGACGAGCTGTTCTAAAAATTGCGTCGATTCTTTCTTTCTCTAGACACTCTTCCTTCAGCTTCAACATCTATAATTTACAAATAATTTAAAGATATTTCATCTGCCGAATTGGAGACAATAATTGTGCACTTAATAATAATGGAAATGTGTTTATTATTATGTACCATAATATCATGCTGTGTAATCTTTTTATTTCCCCAATTCCACATGTAATCGCAAACATAGTATGCACATAAATTATTTCCCTTCCCATGTTTGGCACACTTTCGACCAAAAGAAATTAAGTAATGTTCCATTTCAGTGTTTCATGTTCAATACCAGGGTGGTCATTACGAAATTGAACCCACGTCCAGCGAACCAAAAAATTGAGTGAAGTCATTGCGAGTGTAAGGGATGAATTAATTAGGGGAAAATATACATCGCCTTGTCATCATGTCAATGATGTTCTGTAGTTTATGTCTTGGAGTGTGCAACGAATCAAAGATGTTGACGACACCCCGGTCAGGACACAATACGAGTAGGAACCAGTGGAATCTGTGCACATGTATACATTATAATCAGAAATGAAATAGTACACAGATAGTATAAGAAGAGGCGTGTGTATGTACTCACTCGATGTTGTACGGTATTAGTATGGACTCGTAATAATGTTGTTTGTCAATAAACTTGTATAGGTTTCCATATGTTTCCTCAGGATTGTGTAGTATCATTGCTTCACTTATCCTTCGGGGATCCACGAAACCAACGTCATATATATTGGCTCTCGGACATTTTTGAATCTCCATTCTGCATATGTTAAGCAATAAATAAAGCCCGCGTCAGCATAGATTGGAATTAGTGTTTTCAAACCGTGAATTGTAAACAACAACAAACTACTTACAATGTCTAACAGGTGATCAAATCCACGTCCATGGCGTCGTGGTGGTACATCTCATATATATCGTTAAACCTCAGCCAGACCCAATCCAGGTCGCCATTGTAGAAATCCTGGTCCTTCACGCCTACTTTGATCATGCGCTGTTTATTCCTTCTTGATTCTTCCAAGTACAAGTCATGGAATCGGCGCATCTTCATCTGTAGCTTCTCTCCATTTCAGGAGGGACCATAGGCTCGCCAAGCTTAAACGGCCACTTTAACGTTGTGCTTACTGCGACTTCTTCTTCCCCCAGGAGTTGCGCTCTGGATAGTCCAGTCTCGGCCTCAAATTGTTGGAGCTGTAGCTCGTGCGGAGATGGCAATGGAGCCAAGGGCCACTGAGGTTGCTCGCCGAGCTGAGGAACCTTATTAGATGGGCCCGCCTCCTTGTCTGCAGCCTTGTCATGTTTCGAAATTTTGAAAATATATGCATCATTTAAATGCAATGAAACTTGGTAATCTTTCATCTCATGATCTTGCCTATTGCTTACTTTCAACCTAGTATCAAGTACTTGTGAAAAATTCATCGTGATAGGACCCCCCTTGATCTAAGTTGTTGACAATGGTGATATGAATCGATAAAATGAACCACTTGTTCATTCTTACATTCGGGAGAATTTAATTTTGAAAATATAAAAATCAAACTCTATCCATTCATCTTGTCCACAAATACCACATTACATATATGCTTGAGAGTTTACTCTTGAAACCTGTCATGCTTGGTATAATGTCTTGTCAAATTTGGAGTCCCCAGAGTGATCACATTGCCTCAGTTCGGTTGCAAGCAAATCTGTCATCGGAGTATAGTAGAAGTCTTCATGCCTCGGTGATACCCTAAAAAGAGAGAGAGAGAGAGAATGAGAAAAAGCACATAAAGGACTCATGAAAGTCCCAATGAAAAAAAATCCCAAAAAGGGAGAAAAGAAAAAGAAAGGGGTCATGAGGCTGAAGACCAATATGAACTCCTCATCTTCAACTTGCAATCTGACCGAGGGCAATGGTGCCGCTCCGGGAACCAATCTTCGGCTCGACAGAAATACATGACCTGATAGGGCCATCACGTGAGAGACACAGAAAAATACCAAAGGGAGTGAGTGAGAGGGAGAAGCTTCATAGAGCTGAGTGTTAAGGATGAAGGGACAAGAGTCATCTGTTTGCGAAAAACAAGAAAACCCCGAATGCAGGATGAGCAAGAGGATTTTGTTGTAATAGTCATTCTAGTTGTCAACCGCCCAAGATCCAGGGGATAGCCACTACAAATTCACAGGTATGAGAGAAAAGTTTGAAATATTTAATATGCAAGTATTCATGTTATGAAAGAACCCTTACTTTGGTCTTGCTCCTGCTTTAATTTCTTTACTCGGGACGAGCAAAGATCTAAGTCTGGGGGAGCTTGTTGGCGGTCGTTACAGACTGATTTCCGACCTCCGACCAAGTATAAAATGAACACAATGGAGACACACACCATAGCTATAGGGCTTACTACTGACTATTTACACGAGTTTTGGTGATTGTCCATTGTGCAGGTACAAAATGAAGAAACATAGGCTATATGGGTCGGAAATGATCGATTCGGCCGAACGACACGATTCGGCCGGTTACCCCCCTTAGCCATACAAGGCGGCGGGAGCCGTCCACGTCATCCAATGACTGTGCAAGCCATGCAGGACGACCGCCGACTCAACCAGGCCCATGCCAAGTCATCCTAGGCCGGTACAACTCGAAGCCAAGTACCAGGAGCTAGCCAGGAGGGCCCACGGGGCAGAGGCTGCACGGGGGAGCGCCACCGGGCCACTGGGCCAGTTCGGCCGAACAGCCCAGTTCGGCCGAACCGCCCCCACATACTGAAACGCCGCTGCACTGCTCGGTTCGGCCGAACCGGCTTGTTCGGCCGAACGGCCCGGCACCACCCTCAGCAGCCTTGGCAGCTACTCCACCGTGTTGGCACTTCTTACGATCCAATATCAGAATTGGGGAATCCCGGTACTGGATGCAAGAAGTGTTCAGTGGTTTTCCTTACGGCTTAGTAAAATATATAAATATTCTGCAAGCGCACAGAATCACCGCTGTAGCACTTCACCTGGAGTATCCCGAGGTATCATAATTTATATTTCCGCAGGGAAGCTTTGGCAAGACTACTAGTGAACAGATATTCGAGACTATCAGAGAGGGGTACACACTAAACAAGACGGGGGATAAACGGTATTTGGATAGGAGTGGATATACCGGACACACAGCTCAAGGGATACTTGGGTAGATGAGAGAAGGTATAGATAGCTTGGGAGGACAACGAGAAGAGATAAAGGATTCCTGGGTACTCTATCTATCTAGGCCAAGTGGTTAGAGATACAGCGGCTAAAGAGCCAGCACTAAAAGGTCCGGAATAAGTCTATTGCCTTCCTTGGGGACTACAGGGCCCTCGACACGCAGAAAGGGATGAGAAGGGGTGCCGACTACCCTGAACCTTGGGTCCTAGGACACCGGAACTAACGTGATGGGCTACAAAGACCGAGGGGCTGTCACCACCTCACGGCTACCACCTCCGTTGCGACGGGCAGAAACTAAGGTTACTGACAAGTCTAGGAACCACTCCTACACAGATCAATAACTACTTACTTCGCTAGCAGAAGCAAGCAACTCGAACTCACACCCCAATGACAAGTCAATGCTAGTGTGAGCAGAATCGAAGAACCAATTAAGGCAGAGACTTAAGCAAGAACTAAGAGCACTAGGAACTAGAGTCAACTATAGTCTAAACACAATATAGAAGCAACTAGACTAAAGTAGAAGCAACTATATAAGGCACAAGTAGAATAAAGTAGATACTATATTGATAACTTGAATGTCATACAAAAGAAAGGTAAAAGATACAAGAGCTAATACCAGAGCTTCTGAAGACGACTCCGGAACCTCCGAGGCACAGCTCGACTCGACTCTAACTCCCAACTAAACTATCCTAACTCTACTAGAAATGAAGTGGAAGCTCCTTGGCTTTGAGTGTGTTACAAGTGTGAACTAGGGGCCTATTTATAGCACTTCCAAGGTCGGTTTGGCAGGTAGGGTACCGGCCAAGGCAGATGGAGGCGGTTGCCGGCCGTTTCGGCCAGGAGGGTCGGTTCGGCCGAACCCTGGCGTTCGGCCGAACGCTGGATCAACCGATCTGGCCACCAAGGGCCAGGATCCATCCCCTGGAGGCGGTTGGCCAACTGGGGGCGGTTCGGCCGAACTGGTATGTTCGGCCGAACGGGCCTAGGGGCCCAGGCCTGCTCCCCTGCACCGCCTTCTGCTCTGGGTCCCCCCTGGGCTGCTTTCTGGTGCTTGGACTTGTGTTGCTTCGGCCCAGGATGACGTGGCAGGTCCGGCTGAGTTGGCGGTCGTCCTACGTGGCGCTTGATGTGTTCGTTTGGTTGTCGTGACGTGGACGGCTCCGCGGCCCGTACGGCTAAGGGGGATAACCGGCCGAACGTCGTTCGGCCGATTCGGTCATTTCCGACCCCTATAGCACACATTTCTCGTTGTTGTACCTGCACAAGCGACAGTCACCAAAACTCATGGAACTATATTAGAAATAAAACCTAAGTACATGGAATGTTGCATAGTCTCTCATTTATTCCCGAGTATTGGTGGTCGAAATTGGGTTGTAACGACCGCCAACAAGCTCCCAACTAAACTATCCTAACTCAACTAGAAAGAAGTGGAATGAGATCTCCTTGGCTTGAGTGTGTGTGTGTTACAAGTGAATGGACACCTCTATTTATAGTGGCTAATGATAGTTGAGGAGGAGTACCGGCCAAGGGAGCCAGGGGTCGGTTCCCCCTGATTCGGGCGAATTCCAGGGTTCGGGCGAATCCAAGGATTCGGCCGAACCCATGGATGCACCATCCTTGATCCCTGTGTCCTGGATTTGCTCCCTGGAGGCAATTCCTGGGGTTGGGGCGGTTCGGGCGAATTGGGCATTCAGCCGAACCGGGCCGGAGGCGTCGCTCAAGTGTATTTGAATCCTCACCAAAGGCTTTGCCTTCTTTTCATCGTAACATCTAATTTTGGCTTTTGTGTGGTTCAGGGACAAAGGATGAAGGCATACAAGCATCTTATATTTTGCTAAGTCAAAGACCGGATCTTAGGAAAATCAAATCACACTCTAGATCGAGAAGTGCAAGTGCGTGGAATATGTGGAGTGGAATTTGGCGGAATTTCATGGAATGATTCTTCCTCTCCTTGATTTATTTTTCGAGAGCATGGGCTATCTTTTATTCAATATATTTGCTACTAGAATAAAGTAGAAGCAAGATATAAATGACAAAGGCAAAGTGATATTTATTCATATTTTTGCCATGCTTTTTGGCATGCTTTTCTTTTTCTCATTTTTTTTGCCATGCCAATTGGCATGCTTTTCTTTTTCTTTTTGCATAGCCCATGCCTCTACTTTAAAGATATTTGGAGAGGGAATCAAAGAACATGAAATTTTATTTATGGAATGGATGATGGCATGGTTTTTGCTAACTCCCAAAGTAGGAATTGCAAGTGAGAGGTGGAGTGTATGTGAATCTCGATCTTAGAAGCATGAAAGATTCCTCACTAAGGTCACAACAATTTGACAAAGCTCACTAAGATGACAAGCAGCATATGGTAGTAAGTTTTGAAACTAATCCTATCTTATGGCTCTGGTAGGTATTTTGACCAATGAGGAACTTTGTTTTATTTTTGAAAGCATAAACAACCGAGATTTTCACCATACTAAGAGCAGGGATAAAATTCAACCAAGTCTCACTATATCAATTCCCACAACAACCTAGACTTGGAATAAAGCATGTGCTCCCACAAAGTTTCAGGTTCATTTATTGCTCATGCCAAATAACTCAAGCATATCAAGCAACTGGTTGAAACACAGTACTTGCAAGATTAATGACAGAGCAACTATTCATCATTTCCAAGGTGAGATACATATGGTTCATTCCATGCATAGTTGGGAGTTAATTTTATTCAAGGGGAATATTGGTTAAGGGAAATATTTTTGGTTTTTTTAGATGCAACTAACATAAAAAGGAAATGAAAGGGAAAGGAAATCAAAGTGCTGGGTCGATTTGGACGTACCTGGTGGGGGTCCTCCCCCAAGCTAGGACTTCTCACTGGTAGGGATTGAGCCTTGAAAGGTACTGGCTCAGCTGCTGAGCTTGCTCGTGGACATCTTGCTGGATAGACGCCACCATCCCTTCATTCTTCTGATGGTACTGAGAATGACGGGCTAGTGTGTCCTGGATCTCTTGGGTACGGTCGTCGATGAGCTCGACTTGGTCGGAGATGTAAGACAACTCCCGGCCGTAGTCGAAGCGCGCGGATTGTGAGTATCCGGGGTAGTATGGTTGGGAGGTATGGTCGTACCCCCCTGCATACCGACTCCCGGACCACTCAGAGTCCGTGTCTTGGCCGTACTCCCAGCGTCCTGAGGCGTAGTAGTTCGCGTCCTGGTATTGCCCGGAGCCTCCTGCTCCGGACGTCCCAGCACCGGTGTACGTGTCGTAGGCGGCCTCGAAAGCAGAAGTATGTCGGTGTGGCATGGGAGGTGCATCCTCCGGCTCCTGTGAGGTGACGAGCCCAGCATCACGCCTAGCTCGCCCCCTCGTGACTGGTCCGTCACCTGCAACGCTGTGCCGAGCGGGCTCTCTCCAAGGTGGAGAATCGTCCGACTCTGTTCGTTGATGAGCCAGAAATTCTCCCACCAATGGCTTGGAAAATCTTCGTGAATTCTTCGTCCATACCCATGTCCCTGAGCAGCTCCTGCTCAAAAACACGGGTGTGTTCGAACTCCTTCAGCCGAAGCTCGTTGAAGGTGTTCCGCTCCCGCTCGTTCCTGAGGACGATGTCGTTGACGCTCAGAAGCTGCCTGGCTGGGGGCGTGGCATGACCCATCCCGAGCCGACTGCTTCTTGCTCATCCGTGTCCATCCGGCTCGAGCCTCGGGACGGAGCTGGGGAACCCCCAGCATCGTCCGTACGGCGGTTAAGCCAGGTGGAGCGACGGAGTGCAGTGATGAACTTCGACATGATCCTGCAAAAAGTTAGTGCACAACGACTACCCGAAGGACTGAATATATGGTTAGCACAAGAAAATCAAGTCAGTCATCCGAGAGAGTTAGTCGTTCTTGCGGGGATAATCACCTCCACAAAAGGTTAGTCATTCTTGTGGGTGTCGGTGACCACCACAAAATCGTCCAAAAATTTCAGCACAAAGATCACAACAAAGGCAAAATATTTTTGGGATTTTCTAGTTATGCAAGGGAACCAAAACTTGAGCTAGAACTTGGGAAGAACTAGAGCAAGCACTTGAGCAAAGAAATGAGAGAGAGAGTGAGCTCCTAGCAGAATGTTTCTGAGTGTTGAATGTGTGAGAGCTAGCAAGCAATGGGGGAGGCATTTATAGGCGTGAGGGGGCAGCAGGCCTGGTTCGGCCGAACTGCCAGAGCGTTCGGCCGAACGGCCATGTGGGTGCTGCCCACTCTTGCTCCCCACCAGCACAAAAATTTTTGATGGGTGCAGCACTAGATCATGGAGATTTTTGGTGGTTTTTGGTAGGTGAGATCCAACATTGACATGACCAAAGTTGATTTTAGTGGAGTCAAATTTCTATCATTTTCTTCCCTTCTATAACATCTCCATTTATTTACCATCACCACCACAGCAACAAACATGTTTACCCCACTAAAATGGCTGCACTCACACCAATTATCACAAAACATGGCAGATTGATAAAAGTTACCAATTACATTCATCCTAGGTAAAATTTCAGCATATGTCCAATTATTTTAACCAAGCTTGCAAAATTTTTCTA
>OAMR01000381.1:197418-210345 GCA_900205405.1 Echinochloa crus-galli | reverse complement strand
AACTTCACTATTCACCTATCACATCAAATCATATTTACATCGGTATCTGTGCGCTTGCGGATTTATATCTGTATCGTAAGAATACCAATGAACACTACTTGCACCATTACTGGGATTGGCAATCCTAATAGTGGACCGTAAGAAGTGTCAAAAAGCATTTCTGGCGCCGTTGCCGGGGAAGCAATTGGCCAAAGATATTGATAATTGACATTGGTGTCTAGTAATTTAATCTACCACTAGCATTAGCGGGATCACCCCTGTTTGCTTGAGTTTGTTTCAAACAAGAGGAAAGCAGAGAGCCCAGGGTGCCCGATCATGCAAGATTCACCAATTTTTGCCCCTGCCTACTACGATGTGCGCACAAGTTTCGAAACGAAGAAAAATTCTTCCAGGTATGTATTTATACACAAAAATATATATACATTATCGTCATGTGCAGCCTGGAGGAATGATCGACGTCATGGAAGAAAAAGAAAATCAAATGTGATGGACGAACGACGGTGCATCACCTCAATTCATCTCAAATTGTCGGTAATGGCGAAGAAAATCAAGGTATGTGAGATAGTCCAGCTCTTAGACTTTAAATTTTGAGCTTTATCCTTTAAATTTTTGCATTATCCACTGCACGTTTGCTTTGAATCACTTAATTTAGGAATTCATGCATATTATCACCCCATTTTTTTCCCAATCCATTGCATATTCCTCATTCTTGCATTTGCATTCATTCGCCCCATCACCGTTCTGCATTGAAAAAAACAAAAAAAACTCTAAAACAAAAAAACTCTAAAACAAAAAAAATCCAGGGATCACTGGTTTTAGACCAAGGTGTGCATTTGTCTGCAAGCCTTGTTTCAAGGCTAGTGGCCAAATTTCACTTGGCCTGGCCAGTTTTGTTCTTTGCGCTTCGCGCAAGAGAGGAGACGTACTCCACGCCTCCGCTCCTTTTTCCGCTCCACTAGCTTGTTTTAGCACCCATTGTTTCAACATTTGCATACAAGCTAGTTCCGCAGCACCCCACTAGTTGGCATATTTGAGTGCCGATCCCCATTGCCACATCCATAATCGTGTACCCGTACACGACAACATCAACTCAGAAGAGGACTCAGCCAACTACGTGCAATCACGTCAGCGTAGTGCCATCACCGTGGCATCAGTTCTAAAAGTCTTCATCATCAGATGCCAACGGTGGGCACACTTAGGTACGTAAAAAAAGGTTTTTGCTTTTTACCTGAATTAAAGCAAAGTTCTTCAATTCCATAAGCCTACCTCCGTGTGAATATTTTTTTGATGCCTTCATGCTCCCTTTATCTATTTGGTTTGCTCTGGTTTGAATGTGTTGCTATATGATACATTCAAAAGCTCTTTAAATTAAGTGTGGTGCTTAGGTTAATTAGCTTGCTTTAATCAAATTAGACATGGTGTCAAGTTTGATTAATGAACCTTTAGACCAACACTTTTATGGATATTGGTTGCATGTGTGGACTAACCCCTGTAGAAAAATCATCCAAAAAAATGAATGGGAGGTCCCAAAATGTACTTCACATCGGAGATGAGGCACGGCCGTAAATACATTGGAAGCCCAGGGTGGAATAATGTTCTCAGGTATGCACACTTCTTAGTACAATTACAACTAACTTGGAACAGGAAGTTGCATCGTCCAAAGCACCTTCTCCGGATCAGATGGTGACAATAAGAACAATTGAAGGAAGGAGAAGTCCCGCTCATAGACTTAAGACACAAGCTCTCGCCGTGAGGTAAACCGGTATGTATCCCATGTTTCCCTTTCCAAAAATTTTAATTTCATCACTGCATTTGCATGTTTCCCTTTCTAAATGTGAACCACCCTTGCATTAGAATTAAGAGAAAACGAAAAGAAAATTTTCCGGGAAGTGGGTAGTTCACCCGATCTATCTAGTTCGGCCAAACCTACCCCTGTGCCCGAATGTGCACTAACCTGCAGGGTTATGTCAAGAAAAGACCACAGAGTATAGCCAGCCAGGTACACCATTCACTTCCAAATCCTTTCATCCTATGCCAAATACTCCATTTGCATCATCCTTTAACCCAGCACTCAAAGCATGCACACCCATCCATCCAGAGCCAAATTTCGTGCAAACTCCACTCTTGTCATTTTGGCCGGGGGGTCTCACCCTCGACCGATCCTAACCTGCACCTTCTACCACGAAATTCTACCCACCAGCACAAAAGCATGATCTCCAGCATTCCGCACTGCTGCACACTTCATTCCATCACAATCATGGCAGCATGGGAGTGGTGTGACCCTTTTTGATCCTTTGGTCATTTTAGCCTGTCCACAAAAATCCACCAAAGTTCCTATGCCTTTGTGCTAGACGAGGCTAGTAAGAGGAGGCCAATAGGGCGAACATCACAGTGGTTCGGTCGAGCCATGGCGATTTGACCGAGTTCCTCCTCTCACTCGCCTGTGGGTGACACTCTGGATGCATGGAGGAAGCTTGCTCCAGTCAGGTTTGCACTTGTATATTCCTTGAGTACATTTCTCTCTCAATTCTATGCAATGTTTGACTCACTTGCATGAAAAAAAAAGAAAAAACTACAAAAATATTTCCCTTCTCCTGATCATTATGCTGCTTCTTGAAAACAGTTTGTGGAGGTTAAATCCCTGTAAGAATGACAAACACCGTGTAACTAAATGCTGAACCTTGATCCTATAGTCCCTCGGGTATTGTCGTTCTAACATTTTGCAGGCATCATCTCGTGATCTCTATTCCTAAAAATGATCAAGCACATTCGCTACACGAGCATTGGTGAGGCTAGGGACACTCCCCTACTTCATCACATGTATCGGCACTGATGAAGGCCAACTCAGAGATCACTGACACTGATGTTCCAAGCCAATCTTGGGGGAGGACCCTCACGAGGTAAGTCCCAACCGTATCATTACAAGCTGCATCTCTGATCTGGTTTTGCTTTCTTTTTAGTTTGAATAATAAAAAAATACCAAAAATATTTGCTTTCGAATAAATAACTCCCAACTATGCATGGAATGAATCATATGCCTCTCACCTTGAAATGATGAATAGTTGCTCTGTCATATATCTTGCAAGTACCTTGTTCACAACTTGTTACTCTATTGGTGCTTGAGTTATTTGGCATGAGTGAAAAATGAACCTAAAAACCTTGTGGGAGCACATGCTTTATTCCAAGGCTAGGTTGTTGTGAGGAATGATATAGTGAGACTTTGGTTGAGTTCTTACTTTTGCTCTTAGTATGGTGAAAATCTCGGATGAATTTATTTTAAAAAAAGTATGAAGTTCCTCATTGGTCAAAAATCCCTACCAAAGACATATGCTAAGCTTAGTTAAAATTTCTACTCATATGCTGCTTGTTATCTTAGTGAGTTTTGTCAAATTGTTGTGACCTTTGGGTGGAATTTTTTGTGCTTTAAAGATCGAGACTCACGTACACGCCATCTCTCACTTGCAATTCCTACACTGGGAGTTAGCAAATATTTTCCATCATCCATCCATAAAATAAATGCTCCATGTTCTATGGTCTTCCTCTCTGAATATCCTTGAATAGAGACATGGGCTATGCAAAAAATAAAATAAAAAATAAAAAGAAAAGCATGCCAAAGAGCATGGCAAAAAGAGTGAAAAAAAGCATGCCAAAGGCATGGCAAAAATATGAAAAAAAGAAAGATAGCCCATGTTCTTGAAAATAAATAAAGGAGAGGAAGAATCATCCCAAGGAGTTTCCACAATATTCCACTCCATATATTCCACACACTTGCACTTCTCGATCTTAAGGTGTGATTTGTTTTCCCAAAGATCCGGTCTTTGACTTAGCAAAATATAAGATGCATGCATGCCTTCATCCTTTGTCCTTGAGCCACACAAAAAGCCATATTAGATGTTAGGATGAAAAGAAGGCACAAGCCTTTGGTGAGGATACAAATACCACTTAAATGATTGAGTGTGCCTATTGAGGAACAAATTTAATTTTTCAAAACTTATTGAAAACTCCGAGATGGGATCCTGAAAAGAGTAGGAGTGGAATAAGATCAAGTTAGACTGTTCAACCTTTCAACCGCCCAAGACAAGGAGATTGCTATAAGCCCCATAGGTAAAAAGGTGGGTCAAAAACTTTGCCAAAGATTTGAGTATTCCAGTGTACTAGTTGTTTACAAATGTTACCTGCAAGATACTGTCATTGTAGCAACTCCTGATCCACCGAGCCTAAGTTTCTATCTTTGCCCGAGGACGAGCAAAGGTCTAAGCTTGGGGGAGCTTGTTGGCGGTCGTTACGTCCTGATTTTGGCCGATTTTCACCGCCAAAGTCTCGGTAAATAAAAGGCATATAGATATAGTTTCATGCATTATTAGGCTTATACTAACCATTTCCACGAGTCTTGGTGTTCCTAAGTGCTCTACAGGATTATACCCAAAAAGGGTATTAAATGGACGATCCGTCGTTTGGGCTGGAAATGGACTCTGAATTACCATGAACATAAACAAGATTAAATGCCCAATTGGAGTCCACCATTGCGAAGAGCTCGTCGATGCGATTTCAGCGGATATATTATTTGCATGTGCTGGAGATAAAAAGATATTAAACTTTGCACTTGGTGGGACCCACAGTCGCCAGCAGTACAGACCTGACGTCAGCACCTGGTGGGACCAGTGGCCATGCATGCACGCAGCAGCAGCAGAGCAGGAACAGCAGCCACACAGCAGCCCACACAGCAAGCAGCAGCGCATGCAACACAGCACACAGCAGCGCAGCAACCAAGCAGACAGCACAACAGCACAGCAGCTGGCTCCGCGTTGGGCCATGCTAGGGCCGTGTTTAGTTCCGAACAGGAGGCGGGGAATTTGGGAGTTTGGGGTTTCTTCGTAATCATTGCGTTACTGTGTATGAAAAATTGTTTAAAAATTGATTAATTAGGCTCAAAATGTTCGTCTCGCAGAGTACAACGAAACTGTGCAATTAGTTTTTGATTTCATATACATTTAGTACTCCACGCATGTTATGACATTTTGATATGATGAGAAATCTTTGTTTTACATAGTGAATTTGGGAGTTGCTTTTTGCAACTAACAGGGTCCTACGCCAGCAGCCCGGGACCCACACACGCACAGGCAGAGCAGGGCACGTAGTACTTTCGCTGTGTGCGTACATGCAAGCCAGCGGCCATGCAGCGGCAGCGGCCAGGCCAGGGACAGAGGCGCAGGCGGTGCATGCACGAGACGGGGAGCAGAGCGGGCCCAGCTGTCGGCGCAGAATGGCCAGAGGCAGTGCGAGCGCAAGCAGGCCCACGCTGCAGAGGCAGCAGCACAGGAGGCGGTAGCGCACATGCACAGAGGCGGCACAAGAAGGACGCGTGGCCAGCGACGGTTGGCCAGGAGTCCCTCGCGCGGATCAGCCGCACATGCGCAGAAAGGCGGTGCGCAGCAGGACACTTGGCACACTTCGGTTGGCCACTAGCTCCTTCACGCGGATCAGCCTGGGAAAGGAAGCACAGATGCATGCAAGGAACTCCACTCCCCCAAGACACCTCTCCACTATAAATAGAACCCCCTCTTCTTACTTGTAACACACACCATTTAGGGGCAAGTCTCCATTCTCCACTTTTAAGATGTAGAGTTAGGCTAGTCCTGTTGGGAGTTAGACTAAGGGTCGAGCTTCGCTCGAGGTTCCGGAGTCGTCTTCTGGAGTTCTGGTAAGCTCTGGTATCTTTTCCTTTTCTTTATATACGACTCTGAGTATTCTCAATATATTTCCTCCCGCATTTACTTGAGTTATTTGTTCTGCATTTATTCCGGGATAAGTGTAGAATGTCTAGCCCTGGTTATAGCTGTTGTAGTCTGGCTCTATAAGTTCTCTCTTAGTCCTTTGTCTTAGCTGGTTCCTCGTTTCTGCTCAATACTTACGGTGAATTGTCATTGAGGTATTGACGGGATTGCTCGCCCTTTCTAGGAGAGTGAGTAGTTATTATCTAGCGTAGGTATGATACCTAGTCTAGATAGTACCCTTGGAATATCTCTGAGTTGGCACGGATGTGGAGCTCCACGCGCTAGAGCCCCCATCCATGGCCGCGCTGCTGCCTGGGTCATTGAGCGCTCTGCTGTCTGGGTCAAGGAGGAGCTCTGGGCAAGTCTGTGTGCAAGAGAATCACCAAGTGGAAGCCGTCCACCTAGCATCAGCCAAAGATATGTAATTTGTAGATTCTGACGACGAGCAACGTTTGCTATGTGAGAAATCTCAGATTGCTTGTGCTGACTGTTTTTCTTGTTTGTAATTATTGGTGTTGGATCGATGATCCGTGGCATTGTATTTCATTCACTGATTTTAGATTGTGTCATGCTGCATGCGCGCTCTAAGCTAGATTTGAGTATCCTCTTTTCTGCTAGTTTTCCTTTCTCCTCCATGCTCCAGCTAACAGCAGCAATTTGGCGGTCAAATCAGTGACAACTGCTGCATCAGAGTCATGGTGTTATTTCAATTTTGACTTTTTTTCATCAGATTCTAAATTGCATAGGATATTTTTTTCAAAAGAGACATGATGTGATTCCAAATAAAAATATCCTTTGCATCTGATTCTAATTTAGAATATTTTTCTCATCTGATTCCGATATTTTGCAATAAATTTTCCATAAAATTCAGGGCCTAATTCTAATTTTTCTATCAAGGGATTGGACCGCGGGTTGGTTTTGCAAAATTCTAGGGACTCTTGCAAAAATGTCCGAGCAACTGACTGGTATCTCGTCTGTTGACATGCAGGATAAGAACAGTTCTCTCAAAGTAGGTTCGAAATCGAGCTGTGGAGGTTTCTTTTTGGCATGGATTGGTCCTAAGGCACCAGAGCGCGATGCGGAACTCACCCGTGGGCATCTTGACGGAAGCAGAGCGGGCGGTCGGTGGCAAACTATAGAAACCAAACTCTGGTGGGCTCCCGCAGAGGCTATAGAGCGAGACACGTCGAGAAAGGTGTGATTCGGAAATATGCTTACACCACGCGAAGAAGCTACAGTGGAGACTCGAGCTGGGGCGACACCAGAGAGAGGTCACCGTGGGGTATGGATCCTGGGTACCCTCAAGAAAGAGGCCTCTGCCACCCATGATTGGAGTTTTATCAGTAGAATTGCTTCTTAGTTCATTTTCATGGCAATGTCTGAGAGCTTATTATTCAGTTTGAACTTTCAAATTTTTTTAATTACATGGCTTATTTCTGGTTTAAACTTCTAATAATGGACAGCTTCATGTATCAATCGATGTAGCGGCTAGAATATTAATACATATTCCCGTATCTTAAAAAAACTAACGCCACATTGATCCATAATGCACCAGATTATAGTTGGTTAACTGAAACTAACTCTATCTAACAAACTCCATAATACAAATGTGCTATAACTATTTAACCAATAAACTTATATCTGCAATTCAATCGGAATGAATATATCCAAGAGTTTTTCTCTCTCCCGCATCCTCTCTGCCATTTTTTGGAGTATTCAAAATCATACTACAACGTTTGATATTCATTCTTTTTTCTCTAATCTGAATTAGAAATTTTATTGCTATGATTCTTTCTTGTCCTAAGTGAAGTATTTATCCTTAATAAAAAAAATCTTAAATGATTTTATTTGCTATGATTCTTTCTTTGCATTTTCTCTTTATTATATTATTCATATATACTCTTCTTCATATATGCTTTAGATTATTCGTCATATCAAGCTAAATTTATCTTTATGAAATTCTAGTTTTTTTTTTCTAATTCTAAGTAAAACTTCCAATTTCGAACTAGTTAATAACTAAGATTCATAATTAAGATCTGACATTTTAAAGATTCCCTATATATATTTCTATTTGTTGCACTATTTCTGTTATGTAAGCCCACTTACCTCAGAGGTTAGAGCATTGCATTTGTAATAACAATTTCTCTTTTCAAATCGGTTCAAATCCTATAGTCGGTTTTTCCTCTATTAATGTTCCATGAATAACAATTTCTCTTTTCTACAAATTAAATGGGAAATTTATGGTCTATTATTTTGTTCTACCTTACAATTTTGCTAGATTCAAAGCATAAAAATAAATAATATATACAAAATATCCAGATGTTGATGAGACTCCATTTTTGTGGTTCTTTTAGTAGATTTTACTTTGTTTATCTTTTAGTTTAATTTAGTTTGAATTTCGATATATTCTGTAATGTAAATAGAATGAAATTTATTGTGTCAAATGAAATTTCATTGAAATGAAAAATGAGTCTTCCAATCCCGTTAACGAGGGCCTCATTCAAAAAAAATACGCTGTCTAAGAGCTTTACTAGGACTTACTAGAAAAATGCCTAAATCCGGAATCGAAAAAAGAAAATCCATTATGGGATAAAAGAGTAATATCGTATTTGTCTTCAAGAAAAATAGTAATTGTGTTTCCATTAAAGTATGATAGAATGCCAATTACTTAGATTTGTATATATCGCCGAAAAAGCAAAAAGATCCACGGGCCAGGTTTTATTACAATTACTTGAAATGTGTTTGTATAGTATCCTTTTTGATTGGGTATGGCTTCAACCATCCCCAGGGCCCGACAATTAGTTAACCATAGATATATTTTAGTTAATGGTCGTATATTTGATATACCAAGTTTTCGTTGCAAACCCAGAGATATTATTACTACAAACGATAACCAACTATCAAAACGTCTGATTCAAAATTCTATCGCTTCATCAGATCCGGACAAATTGCCGAAGCATTTGAT
Organism: Echinochloa crus-galli; assembly: GCA_900205405.1. Lineage (NCBI taxonomy): Eukaryota > Viridiplantae > Streptophyta > Magnoliopsida > Poales > Poaceae > Echinochloa > Echinochloa crus-galli. The sequence continues at coordinate 201,606 of OAMR01000381.1, read as the reverse complement.
AGTTGACACATTGCAATATAGAGGACTAGTAAAAAAAATTCTAGATAGGAAGTGGGTCGGTCTCAAAGTAAATAACTTGTTAGTTGTAGAATATTACCCTCGCTAGACTTGAACTTAACGAAAAGAAAGGAAAGGTTCATATAGTTTTTTCCCCTTCCCCTTTCCCCTAACCAAATCAAGACTTTGAATCCTTATTTTCCCATTCCCCTAGCTAAACTAGATTAATCCTAGGATCCTTTTTTTTGTTATTTCCTTGATGTATATTTTACATACCGCAGCATAGTAATTTGCTATAGAGATTTCTATTAAAAAGGGTATTATTGCTGGAAGTAAATTGTTATTTAATTTGATACATTGTGATAGCTAACATTGATAAAATAATAGAAACGGAAAGAGAGGGATTCAAACCCTCTGTAAAAGAAAACTGTATATAGCAGTCCCAATTCTACGCCTTCAATTGCCCGGCCACCTCTCCTCCATAATCTTACTGTGGAAAATAAATTCAGTGAATAACATGTTTTTGTATTCTTGTAGTACATGTATCCTTTTCATCTAAGTGGAAGGATCCTGTATTTTTCTTACTAGGAATTATGCTCCTTTGAAAATAAATTGTTTGGGGAAAACCAAAATAAAAAGAGAATAGAAAACTTCCTCTTATGGAATAAGAAAATTAAGGAACCCTAGAATTCTAGTTGCATAAGGTACATTACGCCGTACAATCTAAATATAAAAGAGGGTATGGGGCAATTAATGACTTTGAAAACGCGAAATAGCTGATGAGAGAAGTTATTGTTGAGAAATAGGAAACTGGAATAAAATCCGGTCTTGTCCAAACAAAAGAAAAAGATTTGAGCTGAGCAGATAATCCATACCTTGCTTATCCATTTAGAGCATATGGATTGAATTATAGGAATCGAATGTTTTATGTTTATGTTAATTTGTGATAGAATGAAAAGAATTCTATATAGAATGGGTCCGGAATTATGCCTAGGTCCTGTATAAAAGGAAATTTAATTGATAAGACTATAATTCCAACAACCTCTGGGGAAATGGCATTTACTTATTATAGAGATGGTGCGATTTGACTCTTTTTTTTTCTTTTTTTTAGCCTAGCTATATTTCATTCTACGAGAAAGAGAGGGGGTTTGCACAGAGAAAACAAAATTAGAAAAGGAAACCCACGCTTGGGGAAGGTGAGGCGACCTAACAATTCCTTCTTTCGTGCATTCTAGATTGATGTGGCCTCACATGCTTGAATTTTAGATTTGGGTATTGAGGGAAAGGTTACACCTACAAAATAGGTGGCCATTCCGACTCTACTAGTACCAATAGTCATCGTAGGGAAGAAAATCACTACACATCGAAATAGGAATCAACAAAAGAAAAACTTTGTAAGAAATTAGCCTTTTCTAGATTGGTACTAGGGTTGGGAAGAATGGTTAGGATAACAAACAACCATCAGGTTTGTACTTTTGATACCCTTATAACCATAAAAGGCCGTTGAAGTAGCTAATTCCTCTTAATAGGAGGCGCTGAGAAAAAGAAATTATTGGAGCTATCATTTTCCTCTAGAATTAATAGGATTAATTGTTGTTAAGAAAAACCACTTGGGGGATGGTTGGCTAGAGATTTCTTGAAAAAATACCAGCCCCTTTGGGCCATATTGAGATGGGACTAATTCTATTTTTATTCTATAGTTTTTTCGCTTAGTACTATACACCGAAGGGAGAAGCCATATGAGAGTACAGAAGGGAGAAGCCGTATGAGATGAAAACCTCATGTACGGTTTTGGAACAAATTTTTTAATAGAATGAATGACCGTAACGAATGTTAGCTCAATCCGAAGGAAATTAAGCAGAAGCTTTGCAAAATTATTATGAAACTACGTGACTAGAAATTGATCCCTATGATCGAAGTTACATACTACATAATTGTTGGCACTTGAAGGCATGTAGGCCCCTAATTAAGTTTTGGTAATTAATGACAACACTTGTGGACTAACAATTTTATTTGAGATAATGAGTATAGGTTAGTCCCGAGAGTTGGAATGAGCTTCAAAAGATGATGTGCCAATGGCATGTGTGAGTTGGATCATGTGAAGCTCAAGGCAAAGGTGATAGGTGTCGGACCTTAGGACCGGCAATCCACCTGGGCTACCCGAGTGGTTGATTTGTAGGCGGGGCAATTGATGAGCTAGTAGCTTGATGGTACACAGGAGGCACTGATTTAGACAGGTTCGGGCTACCCGGAGGTATAATACTCTACGTCCTGTGTCGGTGGTGTTGTCTTGTATTGCTGGTACTCGCCGAGCTTCAAGGAGCTACGACGAGCGTATTGGTTACAATGTGAGGCGCAATGTCTGGCGTATTGCATGATTGGATGCCCCTATCTAGGGACCCTTGCCCTCCTTTATATATCTAGGAGGTAAAGTTACAATCTGAGTCTTTTTCATATGGGACTATTTACAATAGGGGGGTCCTAGTAGGAGTCTACTAGGACTCGGTCTCCTTTGGGCCGGCCGCCGCCGCCCTCGATGATGGGCCCTAGGGTACCCATATCCCACAAGCCCCCGAGCAACGTTCAGGCGTGTGTCGAGCTGTTGGTGAAGCAACGAGGCCATCATAGTCGGCTGAAGGTGCTTCAACACTTGGTCGGCACAAGGGTAGGCGGTGCTCCAAAAAGAGGAATCATCCCCACACGACGTCGAGTTCTTTCGAGGTAGTCAATCAGTTCTCATGGGGACTGAATGCAGGGCAATGATTAGGAGCACTGTATGTACAGTAGTCCCCAAGCGTTGGGTTGGTTAGTATAAGCATGCCGAGGCTCCAAAAAAGAAGTCGGACAACATGTTGCCGTAAAAAGTAGATGAAAGCGTGCTATCACCAAAATTCGACGCCCAGCCCCGAGCATGCGAGGTCGGCCACGTAACGCGAGGTAACGCTGGCTCAGCCGCCGAACCCGCTCGGTCTGCTTTTAAGCGGCCAAGCAGGAGCAACAGGTTAGAGCAGCGTGCCAACCCCCGAGCATGCGAGGTCAGCCACGGGACGGAAGGAACGCCGAGTCGTCATGCACGCCAGCCCCCGAGCATGCGAGATTGGCCACACGGTGGAAGAAACGGCGAGTCATCACGCGTGCCAGCCTCCGAACATGCGAGGTCGGCCACACGACGAAGGGAACGCCGAGTCGCCGCGCGCGCCAGTCCTAGAGCATGCGAGGACGGCCACACGACGGATGTAACGCCGAGTCGTAGTGCATTTCTCACGATTTTAGTGCCACATTGATCATTGACTTGCATGTAGTGCATTTAGATGAGTGGTAACCTTGATGGGAATGAGCTCATTAAAAATCTTGTGCAAAACCAGTGTTGTCGTGGCTTGTCGGACAGTTCGAGGTTTGAGCTCGGACAGTCCAAGAAATATAATTAAAAATTGTTTAGAAAATCTGTGAGAAATTCAGTTAGGACGTGTCCGAACATTCCTCGGACAGTCCGAGGTGTGGGCTCGGACTATCCGCGGAAGATGTTGACTTTTGGGCCCATATGCGCTGACTTTGGCGAGCTGTGCTATGTGTCGGACAGTCCGAGTATTGGGGTCGGATGGTCCGTATAAAGAGCTCATTTTCTAACCGAGATGTTTCCCAGCGTTCCAGGGTTTGGACCGTCCGACTAGGGAGGTCGGACCATCCGCGTGTGTGCTGCGGACAGTCGTCTGAGTCTCAACAGCTATCTCTGATACACGTTTGACTTCGTTGTTTTACCGTTGGATTCAAACGCGGACAGTCCGTGGGTGCAGGTCGGACAGTCCGAGGATGCCGTTTTTCACGCGTTTTGAACGTAACGGCTAGTTCCGAGGAGTGGGCTTATAAATACTCCACCCTCACGGGTGTGAAGGGTCTCTTGCATTTTGAAAAGCTTACTCGACATTATAGATCCTTTGTTCTCCTCTCTCTCTCACTCACTTGCATTGAGATTATATTTCTTTGTGACATTGAGAGCTTCTAGTGCATTGCATCAAGCTTTTTGATCATTGTGGCACTAGGACTTCATTAAGCTCGTGGTTGATTTGTTACTCTTGGGGGTTGCCGCCTCCTAGACGGCTTGGAACTCGTGATTCAACTGAGCACTTCAAGAAGATTGTGAAGTTGTCGTGGAAGATTGGTGTGAGAGGTCATTGTGCTCACCTCGCCGGA
>OAMR01000381.1:132564-196774 GCA_900205405.1 Echinochloa crus-galli | reverse complement strand
GGTGAAGAGCAACTCTAGTGGAATTGAGATTTGGAGTGGTTCTTTGGTTCTAACCGGCTTAGAGATCAAGCAGAGTCTTGATAGAGAAGTGGTTGAACATTGAATCCAACTCAACGTGGACTAGGGGTGACCGGCAAGTCGTCGACACCACGGGATAAATTTGTGTCTCTTGCTTGTGGTTTGATCCTTGTTCTTGTGTTGAGCAATTTACTTTGAGCAAGTTATTTATATAGAACTTGAATTGTATTTTGTCATCCTAGGTTGCAAACCCCTCAACATAGGCTTAGAATAGCTAGAGATTTAATCCACCTTATGGTTCTAACTAAATTTCTCTAGAGTTGTGGTTGAAGTTTGAAACCGCCTATTCACCCCCCGCTAGTCGGTAATCCTAGATCCTACAAGTGGCATCAGAGCTAAGTACTCCTAAATTGAAGGATTGGACCATCCCGGAGTAGGATTAATATGTCTAGAGAGAACAAAATAAAGCAAAGGATGACTCTTTTCTTTGATGGGGAAAATTATGATTATTGGAAAACTAGAATGACAACCTATTTGAGCACATCTGGAGAAAAGTTTGGAACATTGTTGAGAATGTATTTGTTATTATAGATAAAGATAACAAAACTCCAATGGATTTGGAAAATGAAGATCTCAATCAAGAAGCCTTGTGCATTTTGTATGAGGGTCTTTCACTTGATCAATTCAATCATGTCAAGGGTCTCACTATTGCACGTGATGTTTGGAATACGCTTGCGGAAATCTAAGAAGGAACATCTTCGGTGAAGGAAGCCAAGCTCTATGTGTTCAAGGGAAAATTCAAAATTCACCATGAAGAAGGATGAAGACATTTCAACCATGTTCAATCGGTTGAATGATATTGTGAATGAGCTTAGGTGTCTTGATCATGATATACCCGATCATGATTTCTCACAAAAGTTTCTTAGGTGCCTCCCGGAAAAATATGAGCCATAGTTACTTTGCTTGTGAGGAAGAACTTGAAGAATATGACTCCCACGGAGGTGCTTGGTGAAGTGCTCACATATGATATCTTCAAGCAATCTCAAAAGGAAGCTCATGGTCAATCAACTATTGAAGAAAAAAAGAACATTGCACTCAAGGCCAAAGCAACTCTAGAAGAGGAAGATCATGAAGGCAAAGAAGATGAGTCGGATGAGGAGATGACACTCATTGTTAGAGGGCTCAAAAGAATTCTTGAGAAAACGAAATTTGGGAAGAAAAATCAATTCTCAAAGAAGAATCCATTTGAAGGGAAAGAATGTTTCTCTTGTGGTGAAAAAGGACATATATCAATCAATTGTCCAAAAAAGAAAGAAGGCAAGAACAAAGACAAGAAAAATGAGTACAAGAAGAAGAAGAAGAAGTACTACAAAGAAAGAGAAGAATGGACAAGCATATTTTGTTGAATGGGATTCCGATGCAAGCGACAATGATGATGATGATGACAACAAGCCACCCAAGTGCCTTGCTGGGATTGCCATCAAGGAAGATCCATCACTCTTCTCCAAACCATATTGTCTCATGGCAAGAAGTGAAACAAAGTTAATAGTAGAAGAAGAAGATGATGATGATGATGTTTGTGATGATAATAAATTAACCTATGAAGATCTTGCTAACTTGCTCATTAAATACGATGACAAATTGCGCAAGGAAAGGGCCAAGTGGAAGGATATGGAGACGAAAAATATTTCACTCCAAAATTCCTATGAGGAGCTAAAGACTTCTCATGCTAACCTAAAAGAATCCCATAACACCCTCAACACTTCATGGGGAATTCTTAAGGGAAAGCATGAGGAGGTTAAGGAAGCTCACAACTCACTCCTTGCGCAAGAGGCCAAAGGAAAACTTGTTGTTAACAATGATAAATGCAATACTTGCTTGTCTTATTCAACTAATCCCTCTTGTAGCACAAGCACTAGCTCTTGCATTAGTGAAAAGGATTCTAGTGATGCATCTTTCCCATTATTGGAAAATGAATCTTTGAAAAAGGAAGTTGAATGTTTGTCAAGGATCTCATTAAATGGTTTGGAAGCCATGTTCGATTTAATCATTGTTGGACAAGTCAAAATTTTATTTTGAACAAGAATGACATTGATTATTTGCCCAACCAAGGGAAAACGGATTTCATTCTCAAGAAGACCACTTTTGTAAAATCAAGTGTGATGTTGGAAGAAGAGGCAAAAATCAAGACTTGTCATGTTTGCAAGACAAAAGTTGATGTAAATCACAAATGCAAGAGCAAGAAGATCGTATCCTTTAATCCATCTTACATTCTTAAGAAAGATTGAAAGGGTGTTGTGTGTGCTAAATTTGTTGGCCGCTCTATGGCTAACACTAGATTAAAATCTATTTGGGTGCCTAAGGTTTTGATCACTAACATTGAAGGACCCAAGAAAAGTTGGGTACCTAAGAGGAAGTGATTCTTTGTGTAGGTGAATTACAAAGCCGGAGGAAGATATTGGGTAATTGATAGTGGTTGCACAAACCACATGACCGGTGAAAAGAAGATATTCTCATGTCTTGATGAAGATATCTCCGACTTTGATAATATCACTTTTGGAGATGATAGCAAGGGAGGTGTTAAAGGTATTGGTGATATCCCTATCTCTCAAGATTATAAATTATCAAATGTCTTGCTAGTTGATTCTTTGAATTTCAATCTTCTACTAGGATCGTGCCCGTGCGTTGCTACGGGCAACAAAATAAACTGAGGGTCTGTCCCTTCATGAAAATGGCAACACTTAATAACATCATAATAAGAAAAAGACCGACGCTAGGTGCACATGAGACCAGCATATAGTATCGAATACAATGAGGACACATGTATTTGCGGTCACAAGAGCTAGAGTTCAAGAATTACTGAATAGGCCTTCACAAGAGAAAGCATGCAGTCTTAAGTGATTACTTACAACAGGAGAAGTTGCCTGAACAGATGTCATATTTGTGAAAGGAAGCATGCTAGTTATAAGTTTCCACAAAACAATCCCAAAACTATAGGCATCAACATTATGATCATAGGGCCTGTGCTGGATCATTTCCATGCAAATAGAAAAAATAGGGCCAAACACCAACTCATTTAATATATACACGCAGTATAACACTGAGGGCTCCTTTGGGAGCGAGCAGCCCCGCGCGGATCCCCGCAGCTTCCCCGGGATATCCGCCCGGTCTAGGGAGGCCGGGCGCCCTTCCCGGTGAGAGCTACCCTGGGAATTAGGCTGCCAAACTAGCCCTGAATTGTTGTTAAATAAATGCAAATAACAGAAGCAACAGTCTCTAGTGAGGCAATGCATGGTAAGTTGAACACTCGTCTACCATTTCTTTTTGTAAGAAAAACATATAGACAATCTATTTCACTCTTTAATCCTGATGCCAATTCCTATTTTAGTTGAACTCATTGCCACAGAAAAAAAATATTTACACACAATCCTAGTACCTTGGAAAGGCTGCATACAATGCAAGTTCAAAAAGATCATCCCAATTTCTGAAACGAGTTAAAAAAACTGAACTACCAAAACATAAAGCACAAGGACAAGATCTGATTACTTTAAAATTTTCAGAATGCAATATATAAATAGATCACACCCTCACCTCCAGAGTAATTATCCTGTTTGGCAAGCATGATTACCCAATCCTTTTTGCCTGATATTAAATTAAAAAATGCAAACAGATATCACATAGAACATCACTTGTTGCTCATATATTGTTTAGCCTATGCCATGTGCTCCCTACCCTGCATTTAACATGCATCTAAAATAGAGTACTAAAGATGAGATTACTGTGTATCTTTACTTAACCTGAGAATTTGAAGTGCTTGTAATCATGATATCATCAACTTATCTAGTCTAATAGTAACTTCAACAGCTATCACATTCTAGAGCATTAAGAAAAGGGAAAATATTCTACTACTGTAGAAAAAGAATAAAAAACAAAATATCCTACACCTCAATTTGCCATGCCCATGATATATTTTGTCCTAGCTTTGGAAAGGCTGCATACAATGCACAAGTTCAGAAGACCTTTCCAATTTCCAAGATGAATGCCAAAAGTCCATATGCACTCTAAAAGGATAACAATCACATTTTTTCACAAGAATTTCTTGAAGCGTAATTGTTACCCTTTATGGTCAATTATCCATCACAACACCAACCAGAAAGTTTCTGATGACCAAACCATCTGTTTTCAGATCAAAACCTGCCAAAGTACATAAAATGACTTTCTATTACCAATTGGCGATGTCAGACTAATCAGAACCTATCAAGAAAATGGGACATCTGAAAGGAAGATAGAATGCCCTCACCAAAGAAAATGTTTTATTGACCTACCAACCTGACTTAGACTTCCTTCACTGCTCTTGGTGCACAATGTGATCCAATTTAATTTGCGTGAGCCACAGTGCATTACTCGACGGCAGCATCGTCCTCCTCCTGGAGGCATCCTGACGAACAGCAACAGAAACAGGCAGAGTTAAGCGTCCGCGGCTCACGCAAATCTTCTGAAGATTATCAGGAGCAGCCTAAAACAACAAAAACGAGTATGATCAATTATCAGGAGATGCAACACGAGAACCATTTACATGAATAGAAAACAACCAAGAAACAGAAATGGAAAACATGACACCACCATATGGTAAAATATAAGTCAGTGTAAGAACCAATTTTAGTGGAGACTTTATGATTTATAGATGTAGAAAGGTGAAAAAAACTTGAAGCAATTCGCCACGTCAGTAAGGCACTAACTGAGTGAATTGTATCTTGATTCTGATCATGTGATACCAACCAAAGTGATAAGCTCATGATCCAATAATTTATCACTAAATACTGCAATAAAGAAACTCCCAGAAATAGCAATATTTCACAAGATGGCGTGTATCTATTTTTTTTTTAACGAACCGTACAAGACAGTGCGTGTTTCATTGATATAGCAGAATAATACAAGTCTACGACCCTGGGAGGCCATAGACAGTAAAACGGAAAAGAAAGAAAAAAAACTCTACTCGCCCGGTTGGATTGGGACATCAACGCGGGGTACCACTCACAGCCACTCACCGGCCGGCCGTATTCCTACATAGCGAAGAAAAACCAAACCGCAGCTCCCACCCACATGCCACACTCTTGCAGTCATCAAAACTCCAACGTAATCTGGCGCTGATAGAGGAACAAAGGACGCAGATGCCTTCTTGGACGTTGCAACAATGCAGGATCTATCCAACGGGATGAAATACACCGAGTCCAAGCAAAACAACACGCGGGGGGGATGCCTCATCCGTCGTTGGACACCTCCTCTCTCATGCGCGGGGGCTCGCCACATCCTCCACAACTCCATGCTCCGGACTCCATGCTGCGGGCTTCCGGCAACCTGCTCAGGCGGCGGCGAGGTGGTGGGAGGCTGTGGGATGGGGGCTGCAGAGGCCGGTGTGCGGGTGCCGCCTGAGCCACCCGAGCGAGCGACGCGGGGGCCTTTCCTTTGTTAAAATTCTAATAGATGACGTCTATCTGGCTCTTGAGCACGCGAACAGCCAATAGTCCATGCCAGGATCCAGAATTTATAAGTAAACACTGGGTAAAAAAATGTTCTACAGACATGCACTAAGTGAGAGAGTTATAGCCACTGGTGATAGCTATAGAGAAAGAAACATTGCCATTAGAAATAAGTTATCCATCTACTGCTCCACTCATGCTGTCCAACCAAACTGATCACCTTCGATATGCAGCATAAGAGAGAAAGCAGACAACACCAATCAACTCAACAAGCATAGGGCACGCTCCAAACAATTATATGGATTATCACCAGATAAGGAATAGGAGCTCTACCTAGCAATGGAGGTGAGGTTGTTCCTATATACTGGCATGGTGGAGGCGGCCTGGGCATATGAATCACTGAATCTGAGATGGACTGATACTACAAATCTGAATTATCTCTCAGGTTGCTTGGGAGGACCAGCTGCACGAAGAGATTGAACTAATCCGCTCAAGGGTCTACTGGAATTCCTTGCTTCCCCTAGTTCAGAACAACAAAAGAGGACAGAATCATATACGGAGTACATGGTAATCATCAGAATAACATCAACATTCCTTCAATAACCCAAGTACCTACCAGGAGGGAGGAGAACGGTAATTACCTGTACAACACACGGTCTTTTAAAAAACTCGTGTGTTCTATGTGACCAAGTTGTACATGTTTCTATGTGCATAAAATACATTATAATCCAATCTAGTGTGAATGAACTGATTCGAAAATTTAAAGAATGCACATAGTAGACTACCTACAATGAGATGCGTGTTTGGTTAATTTGTTCGTCTTCCATATAAATTCTCTTTTCTCCATGCTTTGTCCAAACAACGTACTTATCCATGAAACCATTCACAAAAATGTGGCCGTGTATGGTCTTTTTAGAGTGGTAATTCTTGTTGTTTTTGCATTGGTGGCACAGGCAACACATAAAACCCTTCTCATTCTTATTTGCCTCGGCCATATCTAGAAAATAATGCTGGTCATCAATGAACTCCTTTGAGCATCGGTCGACATTATACATCCATTGTCGATCCTCCATCTGCAAAAAATAATATATTTATTTAAAAATATTATAGAAATATAAAACTATGCAAGAATCTTTCGAATATTATATAAAAATATAACTAAAGTATTAGTATATCAATTTATCTATGCAAGAAAATATATATTATTTCTCAATATTATATATATATATATTTCTCTCATTTTCTATTACTAACTACATAATTTTTAAAAAAAATAATTACTCTAATTCACTTATCACTCAATTTTCTTAAATCATATATGAATACAACTAACAACAAATTATATCTCCAATAAATAATGTATAAAAAAAGATTGTTCACTTGCCTCTAGTTCTATAATCTTGGATTTCCCTATTTCTAAAGAAAAAAAGACAATACTAACTATGAACCATAGCAGGATGAAGTTACTTACCTTTATAGCATATAAGTGAGTGAAATCCCCACAAAATCATGAAAATTAGTATGAATAGGGATGGATATCGAGTTGGCTCGGCTCAGCTCGGTTCAAGTGGAGTTGGCTCGTTATCTACCATTAAAATAACGAGTCAGCTCGACTCGACTCGTTAATGAAGCGTTTTAGAGAAGCTGATCGGCTCAGCTCGACTCGTTTGCTAGCTCGAGCTGGCTCGATTAGCTCGCGAGCCAGCTCCTTTATCATTAGCACAAATGTGTTTTCTAAAAAATTATTTATGGCAGAGTGAAATAAAAAAAAGCAATTGCTCTATACAAATTCCAAGCTCAAAAACCAAATAGAAGTGATAGTAGTTCACAACATGATATCACGGCGGTATAAAATATTATAACTATATAATATATCCATGACCATCATGATTCACCATTAACATAATCATGAATGCGTAACAAGGCCACCAATGACCAAACCATTCAAGTACTAGATATCCACCATTCAAGAACATGACAAGTATTCAGGAATCAAGACATCACACAGACAAAATACATGCTGGGCTATAGGCTCTGACTTATTATAGCTCGCGAGTGGCTTGAGCTGGCTCGTTAACACACCGAGCTGAAACCTTGGCTCTGCTCGTGAACAATTTAAAACGAGCCAAGCCGAGCCGAGCCAAGGCACTAATGAGCCGAATCGAGCGAGTTACCAATCCACGAGTTTTTTGTCCAGTTCTAAGCATGAACTCCCTCCCCCAAGCTCGGCCTCACCATGAACACAACTGATTTGGTGTTCACTTACGGGAGGGAGATGACACTTTTATTCGGGAGGGGGCTTTAGTCCGGGTTACATATATATACAAACCGGGACAAAAGGTCCCCTTCAGTCCATGTTCTAGCCATCAACTAGAACTAAAAGCCCTTCCCAACGGCTAGTAGGGCAGGGACCCGTTCGCCTTTAGTCTCGGTTGTAGCCACTGCCGCCGGCCACCAAGGTGCGGAGAATAGGTTCCCTCACCACATCTGCAACTGCCGCAATGGTTGAGGCCTTCGCGATCCGGAGTGTAGTCGTGGCTGGCTACTGGCTTGGCCTCATCCTCCGTCGTGGTTACCATGGCGATGCAAAGACATTGAGCAGGAGGGGAGGCGGCAGGCAGGAGGAGAGCAAAGAGATTAGGGTCAGACGTACCCAGCCAGGTCGGCACATATATACATAAAATAATTTGTAACCGGCCAGTGTTAAGACGCTTAAAATAGGTACACTATTCTAACAGGCTCAATATTCAGATCGTTACAGTATGTACACTATTATAGCTGGCGCAGTATTACACCAATTAGAATAGTGTTTGTATTAAAAAATTATAAACCAAACAAAATCAAACACACATCACATCACATAAACAGATAAGTACTTAAATCCTTCGTTACATCATCTACATTCGCACATATAAGCCATACTTGAACTCTCTGGTATTGTCCGACACCTGTTACTCGTCCAGGAAGCCGTTGATGGTGAGTTTTGAGTACGCGACGGGACGTCACATACTCTCACACCACCTGATACTCGTTCAAGAAGTCGTTGATGGTTAGGTTTGTAACGCTTGTTATATGACGCAAAGTGGTAATTCACTTCTCGTGATAAACAATAGTTCAAGACATTACTTAGTACGAGGACTGTTTTTTATTGTTTGATGGCACACCATATAATAAATGCGGTCTTCGCCTCATAATATGAATAAGTTAGTATTAACTAGGGTCGGACAAAATGCTCGAAACACTTTACTCGCTGGGATTGCAGCTGGCTATGTTCTACTCGCACTATCAGAATACTTCACATCCGCCCGCCCCCTCCGCCTCGGCCCTTTTTGGACCCGGTGCTGAAGGGGCTTCAGCATCGGGTCCAACGGCTAGGAGCGGGGGCGGCGCTGGGATGTGTCTGGGCGAACGTATTAGCACCGGGTCGTGGCAAGACCCGGTGCTAATGCTCCCCCTTTAGCACCAGGTGCAGCCAGCAACCGGTGCTAATGTGCCCGAGGCCATTTCGCACCGGTTGCTGGCTGCACCCGGTGCTAAAGGGTGCGCATTAGCACCGGGTCTTGCCACGACCCGGTGCTAGTGTATTTGAATATAGGGGCTCCTCCCCCCCTCCCCCGCGCCGAGCCAGCTGAACACTTCGCTGTGTTCATGCTGCAGGCTCGGGCGCCGGGAGGAAGAAGAAGAAAGAGGGGAGGTGCTGTCCAATTTTTTTTCAAAATTTGTGAAGATTCTACTCATCTAAGGAGCACTACAAGATACACTCTTTCATTCTCTAATGTTTTATTTAGCTGTAATCCTTTTATGCTTTAGAAATAGCTAGCTAGAGAGCTTGTGTTCATGGAGGACAGAGAGGGGGAGGTTGAGTTCATGATGGAGAGAGAGTGTTCATGTTGCGCTTTAAATGGAGAGAGAAGGCAAGCTAGATAGTATTTTGTTTTGTATGACTTGTGAATAGTTATAAGGCCTATGTATTTTATTTATTAGAGAGTTTTATTTATTAAAAGTTGGTATAGTTATTTACTAATTTAATGGAATGTATATTTGTTTTAGAAAATGAATATAGTAATTCAATGGAATATATTTTATTAGTTATTTATTAAAAGTTGGATTGGTTTCATGTTCTGCCCATGCACCAGTTGTGAAAATATACAATCGTACAAACAAAGAGGAGCTCTTCAGGTGCATTTGATGAGGTACGGCTTCATGAGGAATTATTCTGTGTGGACGAAGCACGGTGAAAGAGGAATTCTAATGGATGAAGATGAAGAAGACGAGGCCGATGACGACATTCCGTTATTGGCTCAATACTACGGTTACTTTGCATATGCTGCAATGAGTGATGCCGACGAGGAAGATGCTGCTCGGGAAGGCGATGCTCAGGAAGATGTTGCTCAGGAAAATGAACCTACTGATGGGCTCGGGCAAATGTTGCGTGATGCCGAGAAAGACTGCGGCAATGATAAGGAACTAAAAAAGATACAGCGCATGTTGCAGGACCACAAGACTGACCTGGACCCAGATTGCAAAGAGAGGCTAAAGAAGTTGGGTACCACACTTGAACTTCTGCAGTGGAAGGCAGCAAATGGTGTTACTGATAAGGGTTTCGAGGAGCTACTGAAACTCGTAAAGAAGACTCTTCCAGAGGGTAACGAATTGCCATCAACGACGTATCAAGCAAAACATGTTATTTGCCCTCTCGGTTTGGAAGTGTAGAAGATACATGTGCGTCCTAATGACTGTATCCTCTATCACGGACAGCAAGAACACTTGGATTATTGTCCGGTTTGCACCTGCGCATGATACAAGATCAGGCGGGACGACCCTGGTGATGTTGGGGGAGAGCGTTCTAAGAAAAAAATCCCTGCGAAGGTGATGTGGTATTTCCCTCTGATACCCCGTCTGAAGCGTTTGTTCAGGAACAAAGACCATGCCAAACTGATGCGCTGGCACAAAGAAGAACGTAAGCAGGATGGCATGTTGAGACACCCCGCCGATGGATCCCAGTGGAGGAACATCGACAGAGCATTCCCAGAGTTTGATGCTGATGCGAGGAATGTTAGGCTTGGTTTAAGTACCGATGGCATGAACCCTTTTGGTGAAATGAGCAGTAGTCATAGCACTTGGCCCGTGACTGTTTGTATCTACAACCTACCCCCCTACCCGGATTTACACAGAAACCCGAATGCTCATAACGCGATTGATGTGATGCATCTGACAAAGAATCTTTACGTGAACTTGATAAGCTTCCTGGGTACTTATGGGAAGCCAAAAGATACACTGGAAGCACGTCAGGAGCAGAAACGATTGAAGCAACGGATAGATCTACATCCAGAAAAGAGAGACAAATGACGCCAGTACTTGCGTCCGGCCAGCTTCACTCTCAGCAAAGAAGAGAAGGCAAGCATGTTTGAATGCTTGAACAGTATCAAGGTTCCGTCTGGCTACTCCTCCAATATTAAGGGAATAATAAATATGAAAGAGAAGAAGTTCACAAACCTGAAGTCTCACGACTGCCATGTGTTGATGACACAGCTGCTTCCCGTCATACTCAGGGGTGTGCTACCAGTTAACGTGCGAAAAGCCATTGTGAAGCTATGTGCATTCCTCAATGCAATTTCTCAGAAGTTGATCAATCCAAACCATTTAGATCAGCTACAGAATGACGTGGTGCAATGTCTTGCCAGCTTTGAGATGATATTCTCACCATCCTTCTTTAATATCATGACACATCGATTGGTTCACCTCGTCAAAGATATTCGTATATTGGGCCCAGTATTTCTATACAACATGTTCCCATTTGAGAGGTTCTTCGCTGTCCTAAAGAAGTATGTCCATAATCGTTCTCGTCCAGAAGGATGCATTGCTAAGGGATACGAAACGGAGGAGGTCATTGAATTCTGTGTTGACTTTGTCGACGATCTTATGCCGATTGGTGTGCCCGAATCCCATCACGAGGGGAGACTTGGTGGAAAGGGCACACTAGGGAGAAGATCGATGGTGATCAAGGACGTTGAGACATTTCGTAAAGCGCACCTCACAGTTTTGCAACAATCAACCTTAGTTGCTCCGTACATCGAGGAGCACATGCAGATTCTCAGGGACGAAAACTCAACAAAGTCTGCGGCCTTCATTCAGCGTCTGCACAATAGTACTTTCGCCGATTGGTTGCGAAGACGTCAGGCACGGTTTCATGAGGAATTATTCTGTTTGGACGAAGCACGTCATCGAAAATGATCTTGACATTCCAAGGATACGACATCAATGGGTATACATTTTACACAAGAGCCCAGGACAAGAAAAGCACCAACCAAAACAGTGGTGTCCGGATCGACGCGACAGACACCAATGGCAATACAAACTCATACTATGGAATCATAGAGGAGATATGGGAACTAGAGTACGGACCTTTGAAGATCCCACTGTTCAAGTCACACCAATGGCAATACAAAATCATACTATGGAGTCATAGAGGAGATATGGGAACTAGAGTACGGACCTTTGAAGATCCCACTGTTCAAGTGCCGATGGGTGAAGCTGACTGGAGGAGGTGTTAAAGTTGAAGCGGACTATGGAATGACGTTAGTGGACCAAAACAAGATTGGCTTTCTAGACGAACCGTTCATCCTGGCCAATGCTGTCACACAAGTTTTCTATGTGAATGACATGGCTAGCAAAGCGAAGAAAGGGGCTGATAAGAAAGGTGGGGGTAAGCAATTGGACCCATCACAAGATGAGCCAAAGCGTCATATAGTTCTTGCTAGAAAGAGAAAAATTGTAGGAGTTGAGGACAAAACGGATGAGTTGAAGACAAGACGGATGAAGATTATGATATGCTCGATGGCCGGCCTCCATTCTCGGTGGCTGATGACCCCAGCGGCGGAGGAGACACCATATCTACAGCGTGATCACAATCAAGGAACATTTATAAAGAGGAAGTTTATTAGTGTACGAGTAAACGATGATGCCATGTAATTTAATTGCACTATGTTCCACCCAATTTGTAATGACTATATTTGCATTTATGTTCCACCTATGTTCTAAGATTTTCTATTGATTTATAAGATTGTTTTTATTAAGGGTTTCGAGGAGCTACTGAAACTCGTAAAGAAGATTCTTCCAGAGGGTAACACATTGCCATCGACAACGTATCAAGCAAAACGTGTTGTTTGCCCTCTCGGTTTGGAGGTGCAGAAGATACATGCGTGTCCTAATGACTGTATCCTCTATCGCGGACAGTACGAACACTTGGATCGTTGTCCGGTTTGCACCTGCGCGCGATACAAGATCAGGCGGGACGACCCTGGTGATGTTGGGGGAGAGCGTTCTAAGAAAAAAATCCCTGCGAAGGTGAGTAGGCACCGGTGCTAAAGGCCGGTTTGGAAACTGGCGTCAAACGAAATTTGGGAGCCTTTAGCACCGGGTTGATCTAAAATCCGGTGCTAAAGGCCCCCAAATTTTGTCTGGCGCCAGTTACGACCTTTAGCACCGGGTGTAGAAGACCCGGTGCTAAGGGCGGGGTCTTTAGCACCGGGTGCTGTATACACCCGGTGCTGAAGGGCCTTTAGCACCGGGTCGTGGCTGCACCAAGTGCTAAAGGCGGCGGACCTATATAGGCCCGGGCCTTCTCTCCCCTACCTCACTTCGCCCTCCAGATCGAAACCGCCGCCGCCTGACGTCCCCGCGCCCGGCCACGCCGCCGCCGCCGCCCCTGTCTCTTATACACATCTAGATGTGTATAAGAGACAGTTTCTCGATGCCGCCGAGGCTAACAGGACGCCGTCCGGTTTCATGTTCTGCCCATGCACCCATTGTAAAAATATACAATCGTACAAACAAAGAGGTTGTCTTCAAGTGCATTTGATGAGGCACGGTTTCATGAGGAATTATTCTGTTTGGACGAAGCACGGTGAAAGAGGAATTCTAATGGATGAAGATGAAGAAGACGAGGCCGATGACGACATTCCGTTATTGGCTCAATACTACGGTTCCTTTGCATATGCTGCAATGGGTGATGCCGATGAGGAAGATGTTGCTCGGGAAGGCGATGCTCAGGAAGATGTTGCTCAGGAAAATGAACCTACTGATGGGCTCGGGCAAATGTTGCGTGATGCCGAGAAAGACTGCGGCAATGATAAGGAACTGAAAAAGATACAGCGCATGTTGCAGGACCACAAGACTGACCTGTACCCAGATTGCAAAGAGGGGCTAAAGAAGTTGGGTAGCACCATAGTGTATAATATCAAAAATGTTTAATATCGGAAATTCTATTGCGAACCCGAATCCCTTAGCGAACCACTTCGTGTCGTGCAACCCCCTTAGCGAACCCGTTCATCACGCATCCGAACCCATCGCACACCCGAACCCCTTAGCGAATCCGTTTTTTGCGCACCGACCCGGATAGCGAACCCGTTTGTATGCTTAGTATATATTTCTTATCAATTATTTTTAATTCTATAGATGGCGGACAACAACAACCCCGTCCCACCCATGCAAGAGGACAACAACACCCATGTCCCACCCATGCAAGAGGACAACGACACGTTCTTTGCGAATCAACTTTTCAATATTGTAACCCAACCAATGTCCATGGATAATGTGTTGGGGATCATTGGAAGGGACGACAATATCCAGGGCGACAATGTTGCAAGGCCCGAAAATGTTGAAGGGGCCGCCAATGTCCAGGCCGAAAATGTTGAAGGGGCCAGTAACGAGCCCTCGTCTAGTCAGGTGTGTATATAGATAACATAAATTTGTACTGTACATGTCAATTATGTATACCATCTCAATATCATCTCGTATATATGTAATTTGTGTAGGCCGCCTCTGCTTCTACAAGTCGAGCTAAGAAATCAAAACGATCGACCACGAAGAAGCTGAAGGATGTCAAGTTTCACATCACTCGAGTGGAGGATGATTGGGAGCCAGTTGAGCCCCCAAAAGTGGCCAAGAAATTTGTATCTCAGTGCGGGGTAATTGTACGGGACAATTTGCCCATTAGTATCAGAAAATGGAAGTCCACGGACCCCACTGAGGAGTACGTGCACCCCGATACAGAGAAAGAGATGCTATGGAGCGAATTAAAGGCAATATTCGACTGGCCTAGCACTCATAAACAGAACTGAGGGATTGGACAATGAAGAAGATGGCAGTTCTGTTTGAGGATTTCAAGAAGAAGTTGTACTCGCATTGGCTCAAAACCGGAGAGGCCCCAGAACCTGAGAAGTATAAGAAGATCAATGATGAGGAGTGGAAAGCATTCCTTCAGTACAAAACCTCCGAAAAGGGTGCAACGGCTAGCGCTAGAAACGCTGGAAACGCCGCAAATAAGAAGTACTCCCATAAGATGGGTTGGGGAGGTTACAAGGCAAGCATCCCTAAATGGGAGAAGATGGAAGAAGATCAATATGCTAGAGGCATCACTCCAGCGACACATGACTGGCCCACAAGGACCAAGCATTGGTACTATGGTCATGGAGGCACCCTAAGCCCAACCGATGGCTCCTTAGTTTTTCCCGAGGACTTGCGAGAACTAGCTCTGTGTCTCCTCGATATCCTCAGGGCATCTGAGAGGGGAGAATTTGTTGCTGATAGAGACATAGATGAGCTAACCTATGCCTTAGGGAACAAGGAGCATCCTGGACGGACGCGCGGCGTAGGCACAAGCATCTCATGGAAGAAAGGTTTCCAAGAGCACGCCGCCACCTATAGGAGCCGTTCGAGGAAGAAGGCCCAATATGAGCAGAGGGTGAGGGACCTAGAGCAAACGGTTGCCGCCCAGGGCTCAAAGCTCCAAGAAATGGAGTCAGAGATGGAGCGACGGATGAAGGTAGCATGGCTGCAGATACAACAAGCCACAGGCGGGACCGGTTCCACAGAGCATGCACCTCTCCAAGATGCGGCCCTTATTAGCCCTCCACAGCAATATCAAAGCAGTCACGCTTCCACACAGGCCGCCGAAGCGGTCCGTTACACCGTGGATGAAATAACTCAACGGACCGCGTGCGAGCTTGTCGTCAGGCAGAAGAACTTAGCTGTGGTGGTACGTATGCGACCTTAGTTCATACTGCATACATTTCACCGTAAATACCATTCATTTACTAACTTTCTTTGTGGCTACTAAATGATCAGGTCGCATACGGTATGACCAAACGTGTGGAAGAAGGGCAAAAATGGCACTGCAATGACATTCCACATGGTTACGTACCTGTTGAGGTGGAGCAAGTCGTCACCAACTGGGAATACTTGGAACTTGACATCCCCGGAGGTGATGGAGAAACAAAACTCGGTCAGTGTTCTCACTGCATCATTCTATGGAGCAAGGCAGACGTCGTCATACCCGATACACCTGCGGCTACCAACAAGCCTCCGTCACCTCCCCCGTCTCCAAGAGATCCACCGGATCATGACGATTCTCCGGGAGTTCCTGATGCAAGCCCGTCCCCTCCGCCGCGGAGGTCTCCGTCCCCTCTGCCGAAGAGGCAGCGCTGCACTAAAGCCTCCGCCCCACTCCACCAGGAAAGAAGGTGCGGAAACCCAAAGAGAAGCCCGCACCACAGAAAAAAGCAGCTGAGAAGACCCTAGAAGAGCTCGAAGCCTGGGTGAAAGCAGACACAAAGAGGCAAATGGCCGAGTGGAGGAAAAAACTGTTGCCGGAGCCGAAGCTTGATTCCACTGTCGTCAAGACATTCCTCGGTAATTTGAGTAAGGGTCAACAGAAGGAAGTACTAATAACAGACTATGACCGCTCATTACTCAAATCTCGCCGGAAGCGGAAGGCTGCAGATAAGGAGGCGGGCACATCCAAAAAGGTTCCTCAGCTCGGCCAGCAACCTCAGCAGCCCTTGGCTCCATTGCCAACTCCGCATGAGCTACACCTAGCAGAATTTGAGGCCAAGACTGGACTATCCAGAGAGGGGAAGCAGACGTGCCTGTAAACACAACGTTGAAGTGGTCGTTTAAGCTTGGCGAGCCTATGGTCCCTCCTGAAATGGAGAGCAAGCTACAGATGAAGATGCGCCGATTTCATGAGTGGTACTTGGAAGAATCAAGAAGGAATAAAGAGCGCATGATCAAAGTAGGTGTGAAGGACCAGGATTTCTACAATGGCGGGGACGTGGATTCGGTCTGGCTGAGGTTTAAGGATATATATGAGCTGTACCACCACGACGCCATGGACGTGGATTTGATCACCTGTTGGACACTGTAAGTACTTTGTTGTTGTTTACAATTCACAGTTTGAAAACAATAATTCCAATCTATGCTGACCACTACAAGGTTTTGTGTATAATGTAACGCCGGAATTGTGTTGTAAAATGCCCAAAATGGTTGCAATAGACACAATGGCTACGGAATTTTAGCGTTGCGAGGCGTTGCCATTGTAAATGTAGTCTAAAGTTTGGACCACGGTTTATTTTGAGTGTTGCTATTGTGTTCCCCCTATTGCAACAGCAAGAATGTTTTTGCAACCCAAAAGTATCATTGTAAGTGTCCTTATCAGCAACCATCATGGGTGTTGCACTCATTACTATTGCAACGCACCAGGCACATAAAGGAAATGTAGCAATAGTAGAAGTAGCAACGAAACTATGTGTTGCAACAGACCCTATTGCTACGTATTTGTAGCGTTGCGAAATAAGTCCTATTGCAACATTACTCTTATGGTTGCTATAGGAGGAACCCTTTATTGCAACCTTAAATATTTTGGTTGCCATAGATGAACTCTCTATTACCACGCTACTATAGTGGTTGCTATATGTGACACCTCATTGCCACTACAAAAACTTGTTGCTACAGGCTTCTTCCCTATTGCAACACTAAGTATTGTTGTTGCTATAGGATGTCTCTCTATTGCCACGACCAAATATTATGGTTGCTATAGGGAAGTTTCTTTATTGCCATGACCAATACATGCGGTTGTTATACTTAGACATGTTGCCACGCTTACCGCTGCATTGCTATAATTTAGAAACCCTATTGCCACGCCTTATGCTTCTTTGCATGCGGATTTTTTGTTGCTATAGCATGTAACTGCAACGCTATGATTATGCCATAATATTGTATATTACAATGATTCGTTTGGTAGCTTGAAACAATGAATTTATATTAAGAAATATATGATCAATGAAGCATTTAGATATCCATTAACCCAAAAGTATAATTTATTTGTGCACGTCCGTAAATAATCCATCCAATATATCCAACCCAACATCTAGTTCAAACACACGCACAAGTGGAACACATAATATGGTGTCCAACACGCTTAACTATTTTGAAAACAACAAAATATAACGAGCTATGCAGCACTGAAGCCAAGGTTGCCTTCATGTTGATCATCCCATGAATCATAAGCTCCACTTAAACCTCAAGATCATGGAAAATGATCATTAAAAATTTCTGCACAATAGAAAACCATGTGTAAAGAACAGGGGCAACAGGTATGGTAACAAAAAAGGGTATATGTTCGAAATACCAAAGTTAAAAACAGAAACATGTTTCTAAATCTTAACAGTAGACTACCGGTCATTATTTATATTATATAAGCCAACTGGAAAAAAAAGAGGGATAAACCAACCTAGATAAAAGGCTTTTACACCTCAGTTGTTCAGATCAATGGAAAAACCTAGTCAATATAGTACAATATAGTAGGGGGAATCATTCAAGTGAATCAATCAACAATTGTGCCATCCTGTCTAGATCTGGCCAATAAGATAGACAGTATAGATCCCAAACTTAATCATTAAGAGGATAATTCAGAAGAAAAGCACAGGAGTGCAAGGTTACTTTATGAAAGGGATAAATGCCACAGTACTTGCAGTTAACTAAAAATTGAATCGACTTACAAGGTATGAAACAAAAAAATTCTAGAAAAATCTGGTCAAAAAGAGAACCGCATGGTTCTTATCAAAATCAGATACATCATCGTCAAAATTTCTTTACTGCATTCCAACATGTCTGTAGCTGACAAGAAGCACATAGAGCTAAAGCTCATAACAAAAAAGAACAAATCCTAGATGCATGCAGGAATGTAACAAATGAGCAAATTGCTAGTTATGAATTCATAAGAGTACGGCAAACACATCTGGCAAGCTAGTGAGAAGCACTATAAGCTTATTGAATGCCAGTTTTCATATAACACTAAAAATAAGATAGACAGAAAAATGCAAATAACTTTTCACATGCACGGCTTAATTGAATATTTAGTACTCAGTGTATGTAATGCATTATACAAATGTATATAACAACAGAACTTGATAAAATGTGAGCCAACTTGTTATGCAAAGTAACTCATGAGCTAACAAATTTTGTATAGAATAGATAAACTCATAGAGAATGCTGCCCCAGACGGTAATAGCTAACAAGAATTGATGGTTATGCGCTGAGAATTTCTAAGAAATGAAGAGAATTCTCAGCACTCAAAATTTATGCTACCAAAAAATGTCTCAGGACTGAGCACATAAATAGAGAAGATAAATCCATAGTTATGCACTCAGAATTTCAGGTAACATTGGGTGCTTGTGATTTTCATAACACTTCAGCTGAAAGAATTATCTCAAAAGAGGGGATGAAACACGTTACAGCTGATGTTGAATACCTGGTACTCATCCCATGGATTCTTGTTCTCTACCGGCATGTACAGGCAGCATCCAAAACCTAAAACAAGGTAGATTGCTGTTAGAAAACATGTCTTTCTGTAATGCTAATTGTTTTTTGCGCTGTCAGAAAACAAAGACTTGTTTTTTGCGCTGTCAGAAAACAAAGACTAAGCAGAGCACAAAGTTCCATACTATATACCTGTACAATGCTAAAATCTATAACTAGGGTTTCCTAAATTTCATGTTATCCGACTTCACTAGGATTATGAGGATAAAACAATTGTAGCTACAAAATTAGAGCAATGGTAACCCAATTTGGGTGCTAGCAGGTACGTACATGAACTTTGAGAAATAAGAGATTGAATAAAAAATCTCAGCAAAAATATTTATCATTGATATGTAAACGAAAATGTCATCACCTAGGTTTAGTGATCCTCCGATTACTCTTGATTTCATAAACAAAATTGCCTCAGAAAGACAGATAGGGAGGACATAGATCAGGATCCTCCAACTCCAATTACACGTCCATCTTGATTTCAGAAACAAAAAATGCTGCAGAAAGACAGGTAGGGAGGATATAGATCAGGGAGGACGCTTGGCCCAAGAACATCGCGAAATAGATCGGTGATGGGAGAACTGTTTGATTTGCATCATACCTGGCGACGCTATGAAGACGACCGACAGATAGGAACTCCTGGTACCTAGGGGAGGGCATCGCCGCGAGGAAGATGCTTGCCAACCAATCTGGCCATTGCCTAGGAGCATTGCGAGAGAGACAAGTGATGGGGAAAGGTTTAATTTGCATCGTACCTGGTACGGTGATGCCGCGCGTGAAGATGACCAACGCATCGGAGGCGGCGTATGAGTCGCCGATCTGCTAACACGAACAGATTAGATCAAGGGAAGGTGACAATAAATGTTTTCGATGAGGGGTGGCCGGTTGGTTGTTTTAGATCGTGGAGGAGTGATTTTAGGGTAGCAGCAACCCAGCGGGGTTCTTTCTATACATTTACTCTCAGTTCATATTTTTAATTGACAAATAGATAACAACACTAGAAGCCTATGTAACTAGCCTTGTATCCTAGTGGTAAGGCACCCGTTGGACATGGGTGAGGTGAAGTGTTTGAATTTATGCTAGACCACAATTTTGTCCTCTACACATTTTTTGATTTTTTCCCATGCTTTTTTCCATATATAATATGATCAATTTTAATTTATTAATTGTGACGAATTCACTTATTTGCTCTAAGCACTACCACATACAAATTTGATTTGGCCTATGAATAGAATTTTTTCAATCAGCTGGAAAATCATTATATTTGAAATATTTTAAATGTTTACTTATATTATGATTTGTCATGTAGAAAGCTAATAATTTCATTTGAAAGTATGGTAATGTTTTAAATATATTTTGACGTACATTGATAAAAAAATGCTAATTAATAAGTTATTGACTACCCATAACCTGCAACAATGGTTTTATTTGGAAGCACGTAAAAACTTTAATGTTGTTGGATTTGTACTCATTCAGAGGAAGATGACAAGAAACATCAGATTGATAGTGACATCCTTGTATTGCAAGCAAGTTTGCCATCGCTGCCTGCACCGTCTTCTTCACAGCTGCCACCGGCCACTGTTGCACGACCAGGTCCTCTAGCGTGGTCTGGCTATGAATCAGCACCGGGGCCGCTGCCGCTCCAGCTTGGCCGGCTGGGTCTGGCACCTATGACACTAGCTACCGCTCCTACTCGGCAGGTAGGATAATCATATCTCATACCAATTTTGAACTCGTATGCACCTCAAATTTGAACACAATCAGCCTTATGTTTACTATAGTATTAGAAAAATACGAGTTTACATTAGCAATCGTAGCCGCAGGACTTGAGTTCGATCCCTGCTTGCGCTGCGTTTTTTATGAATTTCGGTGCACTACGCGTAATGACGATAAATACAAAAGTGTTCAATACCAAATAAACTAACACATGAATACATAGCTCAGTGGTAAGTCGTGGGATGTGTTTTCCTATGACTAGGGTTGAAATCCCGGTGGAGCATTTTATCTTAGATTTTTTTTGATTTTTTTCTGTCAAATGGTGACGTGGTTCGGGTGGCCGGCGGGCGTGGCACGGGTGGCTGGGTGTCGTGGCTCAGTGGGCCGGGTGACGTGGCTCGGGTGGCGAGCGGGCGTGGCACGGGCGGCTGGGTGACGTGGCTCAGTGGGGCGGGTGACGTGGTTCAAGTGGCCAGCGGACGTGGCACGGGCGGCCGGGTGACGTGGCTCAGGTGGTCGGTGGGTGTGGCTGGGTGACGAGCGGCCGGGTCACGTGGCTCAGGCGACCGGGTGACGTGGCTCAGGCGCAAGTTTTAATGTACAAAATAAAATTAACGTCAAATATTTTCGCAATCACTAAAATAGTCCACTGGTTAGGTGGTAGCGTTTGTGCATCTTAGGTCTCATGTTCAAGTTCTTCTAGTGCACAAATTTTTGTGACTATTTTGTTCCATATTTTTCATGACGACAAACTGAAAAACATCATAAATGCAGAATTCTTGTAGTGGGTAACATGCAAATAATATTAGTTCATATAAAAAAAATCATAGACAATAGACTTTATATTGTTGCGTAGGAGTTTCAAAAGGTTCTAACTGAATAACTATTTTGTATGGAGAAACAAAAAAGATAAATTATGATAAGGGGTAAGTTGGACTAAATAACATAGTTTAGGGGGTAAATTAAACCAAAACATAGTTTAGGGGTTATCTGGACTTTCGCTATATTTGAGGGGAGTAATTTGGACTTTTTCCTAGTTTAAATGGTTTTCTGTGTGCTCATCAAACTCAACAATATATAAATTTGGTCAGGAAATTCAATAGATGGACATGGAAATATATTTTAGATCCATAAGGCCAGTCTCAGTGGCAGGGTCATGGACACAGTGACCATGTCTTCCACGTCAGCTTTTTGGAATGATGACCCTGTCACTCTCAATGCACAGGGTCATGGACACTGTTTTATAGATAGAATGCAGCATTTAAATCTCAGCTCGATATTGGCAACCGTGCCCAGCTCGGGTCATGGTGATGACCCTATAATCTTCTCTTGCTTCATTAAATTGATGCCATGTCATCAAATTTGTCTATGTGGCATCTAATTAATTCCTGATGACCCCTGCATTGAGACTGACCTAAGCTTCTCCCATGAAAGTTTCATATGATTTTCATAAAATATGACTATATATATCAATTATAATTTTTATTTCTGGATTAAAAAGAGAATAGATGAAACGTTCATGTGTTGTGTCATAGGGAAGTAAGAACACGTGGAGGGATACTGCCTCTCACAGTGCGGATCCGCCAGCCTTTGATTTATTTATATTAGATATTTACCTATTGTTTTCACTAACGAACAAGTTGTCTAGTGGTATGGGTGCTGCTCTCAAAACTGTCGGGTCGCAGGTTCTAATCCCACCTGCGCCCATCTTTTTTTTGAGATTAAATTTACTTTTAGCACTCCCAAAGGGAATTCAGATAAATACGTTCGTACCGATTTCTTTCTTATGAACATAAGGTCTTGGGTTCAAACTCTTTTTAAGACACATTTTTTGAATCAAAGTTTTAGTTGACAACTCAGCCAAGGGCTGTTATAGAATGCCGACAGATAGTTTGAAGTAGATAATTTTATTGATCTATTGTGAAGTGAGACATAAAAATAATTAACTTACATAGGCTGATATATTTTTTACATGTAATAGAATACATTTAAGTTTCCTCATAGAAGTTTCAAAAATTTTAACTAATTTACTATTTTCTATATGTTAAATAGATTTCTATTTGACTATCGAAATTAGTTTCAAATTGAACTATGTGTGCATTTAATAATATATAAAAAATTACAAAAAATAAATCATACGTATACTCATATGTTCCATTCTAACACTTTTGTCTATTGTACGTACAGTACAAGCTCCAATTTCACTTATTTGCTATAAGCACTACCATGTACAAATTGATAGCTACCACTTGTATGTACACATGATTTTGATGTGCTGGCCACTAACCAAGAACCTACACCTATGTGAGATGGAAAGCGACAGCGATGTGGCCGAACTACACCAGGAGGGCCCACTAACATGTAGTTAACTGCGCATAAGAACATAAAAGTGTTTGAATGATGCTACCCAACACTAATAAAGTACTGGTGTAGTGGTAAGTCATGCATTATTAGTGCAATCATGAGGTTCTTAGTTCAATCCCTTCATATGATGCTTTTTATTTGTTTATTTATACTTTTTTATCATTAACGGGTCATGTTTCCACCAATTCAAACTTTATTTCCCAAATTACAATCACATCTATAAATTTGGTTAGAAAATTTTGGATTTGACTCGATAACATAATTTGGGTTCATAAGATTTGCAAATGGTTTTTATAAAGGCAAACTAAATATTGTTATGAAATTAATATATTTTTAAATTGTTTTATATAACTTAAAGTCATAATTTTTTACTTTCTTGCTCATTCATTCCTCAAACTTGAATACATACTTATATTTAGTCTCATATTACATGTGAATCGACATTGACACATTTGTAGTAACCCAAAAACCGTTGTAATAGGACAATCATATTGCATCCATTTAGGTTTCTCGTAGCAATAAAAAAATCACAATTGCAACACCAAAGAAGGTTTTTGCAACTCTAAAAAGTTGTTGCAATAGGCACAAGCTATTGCATCTACATTAGAGTTTGTGTTGCAATAACCATCTATCAATCGCAACACCACTGAAATTTATTGCAACATGGAAAAATGTTTGTAAAAACACCAACCAAAAGCAACCATTTCAAATATAGTTGCAATAATAATATCCTATTATTGCAACGAAAATATAGTACTATTGCAACTCCAAAGTGATGTAGCAATAACTCTAAATAATTGCAACCAAAGATCAATATAGTTGCAATAACACACCCCTTTTGCAACCAAAAGTCACACTTAATACAACACTTTTAGTTTGTTGCATTATAGGACCATATTGCTACCATTTTGTATAAAAGTTGCGATATGACCCCCCTATGGCAACCAAAATAGTGGCATTGCACATGTGTAGCGTGGCAATAGCCAAGACACCTTGTAGTGGACGCGGGCTTTATTTATTGCTTAACATATGCAGAATGGAGATTCAAAAATGTCGGAGAGACAATATATATGACGTTGGATTCGTGGATCCTCGAAGGATAAGTGAAGCAATGATACTGCACAATATCATGAGGAAACATATGGAAACCTATACAAGTATATTGACAAACAACATTATTGCGAGTCCATACTAATACCGTACAACATCGAGTGAGTACATACACACGCTTCTTCTTATACTGTCTGTGTACTATTTCATTTCTGATTATAATGTATACATGTGCACAGATTTCACTGGCTCCTACTTATATTGTGTCCTGACCGGGGTGTCGTTAACGTCTTTGATTCGTTGCACACTCCAAAATATAAACTACAGAACATCATTGACATGATGACAAGGTGATGTATATTTTCTCCTAATTAATTCACCCCTTACACTCGCAATGACTTAACTCAATTTTTTATTCGCAGGGTGTGGATTCAATTTCGTAAAGATCACCCTAGTATTGAACATGAAACACTTAAATGGAACATTGGCTTTCCGGTAAGCAAGTAATTTATACATGTAGACCTCGGCTAATATATTATATTAATTTTACTTAATTTCTTTTGGTCGACAGTGTGCCAAACAGGGCCCGGGAAACAATTTATGTGCATACTATGTTTGCGATTACATGTGGAATTGGGGGCATAAAAAGATTATACAGCATGATATCATGGTATGTACACATTTTCATTACTATTAAGTGCACAATTATTGTCTCCAATTCGGCGGTGCCAATATCTTTCAGTTATTTGTAAATTATAGATGGTGAAGCTGAAGGAAGAGTGTCTAGAGAAAGAAAGAATTGACGCAATTTCAGAACAGCTCGTCGGATGGATCTGGGACGAGGTCGTCAATCCCTGAGGAGAATACCACGTCGCAAGATTGGAGGACGTGTCGGACATCTCAAAAAGTCATGCAACATCCTAAGTTGTAAATACAGTTTAAACAATAACTCGAGTGCGATATATATTTTGTAATATATATGTCTTATATTTGATATACAACTAATATGAATATAGAGTCAGCCGAATACGTATTATAATATGTTTATATATATAAACGTGCATGCATGGCTACTGAAAAAAGCAAAAAAAAACAAAACCCGGGGCCTTTAGCACCGGGTGTAGACAGCAACCGATGCTAAAGGCCCTGCTAAAGGCGCTGCGGGGGCAGGCCTTTTAGCACCGCCAGCAACCGGTGCTAAAGGGACCCTTTAGCACCGGTTATTAAACCAGGTGCTAAAGGGTTACCCCTTTAGCCTCGGAAGATCTGCACCGGTTGGGATACCCGGTGCTAAAAGCACTTCCCAACCGGTGCAGATATGTAGTATTCTGGTAGTGTCGGTGCATATTCCTAACGAGCCGAGCAAGAGTTTTTTCTCTACGAGCGAGTTAAAGCTGGCTCGTGAGCTTAACGAGCTACGTGCATTAGTAGGCTAGCAGGCCACAAGGTACGCCAATATATATGCAGCCCACTAAACTCAAAAACCTCATCCGTATACCACATGTGTTAAGTCTTTAACTATATGCAACAAGGTATTTGCTATTAAATAATCAACAACTAAATCTTTAACTATGATCATGAACATTATGTTACGTCTATGTCTTGATTGATTTAACTAAGTCTTATCACATGTATTACTTGAATTATTTACATATCATATTATATGCATGCTTTTCTATGTTGGTTGATCACCTAAGGCCGTCTGCAATGTATGCTCGGAGTGATTGATGCCCGGAGAGGAGAGAGAGGGTTCAAGTGCCGCTCCCTACTGTGCAACGTGCGATGCCGACGCCGGAAATTTTGGGAGCGAGGCATGTATAGGCATCGCTGCTTGCCGATTAAAAAATGAGGCTCAGTGAAAGGCAAGTCTCTCATTGGTTCTCCACAACCACACCGCCAAGTACAAAACACGTTAAATGAAGAGCAGATGTGATTTCTTTATTTTGGTTGTGGGCCGGAATGGTACTTGTACACTGCAAGCTTGATGCCTATTTTCTAAGAAATCTACGTGGATGAAAAAAATTTTCAGACGCCACTATACGCTGTGAAGGGCCTAAATTAATACCTTATTTGACATGCATGGGAGCATATGAGACATAACGTGCAAGGCCGAGCTAGCTTGTTAACATAAGGAGCACTGCTGAGCCGAGCCGAGCCGACTCTTTATCCACCCCTATTAACCTTCACAATCATAATTGGATATGTTTGGTGAGAAATTTGATGGAATTATCTGGGAATAGAAATGGGCGGATCAACTATTCGTTGCCTACATTAAAACCATTTCTGTGTTTTTATCTGGAAATGATAGTTATGTGAAAATTCATGTAGAAAAGCTTAATGTAATTATAATATGGGGAATTTGGTAAAATAAGGTCTTACGTATAATATGGGGGTTGGTAAAATTTGGTAAAATGAGGAGAAAGGTGAGGGTTTTCTCCTCGGGCAGAAACCACTCGCGACGCACACGCGGGCGGAGACCGCTGTCGCTAGTCTCTCCTCCTCGTCGCCGCTGTCGCGGCCGTGCGGAAGCCTGTGCAGCCGCCGGGATGGCGGTAGCGAGGCTTCTCCTGATGGCCTATCTTGAATTCGCGACCACCGGAGTGAGATTTGGCGTAGAGCGGCGGCAACAACGACCGATGGACCTGTACGGTCTGCAACTCTTCGGCTCCGGTCGCTGATGGGCACGACGATGGTCGACTTGGTGACAGAATTTGTGCATCTGCATCTTACGACAACCTCTTCATTCATAGCTGATATCCTCTTTACAATCCCAATGATTAGTCATCTTGGTTTCGACCCACGGATCTTTTACTCTGCTGATGCTTCCCATCAATTGGTTGCTTCGTGGCAAAGTCATCGTGGGATAGCGTGAGTTAATGACAATCGTTGTTGGTTAAGATGGGGCAGTATGGGGGTATTGGCTCGGTTCGACGATGGATGGGCTTCGAATTAGTGATAACTTTTTTGGTTCAGATTTCTCGACTCTAGGGAGAAATCCTCAGGTATGTCCTTAGTTGGTTGTACATGGCAATGGTCTTGCTGAAGTATTGTTTGGAGCTCGATGGATTGCTCTCTACGGTGAAAATCGATGATCTGATCTTAACTGGTTGAATCATGGCAACAACGGCTCGTGCGCGTGTTGTTTCCTTATTGGAGGCTTTTTTTAAGTCTTTCTCGTAGTCCATATGCTGCTTTGTTGGTGGATGAAATTGAACGTTAAGTCGTATGGATAGTCTGCTTTGACATAATTCTCTATGTCTTCTCTTTTATTTTCTCTTTTAGGCTGTGTGCATCTTAGCTATGCAGAGGTCGGGAATGATATTAGTATAATTATATCTTCTCGATGTAATTGGCTGAGATTAATAAAGTTTCACTTATAAAAAAACGTATTTCATAATTAAAAATGCAGTAGTAACTTAAATACCTAGCTTTTCTAGAACTATCTAGATAAACCCATTTGTAATTTAATGTGAACAATGTTTTTGACATGTGTATAAACTCAAAGTTCATGTTTGCAAATGGAATCTTGGTCAAAGTTCATGGGCAGCTGGAATTTGGAGGCTCCACGAAAGAGACTTGGCCTGCTGCGTCGCGTGTTAAGACGACGGCTGGCAAAGAGCTGAGGCGCAGCCCATCTGCACTTCCACACGAGGCTGGTAACTGGGCCGGCTCCCTGCGCAGAAGAGAATAGGTGGGGGCTGCACCGCTGCAGTAGGGCTGGGTATGGATGGCAACGGGGCGGGTCGGGGCCGGGTGGAGCGCCCGCAGACCCGCCCCCGAAACCCGACAGGAAAACCCGCCCCGCCCCCGAAAGCCAAAGCGGGTGAAAATCCCCATCCGCCCCCGAACCCGCCGGGCCACCGAAACCCGTCGGGGCCCCCGAAACCCGGCAACAGATAAGCATTTTACATGACAAAAGTACCATATTACACACGAGCAGGGACATCACACATTCAAACCAGAACCTGAACCAGTCAAACACCAATATTCGTACAGGTCCTAAAATTTCAAACACCAATACACCATTACATCAAGTCCACTGTCCACCAGACAAGTAATTCAAATTAAAGGACATGAGTTTTAGACCAAATATGCAAACAACTTAATGGCTGAAGCATTCATTTTTATTTGATGACGAGTCCATCCATCAATCTACAATGGTCGAATCTGGCTCATCCTACAAAGTAAAAACACAGGCAAGTTTCAGTTTGTAAGAAATAAATAGGGAGTCAATTAGCAATGCACAAGTGAAATTAAATAAAAGCATTACCGATTCTTCATCTTCTTCATCAAGACAAGTCATCAAAGCACCAACAAAAGTGGAATGAAGCCCTGTAGTTGCAAAATATTCACAAATTAGTGCTTGACCTTATAAGCAATAAAGAAAATATCGAACTGCATTAGACACTAGATCATTTACCTAACATGTCAAACCAAAAATTGCAAAGCTACGATTCAGATAGCCAACTCATGAATGTATCTAACTTATGGATGAATTGAGGAGGATAGGGACACCTGATTATGTGAAGAAGGTAGCCTCGCGTCGCTGGATTCCACGTCCTGGGCTCCCGGCGTCTGTGGTCCGCGGCTTCGTGCACCTCCGCGTGTTGGCGCAGCGTTGGCGTCCTGGTGGCCGAGCCCGAGCTGCCGAGCGGATGGGGCGACGGGCGGCCGCGCCGTGTGCGGCCGTGCGGGGCAGCAGGGGCGGGCGGCACCCGAGCGCGCGAGCGCGACGCGACTAATAGCCAAATAAATATTGGTGATTTTAGGAAAGAAAAGGTTTGCTGTGACATAGCTAGTGCCTGACAGTAGCTCTGTTACATCATAGAACATCTTTAATTTATCACAAAGATCTTTAGCAAACTGCCAATCTTCTTTAGTTGGAACACATGGAGCACGAGCAGCAAGGCGTTCAAAAACATCTTGGTACAATAATGCATCAAGATGTACCATCGAGTTTTACAATAATGCATCATTTTATAGAAGCCTTTCCTTTGGTGGTTTGCTGTCCACAGGTCGGTAGTAACAGCAACACGAGAACTCAATTTCCTGAAGTACTTCAACATAGATTGTTTTTGGACTTCATACATATCCAAGATGTCCTTTCTGATTGTGTTTCTAGACACTACTTTGAATGCTCGTTGCAATGCAGCACAAAACTTGCGAAATCCAGTATGGTCCACCATAGAAAGAGGGTACTCATGGACAACAATCATTAGTGCAAGTTCTTTCCTAGCTACATCTTGATCAAATATGTATTTCTCTACAGTAACTGTCCCATCTTGTGGGTTTGCAGACAATTTAATGGTGGACTGTTTTAACCCTTTTCTAACAGATCTATCTGGACAAATCTCAAGGTGCCCACGCAAATGGTTTGTACCATTTCTTGTCTCACCTCCTAACAATTTCTTACACCACGAGCATTTTGCTTTCCAAATCCCATTAGTTTAATCCTATCAAACTCTTTCCAAACTTCAGATTTTAGCTTCCTCTTACTACCAACAATAACATCATCTTCTATCTCTACCACGCAAATGGTTTGTACCATTTCTTGTCTCACCTCCTAACAATTTCTTACACCACGAGCGTTTTGCTTTCCAAGTCCCATTTAATTTAATCCTATCAAACTCTTTCCAAACTTCAGATTTTAGCTTCCTCTTACTACCAACAATAACATCATCTTCTATCTCTACCACATCTTCAGTACCTGGAGCAGCTGAATCGGCCGCGCCTGCATCTGCATTAGATGTTTGTGTTGCAGATCCGGATTCCAATACACGTGCACGAGTTCTTGGACCAGAAGCCCTTGCCTGCTCAGATGCACCAGCTTGCGGAGATAATGAAGCAGCAGCAGCAGCTTGGGATCCACTAGTGCCAGGAGTCGACATCGCTCCCTTGCTGCAATCAAACCAAAAATTGCAAAGCTACGATTCAGATAGCCAACTCATGAATGTATCTAACTTATGGATGAATTGAGGAGGATAGGGACACCTGATTATGTGAAGAAGGTAGCCTCGCGTCGCTGGATTCCACGTCCTGGGCTCCCGGCGTCTGTGGTCCGCGGCTTCGTGCACCTCCGCGTGTTGGCGCAGTGTTGGCGTCCTGGTGGCCGAGCCCGAGCTGCCGAGCGGATGGGGCGACGGGCGGCCGCGCCGTGTGCGGCCGTGCGGGGCAGCAGGGGCGGGCGGCACCCGAGCGCGCGAGCGCGACGCGAACTGGTGCTATCGCCTATCATATAGTCGATCCAGGAATAGCGAACAGTGCTTCCACTTTC
Organism: Echinochloa crus-galli; assembly: GCA_900205405.1. NCBI lineage: Eukaryota > Viridiplantae > Streptophyta > Magnoliopsida > Poales > Poaceae > Echinochloa > Echinochloa crus-galli. The sequence goes on along the minus strand of OAMR01000381.1, from coordinate 166,225 downwards.
ATCAATATTGGCTGGAATGGGTTCAGCTGTATACTCTCTGGGTAGAAGAGCTGTAAAGGCCAACCCGAGATGGCCAAATCCAAGCAACCCAAAGCAGGTACTGCATCTGGGAATGAGCAAACTTATGCGTCCTCACGGGATCCAGTGACGCCACATACCAGTGAGAGCATCTCCGGCCAACTGAGCAAATGGGTCTCTATTCCTTATTTTAGTCACTCTGGACAAAAAAAACTTCCTTCAATAGAGTGACTATACTAGTGACTAAAATGAGTAGCCATCAAATATTGGGACAAACCTCACGAATGTAGGGTCCCTCTGTCCTCTCTCTCTCCTCTCCCCCTCTTCTCCTCGCAGTGCTGGGAGCGGAGGCGCGGTGCGGGCCTGCACGCCGCGGAGGCGCACGGCAAGCTCGCGGCTGCCAGCGCGGAGGCTGGCGACGCGCGCGCGGAGCTCCAGCTCTAGCTCTAGCGCCACCTCCGTCCCCTCCGTCGCGCACCGCCGCCGCCTGGCTGACGTGGAGCGGGACGCGGCCGCCGCCGACTGCCTCGGCGTCCCGAGCGACGACGATGGCGGGGGCGTGCGCCGTGGGCACGGCGGCCGGGTGGCGGCGACAAGGAGGCGTCCGTGGTCGACCGGGCCTGGGTAAGGGACGCGGTGGCGTGCCTGCTCGGCGTCGCCGTGGTCGTCGGCCTCGTCATGACGAGCTCGCGTCAAGGCACCGTCGGCGCGGGGAGGCTCATTCGCAGGGTGGACGCCGGTGACGGCGAGGTACTCCAGAACGTCCCCGTCGGCGGCGGCTCCCGAAAGAACAAGCGCTCCTCCTCCTCGTCGGCGCCCGCCTCCACCACCTTCGCCTCGGTCACGAGCTCGTCCATGGCCAGCACGGCGGGGGCGGCATCCAAGAACCCACGGTGGCCGCGGCGCACCCGGCCCTTGGCCTCGGCGTAGGCCAGCTTGTACCACAGCGACCTGCTGCTGGTGTTGCCGAACCGGTGCAGGGAGCACTTGCAGGGCTCCATGTCCGTGTCCTGCAAAAATAATTCAATCTGGTGGTTCAGAAGAGAAGAGAAGAGGAAAAGTTCAGAAATGTGATCTTTGTTGGAGGTTCTGGCCTGCATCCTAGTGCCAGTTAATTGTCTGATATGGCCTGTTAATTATCCGAAGTTGAGTGATGGTTGACAATTTTTTCAGTTCAGAACTATGGCAATTTTTTCAGTTCATGCCTGGGAGTGATATGCTGTGTTCAAACTGTGTTGATCCTGTAATTCTATGGCACTTGTGTATTCTGTTGGCTAGTGCATTGATTCTATGAACTGATGAGATTATGAGATGTGCGTCAGAACTCTTGTGTGCTCTATTGGCTGGTCTGAAGGACCTGCTAGTTTTGCATCAGCCAGGATGTCTGAAACAACTAGTAAATTATTTCTTTTGTTGATATCTGTAAATTATTTTTGCAGATTCAGAAACAATCAATGTCTGATTGTTTCTTGATGCTTTGTAAATATTTTGTCACTATAAAATGACTTCATGTTTCAGACTGTGTTGATTCACTGTGTAAATATTATTTCTTTTCATACCTGGGAGTGATATGTAGGGAAAGAAGGTGGTCAGGTTGGGATTTCATGCCTGGGAGTGAACAACTGAACTGCTTGCCCCAAGGTTTAGCACACAAACAACTAAACTGAAACACACAAACAGCTCTCCTCGTCTTTTCAGTGTGCTGCCATTCCAGCCTTCAGTGTTTCACCATGAACTGAACTGCACCTCAAAGCTGATTAACTGCATAGAGAGATAAGCTATTTGATGTGGTATTAAATTCATTGCTAGGTTAGGAGAAAAAAGACCACCTACTTCTCAATATAAAGAGGAAATAAAGCTGCTTATGGCTTATGGCTTATGTTCAGTTCAGAACATATGACATTCAGAAATACCATCTCTGTCAGTAAGAAAGATGAGAAATTTTCAGGTTCAGACTTCATGACCAACAACAGTATATTGTTAGTAAAAGCACTGTTTATTCATTCAGCAAAGACATCCAGCAAGAACATGCTCAAAAGCTGGCTGTCTGACAGACAAGAACAATTAAGATCTAGTGTTGGTTCTCTTCAGGAGCATGAGCTTCTGCAAAAATTCCATAGCATGCTCCTGTTTATTTCCACAACAAGAAAGCACAATTTTTTTCCAGTACCTGTGTGAATATTGTATTGTGCTGCTTCACAGACTTCAGCAACTGATTTTCAGAGTTTTGTCAAAGCCTCAAACGAATTAGATGCTATACTCATTTTCAATTGCTCAAACCTGTAATAATGAACCAAAACAATCAGCCTCAACTTCTTGCAACTGGCAATTGCCCTCGAAGACACAATTAACAGAGGACTAAATATCACAATTGCTCAAGTTAGTAAAAACTCAGAAACTAGTCAATTAGCTTGTTATAGTAGTCAGACCCCAAAAAAAAAGAACACAAAACAGATCAAGAATTACAGTGTGTATGCTATACTGTATTGTACCCTCTGAGATCAAGATCATCAAATTAGTATTGGTATTGGCACTGAACGCTAGCTGCTACTTGGAAAAGAATAGGCCAAGACACATGCACACAGCAAAAGCACCGTTGTTCTTGTAGGCGCCGTTGTTCTTGGGGTAGTGGAAGGGGTGCGTGTTGTTGAAAAAAGAAACCGCCGGCGACGTCCACGAGAGGCGCCGCCAGGAGCTGGAACGGGCCGCCGCTGAAGATGGCGGCACCGCTCCTACGGTCGCTGGTGGGGAGACACAGGGCGAACTGCCTCGACACCTTGAGCACGGAAGTGACCTGGGACGGCAGCGATAGGGGCAGACTCAAGAGGCCCGTAACGCAGGCGGCGGCTGAGGGGAGCGGCGCCAGGAGCGCGCTGGGCGCGCAGGCCACGAACGCAGGGAAGGACAGCGGGAGCAGCGGGCTCTTGCCGTCGGTGGCGTTCACGGTGAGCTGCACGGCCGTGACGTCGTGACGCCCGCGCTGGGAGGAGGGGTGGCGGTGCAGGGGCACAAGTTATATTCACAAGTTTTCTGCATAAGTTTCCATAAATCATAATTTATATTCATAAATTTACTTATTTCCTTTTATTTGCAAGACATCATAACTTATATTCATAAGTTAATATCATAAGCTCCAATCAAAATTTGTATCCATAGAATTATTTGAATAAATTATGTTGGCGTTATTTGGATAAGTTATATTCAAAAATTACTTATTTCCATAAGATTATGAAGTTAAGTTATTATTGTGGGATATGGGTACCCCTGGGCCCACTGTTAGACCAAACCACGGCGACCAGGGCCCACGTCTGACAAGCTTGTGGGCCGACCCCTAGCCGGCCCACATTGGCTCCCCGACTTGGTGGACAAGTTTGATGAAGACCCGGCGGGCGGCTCATCCAGATATCCAGGGATATTCTGTTGTAACCGACTCGGACTAGAGTCCTTGTCGATGTCCAGTAGGTTTAGATGAAAACCGACTTGTAAATCCTAGCCCGTCACCCTACATAAGGCGGCCTAGGGCACCCCCATGAGGGCATCCAATCCAACGCATCAGACACGACATTGCGCCCCGCATTGTAACCCATATGCTCGTCCTAGCTTCCTGAAGCTCGGCGAGTACCAGCAATACAGACAACACCACCGACACAGGACGTAGGGTATTATACCTCTGGGTAGCCCGAACCTGTCTAAATCAGTGCATACGGTGTACCATCAAGCTGCTAGCTCATCAATCGCTCCGCCTACAAATCAACCACTCGGGTACCCCCAGGTGGATTGCCGGTCCTAAGGTCCGACAGTTGGCACGCCAAGTAGGGGTAGATTGATTGAGTTTTTTCGATCCGAAAACACCGTTGGCTTGATGGCAGATCCATCCGACGTCATCTTCCCGGCGAGCATAAGCGGCAGCCCCAAGCATCTTCCGGGCGTCAGCTTCTTCGCCGACTCCAGCGACTCAAGCTCCACCAACGACTTGTGGGATATCTATTTTCTTGTACAGATCTTACAGGCTGGTTAGTGAATAAGCAACTGTCATCATGAAATTTCAATGAAAAATAATCGTGTTTGAGGTATTTCAGTAGATTATGTTTTTTAAGCACCAATATGATTTTCTTTTCTTTGCACTAGTATGGCTGATTGGAGCTTGCTTCCTGGCACTGCTGACATGATTTTCATTTCTTTGCACTCTGTTGTAACAAGTCTTCCGTCAGACAGCAAGATCAGAATTTCGGCTTCCCGGTTCCCACATTATTAGGTAGGTAGGTACCAGCAACAACTATATGTACCTGTGCAATTGTATGGCAACCTGCATAGCATGCAAAGTTTGTTTTATGGATGCTGGGTGTACCTGTGCCTTACTGCTCTGGCCCATCAACCAGAATAGGATGTGATTGGGAGGTGATCCTGTGTGATAGCTTGGATATCAGCACTGTTTTGAATGCATTTGGTAGGAGCATGACTGATTATGCCAGCAATTTTTGAGAGTGTCTTTCATTGTGGACGTTTCTGGGGCACTTTCCATAGTAATGCTACATCCAGACCTTTGATCGGTAGTCATGCACTATTTAGGCAAGATAAGGGATCTGCTTGTCATTTAAAAAGTATGCAATAGAGCTAATGAGCTTCATCTGTTTAGAACTTTAGGTTAACTTTAGAGATATGGATGGCTGATGGGTCTAAGCTTGGTCACCTGGAAGTAGATTCCCTTTAAGTTATTTGTTTCTGCTTCAGTTGTTCTATTTCGTGTCAATGTCCATAACAAACGGACATCTTGCATAATCATTCTTGTTGTTTGCCGAGTGAAAATAATTTTAGCATTTCCTCATGAAAGATAGGGACCTCTTAGTCTTCGAATTTTTTTAGCCATTTCTATCAAGTGGTGGATGGGGTTACTTATGTATGGTTTTATGGAGTAATAATGTTTGTAGTTGGACAATTTCTGTCAAGAAGTATGTTTTTCTTTTAATTTTTTGGATAGACAATTAGATAGTTGTTGCATGATTGTCTTTATGGGCTTTTAGACAATTAAATCCATGAATTTATTCTTGTAGCTTTTAGACTGATGGTGTTTGTCATGCCCAGCTTGACTGGTGTCGCTGTGCCTGTCCTCCAAGGAGCTGCTCCCGCCACATTGAAGGAAAATGGCGGAACTGATCTGAATTTATCTCATGATGTGTGGATGAATTGATGTAATGCAGAAATATATATTTCTAATGTAAAAAAGTTCTGCTTATTTACATAGATGCCACAGTTTGTGGTATGGGTGCGACCATATTCTTGTTCCATTTTTCATTAAGCTGTTGACAAGGACCTGCGGTGAATCACATTATCCTTGTCGATGCTGACAATTTTAACTAGGCTATCTGAGTGCAAGTATTAACGCTATTGTATATTGCCATATTGTCGATGTGCAACCATATCATGTTTCTCAGATGAACACCGCATTTTTTTCCAAATCATGTGTATGTGTTAAATTTTTTTCTACTCTTTGGAAATTTTCGCGCTCCATCTTATGTTACCGCGACTCGCCCCCTGCTCATCGCTCCTCATGCTGGTCGTGTATGCCTTTGACGGGCAGTAGAAGTGTTGGATGAGGCTGTACTTGTCGACACCTGAAATTGATCAAGGCACCGTGCCTCAAATATATCACACTACCAAAAACTTCAACATCCACCCGCCCCCTCCGCCTCGGCCATTTTTGGACCCGGTGCTGATAGGGCTTCAGCACCGGGTCCAACGGCTAGGAGCGGGGGCGGCGCTGCGATGTGTCAGGGCACACACATTAGCACCGGGTCGTGGCAAGACCCGGTGCTAATGCGCCCCCTTTAGCACCGGGTGCAGCCAGCAACCGGAGCTAATGTGCCCGAGGCCATTTAGCACCGGTTGCTGGCTGCACCCGGTGCTAAAGGGGGCGCATTAGCACCGGGTCTTGCCACGACCCGGTGCTAATGTGTGTGCCCTGACACATCGCCTGTCTCTTATACACATCTAGATGTGTATAAGAGACAGGCGATGTGTCAGGGCACACACATTAGCACCGGGTCGTGGCAAGACCCGGTGCTAATGCGCCCCCTTTAGCACCGGGTGCAGCCAGCAACCGGAGCTAATGTGCCCGAGGCCATTTAGCACCGGTTGCTGGCTGCACCCGGTGCTAAAGGGGGCGCATTAGCACCGGGTCTTGCCACGACCCGGTGCTAATGTGTGTGCCCTGACACATCGCCTGTCTCTTATACACATCTAGATGTGTATAAGAGACAGGCGATGTGTCAGGGCACACACATTAGCACCGGGTCGTGGCAAGACCCGGTGCTAATGCGCCCCCTTTAGCACCGGGTGCAGCCAGCAACCGGAGCTAATGTGCCCGAGGCCATTTAGCACCGGTTGCTGGCTGCACCCGGTGCTAAAGGGGGCGCATTAGCACCGGGTCTTGCCACGACCCGGTGCTAATGTGTGTGCCCTGACACATCGCCTGTCTCTTATACACATCTAGATGTGTATAAGAGACAGGCGATGTGTCAGGGCACACACATTAGCACCGGGTCGTGGCAAAACCCGGTGCTAATGCGCCCCCTTTAGCACCGGGTGCAGCCAGCAACCGGTGCTAATGTGCTCGAGGCCATTTAGCACCGGTTGCTGGCTGCACCAGGTGCTAAATGGTGCGCATTAGCACCGGGTCTTGCCACGACCCGGTGCTAATGTCTTTTGTATAAAGTGGCTTCTTCCTCCCCCGGCCGAGCCAGCTGAACACTTGGCGCTGTGTTCATGCTGGCTCGGACGGGAGAAGAAGGAGAGGTGGTGCCCAATTTTTTTTCAAAATTTGTGAAGATTCTACTCATCTAAGGAGCACTACAAGGTACACTCTTTCATTCTCTAATGTTTTATTTAGCTTGTAATCCTTCTATGCTTTAGCACTACTAGAATACCCCCCTATAGCTACGCTATATTTAGAGCTAGACACGTTTTATTTCATCTCTATGGCATTGTAGACATGTTTACATAAAGCGTGTCAGGAGCGTCTTCGTATGCACCGTGTCAGGCGTTGTATACACGAATTCTTTAAGCGTGTTTATAGTGGAAAAAGACGTTTCATAGACACGCTACAGGCATCTCTACACATATTTGTACATTCTTATAGGCACATATATAAAATGTGTCTAGTAGTATAGTTACGCATTTAGTAACATATTATTGTGTATTAAGAAACGTAGAGACAATTTCTAGATACATTTATAAAACATGTCTAGTTAAGTAGAGACGTTTTATTGTGACATCTTATCGTGTATTAAGCAGTATAGAGACGATTTCATAGACACATATTTATTACGCATTTGAATTTACTGGACAACATGGCATGTGACATGTCAGCTTACGTGGCGGGTGACATGGCAGGTGACACATTTTCTAGTAATATCTAAATGCGTGTTAATAAATGTAGAAACAATGTCATAGGCACATTCTTATTACGTGTCTACCGATAGACACATTGTATAGTAACACCATGTAGCGTATTAAAAAATGTAGAGGCGATTTTATAGATATATTTACGTTTTGCATGCATTATATATCACAACTAAGATATTTAAACTAAAAGTGTGCAGTATATCAAATCAAACAAAACTAAAAGGGCATTAAATTCAGAAGAACAGGCACGTTGACCAAATATATCAAACAATTGAAAATGACACATAATCAACATGAGTAAGGGATCTGCGGACCGGATCTGCCTCTACGTTAGAAGTTAAATACATCACAAAAAGTTAGGTTCGAGCAAGACTTTTCTGGTACCTTAAGCCTTAAAGAGCAGTACAAAAGTATAGCATCTTAATTATGCCAGAGCATTTTTAACAATGCTGACCAGATTCATCTGATTGATTTAAGTAATTCTACACCTAGATGGTAACTGAATTGGCAGTGTTGTTACGTTAAGATCAATAGTCAGATCAGATCATTTGGTGTACTGTATAAAAACACAATCAACCAAATATTCACAAGCCCAAGGTGGAGTCCTTTCATAAAGCAGGGGCAAAGTAAGTTAGTTAAGTCAATCATTTTAGAAAGGCCACGGTTGCAGGTCCTTCAAGCACTGCAGTCACCATCTGCTCCAGACGAATTGAAATAAACAAGTCAAAACCTAACAGAAGAAAGTGAATGATAGATATCATCACAGACAAGCGAATCCATCATGTTGATTTCTTTTCCTGCAGATCAGAAACTACAAATGAAAATGAAAGTTACATGGTATAAGCAAATGGAGCCTTTTCCTGTGTAATTGGTTTTGTAATACTTTCTAGTATCAGAAATGCGAAAGAAATTCAGGCATTAGGTTTCAATCTATCATTTTCTATGCAAGATTAAGGCATTGGAACAATAATCACATCTTTATCATATTATCTAGGAGCAAGCTCTTTTCTGAATTTGAGGCTCTAGAAAGGAGACAAAAAATATTTTCTTTGACCCCAGGAATCACCAAACTTGTTAAATAAAAGGAGAAGATAAGAGGAACCTTGCCTGGATGACGACACGGTACATGAGGGGCATCAAATGGATCAGACTCAGTCCTGTTTCCAGCAGCATCAGCAATCATCATTGGCTTTGAGCATCATTACATATATACTCCAGAACACGAGCAAGTAGAGAGACTAGTGTTATGTTTGCAGGAAAGAAACTATTGGTGCCACTTTAGTCAGCACATATACTGCATTATACATAATAAATTTGCAGCAGATAAAAGTCTCCAATTTTCCATGAGGGGAAAAATCATCACATTATGGACGATGTAAGGCATGAAAATTCAGAGAGGAAAACTTACCAGCTGTTCATGATGCCCACGATTTGAGGATGAGCTGGAAAGACGCACCATTCCTTTTAGTATCAACACTGTTAGGCTGTACTGATCGAAAAAACTGAAAAGCTAGCAAAAAATCAGTCTTTAACTGATCAATAGAAATGACCAGATTGGAAACTTCGTTAGATATGTCAGTAAAAAACCCAAAACAAAGACCAGAGCAATCTGCATCTCGTGTGGCTTGCCGACGAGGGCCACCGAATCCATGGGCTTCATCCATGACGCCGCCGTACGCAGATCTGGAGGGTGCGAGGGGCAACCGCAACACCCCAGGAGGAGCACCTCCAGCCAGATCCGGCACCTCGATCGGGCTGCTCATGCCTTCCACTGCATCTCGTGCCCTAACCGGCGAATCCATAGGCGTTGGCGGCGAGGATGCCGCGGATGGCGCAGGTAGGGGGGCGGCAAAAGGCACAGGTGTTTATGGATGACTGATGGCGTGGCGAAGTACCTGGGGGTGGCGGCGCAAGGAGATGAACTCAGGGTTATTAGCACCGGTGGAGTACAGTTTGAGGTGGCGGAGGTGCTGGCGGCGGTGGACGGGGATTTGGCTCGCGCGTCGAGAAGACGAGATGAGAATGCGGCGCGGCGCCTTCCTTCGACGGTTGCTGGCAGCGGATGGAGTTGATGTGGCAGGATAGGAGGGTTAGGTGGAGGCGAAATTTTAGACGGCTGGGCGCGGGAATAAATTTTGGTACTGTAGCTGGATGGAAATTGAATTTTGTAGTGATTGGTTTAAAAAATAAGGACATCCATTCGACCTCCGATCCAGAAATACTTCAGTATATGTTAGATGCCCGATAAAGCAATGCTCTACTAGTATGATACTCTATATTTTTATTAGTAATTATTTTGATAATTATTTGTATGAAATTAATGTAAAGTGGACTATGAAAATTTCATATTGACAGAAATAATTTGGTTAATTAACTATTCCCATTTAATCACTTTTATCTCTCACCGAACAACAATTTGTCACGTCCCATAACCAAACACACTACTTGGATGGATGGACACTTAATTATCTTATCAAAATTGAACTATGTGCACCTCTAATAAGATTAATAAATTGCTTAAAAATCACATCTCGGCTCATATGTTTGATTATAGCCCACGTTCTAGAGATAGATAAAGAATTAAATTGTTTGCTAACTAATAATTCAACCTTCCATCTCTAAATTACCATAGAATAATTATAATAATATTTAGTTTTGGTCACAAAATAGTACAAACTGACATGACAACATATTTCGGGTTAATAAGCTTGTCATAACAATTTGACATGATTTTAGTAAAGTGAGACCATATATTATTCACAAAATGATATATGTCTCACATAGTTTCTTTACAACTCAAGTCAAACTTTGAGATCTGAATACCTAATACCATTTTTAAACCCCTATGCACCTGAAAATACGAAGTTACTCCCTCCGGTTCTATATTAAAAGTCGTTTGGGACAGCGACACGGTCGCCAAAGCACAACTTTGACTTCTCTTCTCTATAAAAATATTTATTGAAAAAGTTATATATGTATATTTTTATGAAAGTAATTTTCAAGACCAATCTATTTATATAATTTTCACATTTTCAAACTCAATGAGTTAAATGTTATTCATGACTTATATTCCCAATGTTTGACTCAAACCTTGTCCAAAACGACTTCTAATATGGAACCGGAGGGAGTATATTAACAATTGTTATGTAAACTAGCAAGACTCACGAGTGTCACTTGAGTGGGTCATAGTAAACAGACCTGTCGTGTGAAGCGCTTTTAAAAATAATTTATATTCTCTCTCTCATGTACAAACAACATTAGGTATTCTTAAATCTAGAGGCACATTATTTTTAAAATAGTTGGTCATTATATATATGTAGAAAAACTCTCCAATCTATGTCTATTAGCAATACGTGATGGATATATGGAGAAAAACTCTCCAATCTATGTCTATTAGCAATACGTGATGGATATATGGAGAAAAACTCTCCAATCTATGTCTATTAGCAATACGGGATGGATAATAGACACATATCTATACTATCAAATTTTATTTTACATTTGTACTATTAAAAACAAATTGTTTGCTGTGGCGGGGGAAGAAGTGTCTAAACATTAATATATAATGAACTTAATACTGTAGCCACAAATGAATGATTGGCGTAGTGGTGTGGCCAATGCTTTCCAAGGCTGAGGTCGTTGGTTCAATCCCTTACTACCCCAATTTTTTTTTTGTATTGAATTTCACCATTCCAACCATTACCTCACTAACAGATGGGCCTACGGTGACTTGGGCTGGTTGGGCCCGTGACGTGGCGTGGGTGTCCTGTGAACTGGCGGGGGCAGGTTGGACCGGGTGGCCGGTGAACTGGCGGGTTGGGCCGGTGACGTGGCGTGGGCGACCGGTGAACTGACAGGTTGGGCCGGTGACGTGGCGGGGGCGGCCAGCGACTAGCCCGCGCGTAGGGGTGGGCACTTTAAACCCGAAAACCAAACCGAACCGAACCCAAATTACCCGAATTATGGGTCTATTGGGTTTCGAGTTTCGAGTTCGGTCCAGATAATTTTATAATTGCGATTGGACTTGTAGTCCAATGGTAGGACGGTCCAGTGGGACGCTACCCACCAGGGTTCAAATCCTGGTGCTCGCACCTTTTCCTGGGATTTTACCAGGATTTACCGGCGCTATATAAGTGCCTAGATGCACTTTCAATCACCCGCGGCTTGGCGACGCTATCTACCGGCGGGTGCTCAGTCCTTCGGAGGTGCTCATAGGGGTAGGGTTTGCGTACGTGTATTCATAGGGGTGAGTGTGCGTCCGTGTGTGAGCGTCTGCGTTGTACTGTGTAATCTCAAAAAAAAAGATAATTATCGGTCCTTACTTTTCCAAAACCCGAAATGAGCGAAACCGAATAGACCGAACCGAAATGACCAAATAGACCGAATGCCCACCCTACCCGCGCGGGCGGCCGGCGACGTGGCGGGGCGGATGATGAGCTGGCTGTGTGTCGTGGCCGCGCAACAGGGCAGGGGATTTGTATAAATAGTTGTTTCCCACTTTAAAGTTTCCATGTTCGATTCTAGGTGTTCACAATTTTATTTTATTTTTATTTTTTCATACGAAATATGATGCTTTTAGTTTGTTGTTTGTCACGAATTTATTGGAACGGTAAAATATTTTGGGCCAAACAAAATTGATAAAACATCACAGTTTTTTGGGCTTGGTATCCACAACTGTGAATTAGTGATGTTATTCGAAAACATCACAAAAAATCCATTACAGATTAAATAGTTTCTCGTAGTACTAGGACACATCGTGATTTAAAAGTGATCACTTGTACATTACATTTAAATTAATTCAAAGATTTTGTTCAATACACTAGTTAAATTGATTCAAAGATTTTGTTCTGTACATTTAAAAGTGATGTTTGAAATCATCTGATATAGCCATATATCCATGAAATCATAGAAGAAAAATCATACAAGATGCCATTTTGATTAATGAATATAAACTCAAAGGTAGATCGATGCCGGATCGGAGGCCAAACCTGGACCTCAACGTCGCTGACACTCTGTTGAGCCCTCCAGCTTGCTTGGGGAACGGCGCCTCAAGCTTGAGGCGGCGTGAGTCTTTGCAGATGGAAAAACCGGAGGAGATTAGAGTTCGTGCGAGCCTAGATGGAGAAAGCAAAGTGAGTAGTCCGAGTGGGCCTAGATGTCCATGATTTCTTTCTAGGGAACAAATAGAATTGTAGTTTAAATTATAATGAATTTACATCAGTGGTGCGGTGGTATGGCCATGGGAGAGGAACTTGGGAGGCCACAGTTCAACACTATGCGGTAGCACCATATTTTTATTTTTGTTTAATTTCGTATTTTCAGCCTTTACAAATGAATTCTAACTAGGTGGTACCCCACGCATTGCTGCGGAAATTTATACAAAATTTGAAAATACAAATTGAAAGTAGAAACACTAAAATGATTGCATTGCAATTTATTTTTGTAAACAATAATGTAGAGGAAAACACATTCATATTATTGAGAGAGAACTACTTAGAAATTTGTAGCATGGTACTCGCAAAGACTAACACAATGCATAGCCGCAGAAAATCAGTAGAAGACATAACTTCATAATGTAATTCTAGTGGATGGTGATGTTGACAGCTTGCATGTTGAGAGAAAATCTAGTCGTGAACATCTTGCATGTTGAGAGAAATCAGCCATGACCTGTTAGTGGTACCAATTATTTTTTTTTAATTTCATATTTTCAGCCTTTACAAATGAATTCTAACTAGGTGGTACCCCACGCATTGCTGCGGAAATTTATACAAAATTTGAAAATACAAATTGAAAGTAGAAACACTAAAATGATTGCATTGCAATTTATTTTTGTAAACAATAATGTAGAGGAAAACACATTCATATTATTGAGAGAGAACTACTTAGAAATTTGTAGCATGGTACTCGCAAAGACTAATACAATGCATAGCCGCAGAAAATCAGTAGAAGACATAAATTCGTAATTCTAGTGGATGGTGATGTCGACAGCTTGCATGTTGAGAGAAAATCTAGTCGTGAACATCTTGCATGTTGAGAGAAATCAGCCATGACCTGTTAGTGGTACCAATTATTTTTTTTTAATTTCATATTTTCAGCCTTTACAAATGAATTCTAACTAGGTGGTACCCCACGCATTGCTGCGGAAATTTATACAAAATTTGAAAATACAAATTGAAAGTAGAAACACTAAAATGATTGCATTGCAATTTTTTTAAACAACAATGTAGAGGAAAACACATTCATTTTATTGAGAGAGAACTACTTAGAAATTTGTAGCATGGTACTCGCAAAGACTAACACAATGCATAGCCGCAGAAAATCAGTAGAAGACATAAATTCATAATTCTAGTGGATGGTGATGTGGACAGCTTGCATGTTGAGAGAAGATCTAGTGGATGGTGACGTGGACATCTTGCATGTTGAGAGAAATCAGCCATGACCTGTTAGTGGTACCAATTATATTTTTTTTAATTTCGTATTTTCAGCCTTTACAAATGAATTCTAACTAGGTGGTACCCCACGCATTGCTGCGGAAATTTATACAAAATTTGAAAATACAAATTGAAAGTAGAGACACTAAAATGATTGCATTGCAATTTATTTTTGTAAACAATAATGTAGAGGAAAACGCATTCATTTTATTGAGAGAGAACTACTTAGAAATTTGTAGCATGGTACTCGCAAAGACTAACACAATGCATAGCCGCAGAAAATCAGTAGAAGACATAAATTCATAATTCTAGTGGATGGTGATGTGGACAGCTTGCATGTTGAGAGAAAATCTAGTGGATGTTGACGTGAACATCTTGCATGTTGAGAGAAATCAGCCATGACCTGTTAGTGGTACCAATTATATAGGTTTTATAGATATCTATGGTTTCAATGCTTGATAGTTTGTTCAAAATCATCTTTATATCACTATATACAATTGTTTGAAACACTTTACAATGTGTCTACAAGATACTAACGCTTTCAAACGTGTCTAACTTTATGTCATTTTGATACGTTTTTATAATCGTGTTAAAAATCGTCTTCATATCACTACATACAATTATTTGAAACACTTTATAATGTGTATATAAGATAAATGACGCTTTAAACCGTGACTAACATTGTGTCAATTTGATACGTTTTTATAGTCGTGTTAAAAATCATCTTTATATCACTGTATACAATTGTTTGAAATATTTTATAATGTGTCTGCAAGATACTAATGCTTTCAAACGTGTCTAACTTTGTATCATTTCGGTATGTTTTGATAATCGTGTTGAAAATCGTCTTACAATGTGTTTGAAACACCTTACAATGTGTCTATAAGATAAATGACGCTTTAAACCGTGTCTAGCATTGTGTCATTTTGAGACAATTTCAATAGCATTTTAAAACTATGTCTTTATAAGATTATTAACGTTAAAAATGTGTCTAATATCGTGACACATTGCCACGGTCCTAAAATCGTGTTAAATAGCGTCTTTACATCCCGACGTAGAGATGCTTTTAACCACCGTTACAATCGAAGCGTAGCTACAGGGGGGGTTTCTAGTAGTGAAATAGAGGAATTTGTGAATCAAATAAAGCTAGCTAGAGAGCTTGTGTTCATGGAGGAGAGAGAGGGGGAGCTTGAGTTCATGGTGGAGAGAGAGGGTTTATGTTGTGCCTTAAATCCAGAGAGAAGGCAAATGTATATTGGAAAATGCTTCATTTAAATGTATTGGAGATATTTACATTGAAATGTATATTGGAAATGTTATATGTTTGAAATGTATATTGGAAAATGCTTCATTTAAATGTATTGGAGATATTTACATTGAAATGTATATTGGAAATGTTATATGTTTGAAATGTATATTGGAAAATGCTTCATTTAAATGTATTGGAGATATTTACATTGAAATGTATATTGGAAATGTTATATGTTTGAAATGTATATTGGAAAATGCTTCATTTAAATGTATTGGAGATATTTACATTGAAATGTATATTGGAAATGTTATATGTTTGAAATGTATATTGGAAAATGCTTCATTTAAATGTATTGGAGATATTTACATTGAAATGTATATTGGAAATGTTATATGTTTGAAATGTATATTGGAAAATGCTTCATTTAAATGTATTGGAGATATTTACATTGAAATGTATATTGGAAATGTTATATGTTTGAAATGTATATTGGAAAATGCTTCATTTAAATGTATTGGAGATATTTACATTGAAATGTATATTGGAAATGTTATATGTTTGAAATGTATATTGGAAAATGCTTCATTTAAATGTATTGGAGATATTTACATTGAAATGTATATTGGAAATGTTATATGTTTGAAATGTATATTGGAAAATGCTTCATTTAAATGTATTGGAGATATTTACATTGAAATGTATATTGGAAATGTTATATGTTTGAAATGTATATTGGAAAATGCTTCATTTAAATGTATTGGAGATATTTACATTGAAATGTATATTGGAAATGTTATATGTTTGAAATGTATATTGGAAAATGCTTCATTTAAATGTATTGGAGATATTTACATTGAAATGTATATTGGAAATGTTATATGTTTGAAATGTATATTGGAAAATGCTTCATTTAAATGTATTGGAGATATTTACATTGAAATGTATATTGGAAATGTTATATGTTTGAAATGTATATTGGAAAATGCTTCATTTAAATGTATTGGAGATATTTACATTGAAATGTATATTGGAAATGTTATATGTTTGAAATGTATATTGGAAAATGCTTCATTTAAATGTATTGGAGATATTTACATTGAAATGTATATTGGAAATGTTATATGTTTGAAATGTATATTGGAAAATGCTTCATTTAAATGTATTGGAGATATTTACATTGAAATGTATATTGGAAATGTTATATGTTTGAAATGTATATTGGAAAATGCTTCATTTAAATGTATTGGAGATATTTACATTGAAATGTATATTGGAAATGTTATATGTTTGAAATGTATATTGGAAAATGCTTCATTTAAATGTATTGGAGATATTTACATTGAAATGTATATTGGAAATGTTATATGTTTGAAATGTATATTGGAAAATGCTTCATTTAAATGTATTGGAGATATTTACATTGAAATGTATATTGGAAATGTTATATGTTTGAAATGTATATTGGAAAATGCTTCATTTAAATGTATTGGAGATATTTACATTGAAATGTATATTGGAAATGTTATATGTTTGAAATGTATATTGGAAAATGCTTCATTTAAATGTATTGGAGATATTTACATTGAAATGTATATTGGAAATGTTATATGTTTGAAATGTATATTGGAAAATGCTTCATTTAAATGTATTGGAGATATTTACATTGAAATGTATATTGGAAATGTTATATGTTTGAAATGTATATTGGAAAATGCTTCATTTAAATGTATTGGAGATATTTACATTGAAATGTATATTGGAAATGTTATATGTTTGAAATGTATATTGGAAAATGCTTCATTTAAATGTATTGGAGATATTTACATTGAAATGTATATTGGAAATGTTATATGTTTGAAATGTATATTGGAAAATGCTTCATTTAAATGTATTGGAGATATTTACATTGAAATGTATATTGGAAATGTTATATGTTTGAAATGTATATTGGAAAATGCTTCATTTAAATGTATTGGAGATATTTACATTGAAATGTATATTGGAAATGTTATATGTTTGAAATGTATATTGGAAAATGCTTCATTTAAATGTATTGGAGATATTTACATTGAAATGTATATTGGAAATGTTATATGTTTGAAATGTATATTGGAAAATGCTTCATTTAAATGTATTGGAGATATTTACATTGAAATGTATATTGGAAATGTTATATGTTTGAAATGTATATTGGAAAATGCTTCATTTAAATGTATTGGAGATATTTACATTGAAATGTATATTGGAAATGTTATATGTTTGAAATGTATATTGGAAAATGCTTCATTTAAATGTATTGGAGATATTTACATTGAAATGTATATTGGAAATGTTATATGTTTGAAATGTATATTGGAAAATGCTTCATTTAAATGTATTGGAGATATTTACATTGAAATGTATATTGGAAATGTTATATGTTTGAAATGTATATTGGAAAATGCTTCATTTAAATGTATTGGAGATATTTACATTGAAATGTATATTGGAAATGTTATATGTTTGAAATGTATATTGGAAAATGCTTCATTTAAATGTATTGGAGATATTTACATTGAAATGTATATTGGAAATGTTATATGTTTGAAATGTATATTGGAAAATGCTTCATTTAAATGTATTGGAGATATTTACATTGAAATGTATATTGGAAATGTTATATGTTTGAAATGTATATTGGAAAATGCTTCATTTAAATGTATTGGAGATATTTACATTGAAATGTATATTGGAAATGTTATATGTTTGAAATGTATATTGGAAAATGCTTCATTTAAATGTATTGGAGATATTTACATTGAAATGTATATTGGAAATGTTATATGTTTGAAATGTATATTGGAAAATGCTTCATTTAAATGTATTGGAGATATTTACATTGAAATGTATATTGGAAATGTTATATGTTTGAAATGTATATTGGAAAATGCTTCATTTAAATGTATTGGAGATATTTACATTGAAATGTATATTGGAAATGTTATATGTTTGAAATGTATATTGGAAAATGCTTCATTTAAATGTATTGGAGATATTTACATTGAAATGTATATTGGAAATGTTATATGTTTGAAATGTATATTGGAAAATGCTTCATTTAAATGTATTGGAGATATTTACATTGAAATGTATATTGGAAATGTTATATGTTTGAAATGTATATTGGAAAATGCTTCATTTAAATGTATTGGAGATATTTACATTGAAATGTATATTGGAAATGTTATATGTTTGAAATGTATATTGGAAAATGCTTCATTTAAATGTATTGGAGATATTTACATTGAAATGTATATTGGAAATGTTATATGTTTGAAATGTATATTGGAAAATGCTTCATTTAAATGTATTGGAGATATTTACATTGAAATGTATATTGGAAATGTTATATGTTTGAAATGTATATTGGAAAATGCTTCATTTAAATGTATTGGAGATATTTACATTGAAATGTATATTGGAAATGTTATATGTTTGAAATGTATATTGGAAAATGCTTCATTTAAATGTATTGGAGATATTTACATTGAAATGTATATTGGAAATGTTATATGTTTGAAATGTATATTGGAAAATGCTTCATTTAAATGTATTGGAGATATTTACATTGAAATGTATATTGGAAATGTTATATGTTTGAAATGTATATTGGAAAATGCTTCATTTAAATGTATTGGAGATATTTACATTGAAATGTATATTGGAAATGTTATATGTTTGAAATGTATATTGGAAAATGCTTCATTTAAATGTATTGGAGATATTTACATTGAAATGTATATTGGAAATGTTATATGTTTGAAATGTATATTGGAAAATGCTTCATTTAAATGTATTGGAGATATTTACATTGAAATGTATATTGGAAATGTTATATGTTTGAAATGTATATTGGAAAATGCTTCATTTAAATGTATTGGAGATATTTACATTGAAATGTATATTGGAAATGTTATATGTTTGAAATGTATATTGGAAAATGCTTCATTTAAATGTATTGGAGATATTTACATTGAAATGTATATTGGAAATGTTATATGTTTGAAATGTATATTGGAAAATGCTTCATTTAAATGTATTGGAGATATTTACATTGAAATGTATATTGGAAATGTTATATGTTTGAAATGTATATTGGAAAATGCTTCATTTAAATGTATTGGAGATATTTACATTGAAATGTATATTGGAAATGTTATATGTTTGAAATGTATATTGGAAAATGCTTCATTTAAATGTATTGGAGATATTTACATTGAAATGTATATTGGAAATGTTATATGTTTGAAATGTATATTGGAAAATGCTTCATTTAAATGTATTGGAGATATTTACATTGAAATGTATATTGGAAATGTTATATGTTTGAAATGTATATTGGAAAATGCTTCATTTAAATGTATTGGAGATATTTACATTGAAATGTATATTGGAAATGTTATATGTTTGAAATGTATATTGGAAAATGCTTCATTTAAATGTATTGGAGATATTTACATTGAAATGTATATTGGAAATGTTATATGTTTGAAATGTATATTGGAAAATGCTTCATTTAAATGTATTGGAGATATTTACATTGAAATGTATATTGGAAATGTTATATGTTTGAAATGTATATTGGAAAATGCTTCATTTAAATGTATTGGAGATATTTACATTGAAATGTATATTGGAAATGTTATATGTTTGAAATGTATATTGGAAAATGCTTCATTTAAATGTATTGGAGATATTTACATTGAAATGTATATTGGAAATGTTATATGTTTGAAATGTATATTGGAAAATGCTTCATTTAAATGTATTGGAGATATTTACATTGAAATGTATATTGGAAATGTTATATGTTTGAAATGTATATTGGAAAATGCTTCATTTAAATGTATTGGAGATATTTACATTGAAATGTATATTGGAAATGTTATATGTTTGAAATGTATATTGGAAAATGCTTCATTTAAATGTATATTGGAAATTCTATGTATATTAGAAATATATGTGCTTCATTTAAATGTATATTGGAAATTCTATGTATATTAGAAATATATGTGCTTCATTTAAATGTATATTGGAAATTCTATGTATATTAGAAATATATGTGCTTCATTTAAATGTATATTGGAAATTCTATGTATATTAGAAATATATGTGCTTCATTTAAATGTATATTGGAAATTCTATGTATATTAGAAATATATGTGCTTCATTTAAATGTATATTGGAAATTCTATGTATATTAGAAATATATGTGCTTCATTTAAATGTATATTGGAAATTCTATGTATATTAGAAATATATGTGCTTCATTTAAATGTATATTGGAAATTCTATGTATATTAGAAATATATGTGCTTCATTTAAATGTATATTGGAAATTCTATGTATATTAGAAATATATGTGCTTCATTTAAATGTATATTGGAAATTCTATGTATATTAGAAATATATGTGCTTCATTTAAATGTATATTGGAAATTCTATGTATATTAGAAATATATGTGCTTCATTTAAATGTATATTGGAAATTCTATGTATATTAGAAATATATGTGCTTCATTTAAATGTATATTGGAAATTTTATATTGGAATGTCTATGTGTATTAGAAATATATAGCTTCATTTAAATGTATATTGGAAATGTTATATGTTTGTATAATGTATAATATCGAAAATGTTTAATATCGGAAATTCTATTCATTTTACACAAGAGCCCAGGACAAGAAAAGCACCAACCAAAACAGTGGTGTCCGGATCGACGCGACAGACACCAATGGCAATACAAACTCATACTATGGAATCATAGAGGAGATATGGGAACTAGAGTACGGACCTTTGAAGATCCCACTGTTCAAGTGCCAATGGGTGAAGCTGACTGGAGGAGGATGATAAGGATATAAAAAAGATACAGCGCATGTTGCAGGACCACAAGACTGACCTGTACCCAGATTGCAAGTGCAAGAGGACAACAACAACCCTGTCCCAGCCATACAAGAGGACAACAATAACCCTGTCCCAGCCATGCAAGAGGACAATGACACGTTCTTTACGAATCAACTTTTTGATATTGTAACCCAACAAATGTCCATGGAAGAAGTGTTGGGGATCATTGGAAGGGATGACAATATCTAGGGCGACAATGTTGCAAGGCCCGAAAATGTTGAAGGGGCCGCCAATGTCCAAGGCACTAATGAAGGGGCTGGTAACGAGCCCTCGTCTAGTCAGGTGTGTATATATATAACATGGGCAATGCTGTCACACAAGTTTTCTATGTGAAGGACATGGCTAGCAGACCGAAGAAAGGGGCGGATAAGAAAGGTGGGGGTAAGCAATTGGACCCATCACAAGACGAGCCAAAGCGTCATATAGTTCTTCCAGGAAAGAGAAAAATCGTAGGAGTTGAGGACAAGACGGATGAAGATTATGATATGCTCGATGGCCCAGCCCCCAAAAGTGGCCAAGAAATTTGTATCTCAGTGTGGGGTAATTGTACGGGACAATGTGCCCATTAGTATAAGAAAATGGAAGTCCACGGACCCCACTGAGGAGTACGTGCTCCCCGATACAGAGAAAGAGATGCTATGGACGGAATTAAAGGAAATATTCGACTGGCCTAGCACTCGTGAAGCAGAACTGAGGGATTGGACAATGAAGAAGATGGCAGTTCTGTTCCAGGATTTTAAGAAGAAGTTGTACTCGCATTGGCTCAAAACCGGAGAGGCCCCGGATCCTGAGAAGTATAAGAAGATCAATGATCAGGAGTGGGAAGCATTCCTCGAGTACAAAAAATCCGAAGAGGGTGCAACGGCTAGCGCTAGAAACGCTGAAAACGCCGCAAATAAGAAGTACTCGCATAAGATGGGTTCGGGAGGTTACAAGGCAAGCATCGCTAAATGGGAGAAGATGGAAGAAGATCTATATGCTAGAGGCATCACTCCAGCGACACATGACTGGCCCACAAGGACCAAGCATTGGTACTATGGTCATGGAGGCACCCTAAGCCCAATCGACGGCTCCTTAGTTTTTCCCGAGGACTTGCGAGAACTAGCTCAGCGTCTCCCCGATATCCTCAGGGCATCTGATAGGGGAGAATTTGTTGCCGATAGAGACAGAGATGAGCTAACCTATGCCTTAGGGAACAAGGAGCATCCTGGACGGACGCGCGGCGTAGGCACAAGCGTCTCATGGAAGAAAGGTTTCCAAGAGCACGCCGCCACCTATAGGAGCCGTTCGAGGAAGAAGGCCGGATATGAGCAGAGGGTAAGGGACCTAGAGCAAACGGTTGCCGCCCAGGCCTCAAAGCTCCAAGAAATGGAGTCAGAGATGGAGCGACGGATGAAGGTAGCATGGCTGCAGATACAACAAGCCACAGGCGGGACCGGTTCCACAGAGCATGCACCAGGCGGGACCGGTTCCACAGAGCATGCACCAGGCGGGACCGGTTCCACAGAGCATGCACCAGGCGGGACCGGTTCCACAGAGCATGCACCAGGCGGGACCGGTTCCACAGAGCATGCACCAGGCGGGACCGGTTCCACAGAGCATGCACCAGGCGGGACCGGTTCCACAGAGCATGCACCAGGCGGGACCGGTTCCACAGAGCATGCACCAGGCGGGACCGGTTCCACAGAGCATGCACCTCTCCAAGATGCGGCCCTTATTAGCCCTCCACAGCAATATCAAAGCAGTCACGCTTCCACACAGGCCGCCGAAGCGGTCCGTTACACCGTGGATGAAATAACTCAACGGACCGCGTGCGAGCTTGTCGTCAGGCAGAAGAACTTAGCTGTGGTGGTACGTATGCGACCTTAGTTCATACTGCATACATTTCACCGTAAATACCATTCATTTACTAACTTTCTTTGTGACTACTAACTTATCAGGTCGCTGCCGATTCCATGAGTGGTACTTGGAAGAATCAAGAAGGAATAAAGCGCGCATGATCAAAGTAGGCATGAAGGACCAGGATTTCTACAATGGCGACGTGGATTCGGTATGGCTGAGGTTTAAGGATATATATGAGCTGTACCACCACGACGCCATGGACGTGGATTTGATCACATGTTGGACACTGTAAGTACTTTGTTGTTGCTTATAATTCACAGTTTGAAAACATTACCGGGGTGTCGTCAGCGTCTTTGATTCGTTGCACACTCCAAAATGGAAACTACAGAACATCATTGACATGATGACAAGGTGATGTATATTTTCCCCTACTTAATTCACCCCTTACACTCGCAATGACTTAACTCAATTTTTTTGTTCGCAGGGCCTGGATTCAATTCCGTCAAGAACACCCGGGAATTCAACATGAAACACTAAAATGGAACATTGGCTTTCCGGTAAGCAAGTAATTTGTACATGTAGGCATCGACTAATATAGTAATTGCAGAACAGCTCGTCGGATGGATCTGGGACGAGGTCGTCAATCCCCGAGGAGAATACTTCTCGCCAGTACTGGAGGACGTGCCGGACAGTGCAACAAGATAGTCGTCAATCTTAATTAAGTAGAAAATACAGTTTAAATATATATAACTCGAGTTGAGATGCATGAATATCTACTTTTGTAATATATATGTCTTCTATTTTGATGAAATGTCAGCTAGTATGAATATAGAGTCGGCCGAATACGCATTAGAATACACGTATTAGAATATATACGTATATAGACGTGCACGCATGGCTACTGAAAAAAGCAAAAAAAAAAGAAATCCGGGGTCTTTAGCACCGGTTTCAGGCAGCAACCGGTGCTAAAGGCAGGCCCTTTAGCACCGGGTGCAGCCACGACCCGGTGCTAAAGGGCCTGCCCCGCAGCGCCGGTAGCAGGGCCTTTAGCACCGGGTCGTGGCTGCACCCGGTGCTAAAGGGCCCCTTTAGCACCGGTTATTCAACCCGGTGCTAAAGGGGTACCCCTTTAGCCTCGGATTAGTTGCACCGGGTGGGAAACCCGGTGCTAAAGGGCTTTCCCACCCGGTGCAGATGTCGATCATTCTGGTAGTGTATGTATGTCTTCTATTTGATATACAGCTAATATAAATATAGAGTCGGCCGAATACACATAAGAATACATGTATTAAAAAATATATATATATACGTATATAAACGTGCATGGCTACTGAAAAAGGCAAAAAAAAATCCCAGGGCCTTTAGCACCGGTTATGCCACCCGGTGCTAAAGGGCGTACCCTTTAGCCTCGGAACAGTGGCACCGGGTGGGAAACCCGGTGCTAAAGGGCTTTCCCACCCGGTGCAGATGTCTCTCATTCTGGTAGTGTCAGGCGAAACTGCCACACAAGTTATGTTTTCACGTGTTCAACAAACATACTTTTTTGTATTCTAAACATGTTCTCGTATAAAGTCTTGGATCCAAATAGAAATGAGCTCTTTTTCTATCTGCTTATTATAATCTTGTCTTGTACAGAAGAAATATATAGTTTGGAGCATCTTATATACAAATGCTCAAACCAGTAGGTGTAAGTACAGTGTACTTTTATTTCTTTCACTTGGGTCATTTGGTTGTCACATTAAGCAAAACAATCAATGTTTAAATAATCTGATCATAAAATATTATGAATTTATTATTTAATTCAGTTTTTTCATTTCAATCAACATTTATGATACATAAAATTATTATGTCTTGAAGCTTGACAGTGCATTTTATATACACGTGCGTGCCGCATGTGCACTCTACTACTGTAGGAAAAAAGATTAATAAACAAATATAGAACTTGGGCAATTAACATGTTGTAGAAAAAAAGGTTTGACATTTCTATATATTTCAAAAGAGAATACAGTTGGCTGCTGTTATATAGATAGCTATCGCTGCAGGTCGCCAATTGGAAGGAAAGAAGTGCTTGTTTGGTGTGTGGGAGGGGAAAAAATTGGGTTTGGTAAGTCTGAAGGTCGATGCCTTCTTCAATGAAATCACGAAGGAATTCAGGCCTTTTACTTTTTTTAATTGTCTTAGTGTCTTGCCCCGATGCCCAAAAATTGTGTCTTTTAACACACAAGCAAATATGCCTGCGCGACACGCGCGTGCTACTTTTATTATGCCGGTGGTCACGGCACTGTTGTTTTGACGATGACGAGTCATGTGTTCATATTTCATAGTACTTGTTGATTTTTGTTCCTGTATATTTTGATGATGAGTAGTCCTGGGTTCGGACTGTTTCGTCGATCGTAGTTTGACGAAAAAAGGTCTGGCATGTGGGGTCGTAGAAGGGATAATGTTTCAATGACTAGTGGGACCGTCGGCCGTCGAAAGTTTTGAATCTTTATAGTATAATACATATGCAGAAGTAGAATAGTTGTAGGAACTTGTCGAGCAATTTGAATGACCTTAAACAGAACAGAATACTTAATAATGTTGTTTATCCTTGTCCAAAGATAAGGACATGAGTCATCATACGTGTCGGCATGAAAACCTTATTCGTGCCGTGAACGGGACCTGTACCATAGAGCAGATGCAAATGTTGGTGTGTCGTTCATGCCGGTGTCAAAACTGATACGAATAATCGCACTATTCTAATCGATTAATAGTCAGTACGTTCAAGATTACTTTTCCTACTGGTTCATTTAAGCTCCGGTAGTTTGTCATTACTATTTCTACGGGGTTTTTGGTTAGTGTTGTTATGTTACTTGGTTCTAGACGTACTGGTTATTGATTGACATGTTATTCTATCAGCATCGGAGTAATCTAGGACCAATGAGAATACTATGTCTTTTAATAAATAAATAATTAAATATCGATATGGACAAGTTTGCTTATGGAATTTTGTAGAGAAAAGTTTTCTCATGGAAAAGTTTCCACCAAATTTCATCAGCTTTGAATTCTCTATGTGTATTGGGAGATATTTAGCACAATATAAGAATGATGTTTCTTTATTGAAAGAACTCATTATTGTTTAATTACAGGCTGGCAGATTGTTGTCACCATGCAACCAGCTATAATGATCTGCCTTCTCTGAAGTTAACTGTCTATTTGCTAATCTACCCCATGATAGACTCACAGGAACGTCTAGGACTAGATCTAACCGGGTATGACTTGATGAACATGAATAAGAACTTGTAAATCTGTAACATGAATAAATATAGAGAGAGTGAGGAGATCAACCACTAGGGCTGGAGGATAATGAAGCCATGGTCGTAGTCATCCTCGTCGTGGTTGACGGCGGAGGCGCGGTCGGGCGTTGCTTGACGTGGAGGTGAGGGCGACGGCGGCGGTGTCGTGGTGGCGGCGCTTCCAGATGCTTCAACGCTCATAAAGATCGGATCTAGATTTTTCATTTTTGTCGGAGAGGTTTTTGGACAGGATGAACCTGTTAATGATTGCCCTGGCCCCACCTCTTCTTTATAGCGCTACACGACGGAGGCCCACCAACCATGTTCAGTCGGGTGCCCCCAATGAGGGCGTGGTCCAATCCGGTTGAGCGGATGAGATCAATCTACTCCCTCCGTTCCACAATATAAGCATTTCTCGATTTCTGCGCATCACCTTTGACCGCTCGTCTTATCCAAAAAAATTATGAAAATATAAAAACCATTATGATATACTTAAAATATATACAATGATAAAACATGTCATAACAAAATAAATAATTTTTTCAAAATTTTTTGAATAAGACGAACGGTCAAACGTGAACAGAAAAAGTCAACAAATGCTTATATTGTGGGACGGAGGGAGTAACACGCAGCATTTATGTAGCAGCTAATGGTTCACGGAAACAACTCAATGACTACGCAACGCAGCCTGCAGCGGCCACAGAACACCTTGAGGGAGTGCTGTCTCAGCAACCAAATATCCCTCATACACGAACACCGTGACCATCCCAATCGGTCAAATGATGCCGCTTTTTAGCAGGCTAAGTCCACGGCGAATGATTTGCACTCGCCTTAGTAAGTGAATGATTTGAAGTAGTAACCAAAACAGAGGGCAACTCGATGGCTTCAGCAGCAGTATTAGTGACGACAGACCAGTCAGCGGCCTTTTGCTCCCAAGCACGAACAAGCTCCTGGTAATCTGCCTCCAATATGGCTTTGACTCAACTTTACAATGTCTTATTATCATGCATCAATTTCACAACTCAGAAATAAAGTACAGTGGACTGGAAACTAAATATTATGAGCTTAGGTGTTTCATGTTTGCCCATCTTTGTACAGTATCGGCATTTGCTGCTGAATGAACCTCTTACCAACTCACATGGCGTGGACGGTCTGATACTCTGATATAACTCAACATTTGGGCAAACAATTGAAGTAACATGGATTAGCTCTTGATCGATAAAAGTGACAGCTCACAAAGCCATCCAAGTACAATAATTGAGAGTAGACGGCCTTGGTGTGTTTGCTGCCCTTTTTCCATCCCCTGTCACTTCATGCCTCGCCGGAAGACAAGGATAGTGGAGCAAAAAGCAGGAGATGCACAGCATCCTTCACCGGAAGATGCCGCCCTGCAGTGGAAGCGGGGGCCCGAGAGGCCATTTGATGAGAAAGAAGATGTTGATGTGATGTGGACATGTGGTATTTACTTTGTGCTCACTGATATGGCATCGGTGATCTGCAGCTTACTTTCAGTTGCAAGCTTTGAATTGATCCTCTGTGTATGCAAGGGAGTGAGAAAATGACGGTGGATCTGTCAAGGGAGCTACATACATATTTATTGAAAGATTTTGTTTTTGCAGTTCTCCTCTGAACAATTATAAAAGTCCCAGACATTCATGAAAGATAAAGGAAGAATGCAAGGGATTAATCTGGGATAATCTGGGCACCCAATGCAGCCATAAGCCTTCATGATTTCGAGTCAAGTTTTTAGGTTCTTCTTTGGTGCATGGGTCCCACTTAGGCTTTGTTCGGCAACCAGGGGTTTAATCCCCAGAGGATGTAATCCAGACAGGGATGAGGTGGATCCCCTTGGTGGCACTCAATCCCTATGGGGGTTTAATCCCCTCATCTACTTGTTCCCTTGCATTGTTCGGCTTCCCAGGGATCAATACAGGAAATAAAAACAGCAGATCATATGATAGCCACGCATCGCTTTTGGCAAGCTGCTTGTACTGGAATAACAGCCAGAAGAGAACAATACAAACATTTAGACAAAACGGTCATATAAGAGTCCGATCAACTTTTGCAAAATAAATCAAACAGGCAATTGCTTCAACCATAGAGGCCATATGACGGATTACAGCTTCGATTAGATGATATTGCTACAAACCCAATTTGAAGATTGACAATAAATAAAGTAGATTTAGATAGGTCCATAAGGGGCAAAATAGCTGTAGCAATTCCTCTTCCCACCAGAGTATATAGCTTGCAACTTCTGTTTTGGGAGGTTGGCGCCTATAAACATGCAAAGAAATCTTATGCCGACCTACATCAACTCTGATTTCTGTCCACCTTCTCCTTGATCCTAATCACCTCGAGGAAAAAAGATAAGAAACAGTGAGCACAATTCAACAGCTAAGCCACAATCAAATGGTAACCAAGCAATTAACATGTTCAATTTTAATATGTCAGCAACCTAACATGATTTGCTCTAGTTCTAACAAGTCATACTTTTGGAACATGCAAAGCTGGCAAAAGTATCCATGCCAAGAGCTTCAGAGAAGAAATACTTGTCAGAAAACGGAACATAGG
Organism: Echinochloa crus-galli; assembly: GCA_900205405.1. Classification (NCBI taxonomy): domain Eukaryota; kingdom Viridiplantae; phylum Streptophyta; class Magnoliopsida; order Poales; family Poaceae; genus Echinochloa; species Echinochloa crus-galli. Next base: position 137,492 of record OAMR01000381.1, on the reverse strand, counting down.
AAGTGTGCTTACTGAAGTGCCAATTAGTGTTTCCTTCCTGAAAATGCTTGATGGAAGCCATAATAGGAGAACTCTAAAGCCATACACTCTTATGAAATGAAATGCAATGCAGATCTGTTTTCAACTTTAAAGGCATACAATGAGATAAATCTAATATTTTCTAAGAGAAATGACAATGAGCTGCAAAAATTACAATGACAATGATAATTAGAACATGGGTCTGAAGTATGACAGATGTCCAGAAATGTAATTGTCTAGATGCTGAACATGCATCATGTTGAGAATGGCAGACAACAAACAAGAATGAGTCATACTTTCATGGACCACACATCCCTAGCATGTAATTTTCAGAATGTGCATATGTGCAATTTTACATTAAGAAGAACAACAAAAGGTCTAATTAGCAAGGGATTAGTGAACTGACCAGTGTCTTCATGATACTAATCAGAAATGTAAAGAGAGCAAGAACTCATCGAATTTTTGAACAAGTATCATAAGGATAGCATATGTATATATCTTGCAGTCTCCAGAATTTCATCGACATAGCACATCCAAAGGAAGAAGTCTACATAACCCCCTAAACTATTGGACCTGGAACACTTCACCCCCAAACTACAAAACTGGATAACCAACCCCCCAAACAATAGAAACCGGTGTACATAACCCCCTCGGGTGGTTTTCTTGGGCGGTTTTGCTAATAGTTTTACAGAAAACCCCCTAGAATGATTAAAATCTCGCAAACAGATCCTTCCACCACTGGTCTCGAGCCTCTCGCGCCCACCGCTGCCGCCTGCGCTCCTCCGCTGCCGCTCCTCATCGAGCCACCCTCCCCGACGCACCCGGACTCCGCTTACCCTTCCCCCGTCCACCCCGCCGCTCACCACGGTTCGATTGGAAAAGGTCTCGGGGTCAGAGATAGCTCGCCGGCGGCATTCAACGACGAGGCGGATCTGTGGGGCTCTGGCGAGGACGTGGTGGCGCTGTGCGGTTTGAGGAGCTCGAGGGATAGGTCTGAAAGATTCGTGGGGTTGTGAGGAGTGTGCTGGTGAGCTTGGTTTAGGTTGGGATGGCGTGTAGGCGGCGGCCCACGTTTAGGCGGCGGACGGTGGCGACGGTGAGCGGCGGTGGAGCTTAGGAGCGACGGTGGATGAGCTTTGAGGGGGTCGGGGAGCTGCGCTAGGACTCGGGGAGTGTAATGGCGGGCTCGGATTGAGCTGGGGTGGCTCAGAGCGAGTTGCCCACTGTGAGGTGGATCAGCGGCGGCGAAAATGGCGATGGCGACGGGATTGAGCTCGGAAATGGCTGACGGCGGCGACTGCGGGTGTGCGTGATCCTGGTGTGGGCGAGGGGGATCACATGGTGAGGGAGTGGGCGAGCAACGTTGCGCGCTGTTTGGCCTGGCGTGGAGAAGAAGAGCGGTGGCGGTTGCGGTGGGCTCTAGTGCGGCGACGCGCTGCGGCGAGAGCGCGTGCTTGCGCTCGGTGGCGGGGAGAAGGGGCTGGAAGGTGGGACCGGGAGCGTGCGGGACGTGAGGGCGCATGACTTGGTGCGGCTCGGAGCGCTAGACGGCTGGCCGGCGGTCGCGCCGACGAGCTCGGGCGGAGCGCCGCCGCTGTTGCCATCGCGCACCGCCGTAGGACCGTCGCTGCTAGGGGATAGACCCATGGATAGACTCTCCATGTCGAGGCGATGCCGCCGGACCACTTCCCGTCGCCAGAGACCTCGCCGCCGGCGAGATCGAGCCGGCCGGCCGGCCGCCGGGATTAGTTTAAGGCTGAAGGGGCTTATTTGCAAGGTTTTAGAAATGTTCAGGTGTTTTCTGTAAAACTATTAGTAAAACCGCCCAAGAAAACCACCCGAGGGTGTTATGTGCACCGGTTTCTATTGTTTGGGGGGCTGGTTACCCGGTTTTGTAGTTTAGGGGGTGAAGTGTTCCAGGCTCAATAGTTTGGGGGGGTTATGTAGACTTCTTCCCACATCCAAACTACATAAATGCAGCACAGGCTATGGAGGCAACAACTTTATTCACCCAGCCATCCAAACTATATAAAGGCAGCTAAAGCATAGCGTGTTCATGAGTGCAGATGTCCCAAACATTCGTGCATAATTAATGATCCACAAAATCATACTAGAATATATGAAACAGAAAAGACTAAAGCCAAGTAAACTAAGGGTGTCAGCATTTATGTTTTTGCCGATAGCGAGGTTCACCAGAAGAATTTTCTCCAAGTCCTTTCTAATCTAAGGCAATATTGCACATTATTTTTCAGAGACATTAATTGGTCAAGGTTTACTAAAGAAGCCTGAGCAATTAGCATTACCCAACAGCACATCAGCCTGATGCTTCATGTATAACAGATTTCAGTGAACTGGTGCTTCACTCACCCTGTTGGGAAATAGCCCAGCGCCCTACCTATATGTGAATGGCATCGTTGGGTAGTCAAGATCAGAATAGCAACCATGGGGAACCAGGAGCAGCGTAGCAATATTTCTTTTTGATCCAAGAACCACATGCTATGTCCAAGAACTCTAGGACATAGGAGATCTAGCACTTCTGGAGACAAGAACCCTAGGCATGGCCATGGGATAGGTGAGGGGAAAGAGAAGAGAAACGTACCGGCGAGAAGGTGGCTAACGGGGGATGGCTGCCGCCTCTGGGTTGCGCCGCCGCCACCGCTACCATGCTGCACGGCCGCCGTTTGTTCCAAGATGCGCGGCCGTCCCTCGCGTGCAGCCCTCCTCGCCACGCCGCCAGCCAGATCCGCCGTCTTTTGAGATTAATACAAAACATACTTAAAGCATCTCGAATTCTGGAGCAGCAGTGCAGAGCACCGATGCCATATCAGTGAGCACAAAGTAAATACCACATGTCCACATCACATCAACATCTTCTTTCTCATCAAATGGCCTCTCGGGCCCCCGCTTCCACTGCAGGGCGGCATCTTCCGGTGAAGGATGCTGTGCATCTCCTGCTTTTTGCTCCACTATCCTTGTCTTCCGGCGAGGCATGAAGTGACAGGGGATGGAAAAAGGGCAGCAAACACACCAAGGCCGTCTACTCTCAATTATTGTACTTGGATGGCTTTGTGAGCTGTCACTTTTATCGATCAAGAGCTAATCCATGTTACTTCAATTGTTTGCCCAAATGTTGAGTTATATCAGAGTATCAGACCGTCCACGCCATGTGAGTTGGTAAGAGGTTCATTCAGCAGCAAATGCCGATACTGTACAAAGATGGGCAAACATGAAACACCTAAGCTCATAATATTTAGTTTCCAGTCCACTGTACTTTATTTCTGAGTTGTGAAATTGATGCATGATAATAAGACATTGTAAAGTTGAGTCAAAGCCATATTGGAGGCAGATTACCAGGAGCTTGTTCGTGCTTGGGAGCAAAAGGCCGCTGACTGGTCTGTCGTCACTAATACTGCTGCTGAAGCCATCGAGTTGCCCTCTGTTTTGGTTACTACTTCAAATCATTCACTTACTAAGGCGAGTGCAAATCATTCGCCGTGGACTTAGCCTGCTAAAAAGCGGCATCATTTGACCGATTGGGATGGTCACGGTGTTCGTGTATGAGGGATATTTGGTTGCTGAGACAGCACTCCCTCAAGGTGTTCTGTGGCCGCTGCAGGCTGCGTTGCGTACAGTCATTGAGTTGTTTCCGTGAACCATTAGCTGCTACATAAATGCTGCGTGTTACTCCCTCCGTCCCACAATATAAGCATCCTTCACCGGAAGACAAGGATAGTGGAGCAAAAAGCATTTCCATGTATGATTCCATTGTGCTTGTATCTCTAGTATTAATCGTGCAGCCTGGGCCTGATAGTTCGCACCTAGTGGCAAAGAAAACTTGCTAATTAACGGAGCAGGGATCTGCTCTTCTTCTAAATGGAACAAGGGAAAACAGAGGCAGAACAGAGTAGAAACTACCTGAAAATGTTCTAAAAGTAAGTAGTGGGGCAGCAGGGCCTAACGGTGGGGTGGTGCTTGGCGTGCATACATATGATCCAGGTAGAAGTAATAGTCAGCGCCCACATATACGTAGATTCAATGATGGTTGAGGTCAACGACCGTTGCCAATCAATATAGGAGGCAGCGGGGCTTATTTGCCGGAAGCTGAGGAAGTGAGAGATGGCATTGCTCGATGTGAACAGTTCCAGGAAAGGCCGAAGCCGGCTTTATATATAAAGCATCCTCAAAGGATACTGGGATTACCAGTTTACAATAAAAGCACACTCCGCTCAAAGAGCAGTATCCAACAAACCCGTAACGGGGCTCTCTAGGCCGCGCGTCAGAGATAGCGAAGCACCACTCACGACGAACAAACTACAGCGCCATGAGACCATTACAAATCGACTGGACCCAACCTTCTACGGAGCCTACGACTCCACCACCAACGGCTACATGAAAACCCCCAAACAACGCCTTCAGGAAGGCAAAGACGCGACTGCGCCGACGTTTGGTTTTCACCACGGAGAGCTTCCACGAACCGCCGTCGAACGAGACTCTGCAGACAACGCCATCAAGAGGGAAGAGCGAACGCCATTGCCCAACCCGACATCGGGTCAAAGCTTACACTTGAGGGCCTCCGCCCGACGAGCCGAGAGGACCTGGACCGATCCCACTCACTTCTCTCCATCGTCCACCATCGTAGCCGCCGAAGCTCGCCCACTAGGTTCCATATGCACCCGCTGGCAACGCCCGACACCTCGGGAAGGTTTGGGGACCTCTATTGTCCCCAAATCTTCTGTCGTCCCCTCAATGAGACGGCATCGTGCTTCACAGGTGAGATAGAAAACATGAACCCAGCAGCGAAAACTTGACGGCGCTACGGAGACGGCTTTGATGACGACGCGAAGACGGAGATGGTACCACTGGCCATGGAGAAGCCGCAGGGAAGGGCCAGTGCAAGGGCCGACGACTCC
>OAMR01000381.1:106531-130357 GCA_900205405.1 Echinochloa crus-galli | reverse complement strand
CAATAGGGAGAAGAGAGTGGTCTCCTGAAAGAAATACCAGAGAGGAAGAGAGTATTCTCGGGTGTGTCTATGCCTGAAGAACGAGTCCTCTTATATAGGCACAGAGGGAAGGAGAGGGGGTACGAACCTGGACGCTGCTGACCAACCATAACCAGCCATGATTTCCCTCGATCGTCAGTTACCAGTAACAGTCGTTTCAATGCAGTAACGACCATCAGTTATAGGAGCACAACGTTTAGAAATTATGACTGGCAAAACTCTGCACACGCAGAGCGGTTCGGTCTCGTCACGTCACGTCACGTCACGTCTCGTCTCGTCTCGACTCGGCTCGACACGACACGACACGACACGACACGACACGACACGCCATGCCACGCCACGCCCACGCCCACGCCCACGCCCACGGCTCGGCGAGGCGAGCGAGAGCGCGCGCAATTAATCCAACAACTATACCATTTTTGTTCTATTGAGTATACTAGCCAACATACTTGCTATTGTAATGATAGCTAATGGAATCCCACCACACTTCTTCAAAATTTTCTTTGTTTCCTCTTCCAGTTCAGAATAAATTGCTTCTTCTTCATTAAATACCCTTTTAAAAAGCAGCCTTCTAGAGTGCTCATCAGAAAGGGGATCTAGTTCATACACTTCACCATCCACAGAAGAGAAATTAGCCACATCAAATATACTCTGATTGATCAGAATATTGGTAGCAGAGTTACTGTGACAACACGTAATATTGATGTGGCTAATTTCTCTTCTGTGGATGGTGAAGTGTATGAACTAGATCCCCTTTCTGATGAGCACTCTAGAAGGCTGCTTTTTAAAAGGGTATTTAATGAAGAAGAAGCAATTTATTCTGAACTGGAAGAGGAAACAAAGAAAATTTTGAAGAAGTGTGGTGGGATTCCATTAGCTATCATTACAATAGCAAGTATGTTGGCTAGTATACTCAATAGAACAAAAATGGTATAGTTGTTGGATTAATTGCGCGCGCTCTCGCTCGCCTCGCCGAGCCGTGGGCGTGGGCGTGGGCGTGGGCGTGGCGTGGCATGGCGTGTCGTGTCGTGTCGTGTCGTGTCGTGTCGTGTCGAGCCGAGTCGAGACGAGACGAGACGTGACGTGACGTGACGTGACGAGACCGAACCGCTCTGCGTGTGCAGAGTTTTGCCAGTCATAATTTCTAAACGTTGTGCTCCTATAACTGATGGTCGTTACTGCATTGAAACGACTGTTACTGGTAACTGACGATCGAGGGAAATCATGGCTGGTTATGGTTGGTCAGCAGCGTCCAGGTTCGTACCCCCTCTCCTTCCCTCTGTGCCTATATAAGAGGACTCGTTCTTCAGGCATAGACACACCCGAGAATACTCTCTTCCTCTCTGGTATTTCTTTCAGGAGACCACTCTCTTCTCCCTATTGTTGCTGCTGCTCTCTCGCATTCCCAATGCTCTGCTTACGTGAGCAGTTGCCTCCAAACCTCGTCTGCCTAGTGATCCTGCTCGAGATAGGCGGCCGATAAGGTTTTTGGGGAGCGTACTCGTACGTGCCTGCTCGCTGCCGTGAACGACTACTTCATCTACTTCCTGGTGCCACCTTTGTCAACCCGAACGAACGACTACTTCCTGGTGGCCTGTACGTCTACTTCCAGGAGGTTGTTCCACCTGTACGATTACGTCCTCTTCATCACGCGAACGACTACATCCCGGAGGCCTTTCGTGGGACTTCACTGCATCGCCTCGCCACTGCTTCAAATTTGATCGACTACTTCAAGCAGGCTAGTCAATATGATGACTGGTAACGGCGATTCCGATTCCTCCGGTTCCGGTTCCGCCTCTGGGTACAAACTAAATCTTCTCTGGTTTTGCCTGTTGTTCATGTTTTATTTGAGATTTAACCTAAACACTATCACATGCTTTGCTCTCACTGGATCACTCACAATTGTCATGAATTTGTTGATAATTTCTGGAATTAAAATATATCAAAAATTGCCTAGATTTCTAACAATCCAAAAACCTTATCTTGTTGATAGGCTTTCGGTAACTAGTTTATGCTGCATCAATCAAACCAAATGTTTTCGATGGCTCAAATTACAAGCATTGGAAGCAGAGGGTTATGTTGTGGTTGACAGCGATGAACATCATGCATGTCACACAGGGGAAGCCCGATTAGTTCTCTCCAGAGCAGGAGAGGGCTTTTGAGGCAGCCGACAACTTGTTTCGTGGTGCCATCTTGAGTGTTCTCGCTGAAAGCCTTGTGGACACGTACCTTTTGCTGCCAAGTGGCAAAGAAGTTTGGGATGCACTTGAGGCTAAGTTTGGGGTCTCTGATGCTGGTGGAGAGCTATATGTCATGGAACAGCTCTATGACTACAAAATGGTTGAAGACCGTTCTGTGGTAGAGCAGGTCCATGAGATTCATGCGCTGGCTAGATATCTTGAGAACTATAGCGATGATGCACCATGTAAGTTGCGTGACAAGTTTGTGGCTGGAGGTATTATCTCCAAGTTACCACCTTCTAGGAAGGACTTTGCAACCTCTCTAAAACACAAGAGGCAAGAGTTTGCTGTTGTCGATCTTATCGGCACTCTTGATGTTGAAGAGAAGGCGAGAGCAAAGGACCAATGTGGTAAAGGGATTGCTGGGTCTTCTAGTGCCAACTTGGTGCAGAAGAAGAACCACAATGCATCCAACAAAAAGAAGAACAAGCCGCATAAGAACCAAACAAAGGCTAATCAGACGGCTCAGTTCAAACAGAAGAGGCCGCCAACTGAGAAGTGCTACTGCTGTGGTAGCACGGAACACTTTGCTGCAAAGTGTTCTGATCACAAGAATAAGAAAGACGGCAATAGTGCCAACATGGTTGTTAGTGAGACTAGTGGAACGTCGGGGTACGGTAATCTTTTACCTACAGTTCTTTCAGTATGTCATTCACCCGATTGGTGGATTGACACTGGTGCTAATATTCATGTTTATGCTGGCATTTCCTTGTTTTCTACTTACCAGGCAGGCGGGACCTTCCTCCTTGTTGATGGGGGGCGGATGGCATGCTCGTGTTCTTGGTGCTGGTTCGGTCGACTTGAAGCTTACTTCGGGAAAGACCGTTCGACTGAAGAACGTGCAGCATGTCCCCACCATCAAGAAGAACTTAGTCAGCGGGTCTCTTCTATGTAGAGACGGTTTTAAGTTAGTCTTTGAATCCAATAAATGTGTAATCTCTAAATTTGGAAGTTTTATTGGAAAAGGTTATGATAGCGGAGGCTTGTTCCGCTTTTCTTTGTCAGATAATTGTAATAAAGTTGTGAACCATGCTGCAAACATTAATAATGTTAATGATGAGTCTAATGTTTGGCATTCGCGACTTTGTCATGTTAATTTTGGTTGTATGATGCGTCTTGCAAACTTGAGTTTAATTCCGAAATTTACCTTAGTAAAAAAATTTCAAGTGCCATGTGTGTGTTGAATCAAAACAACCTCGCAAGCCTCATTTTGCGGCGGAGGCGAGAGACTTGGCACCTCTAGAATTAATTCATTCCGACTTATGCGAGGTGAATGGTGTGTTGACGAAATGTGGTAAAAAGTATTTCATGAATCTAATAGATGATTGTACTAGATTTTGCTATATTTACTTGTTGAAGTCTAAAGATGAAGCGTTACAATATTTTAAAGTCTATAAAGCTTTACAATATTTTAAAGTCTAGAAAGCTGAGGTTGAAAATCAACTTGAGAGAAAGATGAAAAGAGTTAGGTCTAATCGTGGTGGAGAGTATTTTTCTAATGTTTTCACTGCGTTCTGTGAGGAACATGGAATAATTGATGAGAGGATGCCTCCCTATTCACCTCAGTCAAACAGGGTAGCCGAAAGAAAGAACCGCACTCTAACTGATTTGGTTAATGCCATGTTAAGACACAGCAGGACTTTCCAAGGAATGGTGGGGTGAGGCTATATTGACTGCATGTCATGTCCTGAATCGTGTTCCCATGAAGAACAAAGAGATAACACCATTCGACGAGTGGGAAAAGAAAAAGCTAACCCTGAGGAATGGAAAAAGAAAAGGCTAACCCTCTCATACTTACGGACTTGGGGATGCTTGGCCAAAGTGAATGTGCCTATAACCAAGAAACGTAACTAGGACCTCAAACTGTAGATTGTGTCTTTCTTGGTTATGCTTTCCACAGTGTGGGTTATAGATTTTTAATAGTGAAGTCTGGAGTACCTGACATGCATGTTGGCACCATCATGGAGACCAGAGACGCTACATTTTTTTTGAGGATATTTTTCCTATGAAAGAGGTAGCTAGCACATCTAGTCATAAATTGTCAGTTAATAATGAACCTAAAGAACCTGCTGTCTTGATAGAACACAATGAACAACCACATGAGGAAAATCCTAAGGAGGATGGCAATGAGGCTCTCAGAAAGAGCAAGAGAGAGAGGATTGCAAAGTCCTCTGGTGATGATTTCATTGTGTACCTCATGGATGACACTCCTAGAACCATTGAAGAGGCATATTCCTCTCTGGATGCTGACTATTGGAAGGAAGCAGTTCGGAGTGAGATGGATTCTATTATGTCTAATGCTACTTGGAAGGTTGTGGAGCGTCCTTATGGGTGCAAACCTGTAGGATGCAAGTGGGTGTTCAAGAAAAAGCTTAGTCCTGATGGTACGATTGAAAAGTACAAGGCAAGGCTAGTGGCTAAAGGCTATACTCAGAAAGAATGAGAAGACTTCTTTGACGCCTACTCACCGGTTGCCTGATTGACCACTATTCGAGTACTACTTTCCTTGGCAGCTTCCCATGGTCTTATCGTTCACCAGATGGACGTTAAGACAGCTTTCCTAAATTGAGAGTTGGAGGAGGAGATCTATATGGATCAGCCAGACGGATTCATAGTAGAAGGTCAAGAAGGAATGGTGTGTAGGTTAGTCAAGTCTTTGTATGGTCTTAAGCAGGCTCCTAAGCAATGGCATGAGAAGTTCGACAGAACTTTAACGTCAGTTGGCTTTGTTGTGAACGAAGCTGACAAATGTGTGTACTATCGCTATGGTGGGGGCGAAGGAGTGATCCTATGTCTGTATGCAGATGACATACTAATATTTGGGACAAGCCTTAATGCGATTAAGGAAGTGAAAGAATTCTTATCTCAAAGCTTCGAGATGAAGGATTTGGGAGAGGCTGATGTGATTCTGAACATTAAACTAGTGAGAGAAGGTGATGTGGGGTTGTCCTTACACAATCCCACTATGTGGAGAAAATCTTGAACCGTTTTGGATATAATGGCTGCAAGCCAGCTCCAACACCTTATGATGCTAGTAAAGTGTTGTGGAAGAGCAAAAGAATAATGAGAGATCAGCTGAGATACTCCCAGATCATTGGTTCACTAATGTACCTAGCTAGTGCTACTAGACCCGACATCGTGTATGCTGTGAACAAACTGAGTCGGTTCGTGTCTAACCCGGGAGATGCTCATTGGGAAGCTCTTGAACGGGTAATGTGCTTTCTGCAAGGTACAGTGGACTACGCGATTCACTATACCAGGTATCCTAGGGTACTAGAGGGTTACAGTGATTTGAATTGGATCTCTGATGCAGATGAGATTAAAGCCACAAGTGGATATGTGTTTACACTTGAAGGTGGCGCTGTCTCCTAGAAGTCTTGCAAGCAGACCACCTTAACGAGGTCAACTATGGAGGCAGAACTCACTGCATTAGACACCGCCACAGTTGAGGCCGAATGGCTTCGTGAACTCCTTATGGATTTGCCGGTAGTTGAAAAACCGATACCGGCTATCCTCATGAACTGTGATAATCAAACGGTGATTGTAAAGGTGAACAGTTCAAAGGACAACATGAAGTCATCTAGGCATGTGAAGAGGCGGCTGAAATCTGTCAGGAAAATAAGAAACTCCAGAGTGATAGCCTTGGACTACATCCAAACGGCTAAGAACCTGGCAGATCAATTCACAAAGGGTCTTTCACGTAATGTGATAGACAATGCATCTAGGGAATTGGGCTTGAGACCCATCAGTGTTACTCATAGTGGTAACCTGTCCTATGTGATCGGAGATCCCGTGAATTAGGGTGGTGAAACAAACTACTATTTAACTGAGAGAAGAGAACCTTTGTAAAAGGCTAATTCCATTAGAGGTACATTTCTCTTCTAAATCTATATGGCAGGTTGGTGAAAACCTTAATGTGATCCGAGTGGCTCAACGAGGAGCAAAGATGTTGGCCTACAGAACATCTTAAAGGATTACACCTATATGGGTCCGATTGCTAGTCACAATCTATGAGACAGGGTGATCTCTAGATACCCATGAAAGGCACGGAGTATGAATTATACGCTCCAACCCGAGGGGATGCTTACAGCAGCCTAGTACTGGCAAGGGGCTCTAGTCAAGCTTGTCTGCACGAAACTGCCAATTCAAGACATAGTCCATTGGTTAGTTGTGAATGAGTGTAGCTTTTGCCTCGGGTGGATGTTCAACTTAACAGTCTCCACCATGTAGCCGGTATATCAAAACAACAGTTGAGACGAGAGCATTTCTTTGTGTACCTTGTAATTCTTGGTGGGGATTGTTGGATTAATTAGGCCTTGGGCCATTTAGTCATAATTAATCAAAGAATTAAAGTTCCTTTAATAAATGCTAGGGAGTTAAATCCCGGATTGAGAGTCAACGAGAATCCTAACCAACTTAAAAGGTGGACCAACGGTGGACCGCTTGTGAAGTTGGTAAAGGGAGAAGGGCATGCCACACGCGCGCGCTCGCTCGCTCGCCTCGCCGTGGCCGTGGCCGTGGCGTGACCGAACCGCTCTGCGTGTGCTGAGTTTTGCCAGTCATAGTTTCTAAACGTTGTGCTCCCGTAACTGATGGCCGTTACTGCATTGAAACGGCTGCTACTGGTAACTGACGATCGAGGGAAATCATGGCTGGTTATGGTTGGTCAGCAGCGTCCAGGTTCGTCCCCCCTCTCCTTCCCTCTGCACCTATATAAGAGGACTCGTTCCTCAGGCACAGACACACCCGAGAATACTCTCTTCCTCTCTGGTATTCCTTTCAGGAGACCACTCTCTTCTCCCTGTTGGTGCTGCTGCTCTCTCGCATTCCCAACGTAAGCTTTGCGCACTCTGCTTGCGTGAGCAGTTGCCTCCGAACCTCGTCTGCGTAGTGATCCTGCTCGGGATAGGCGGCCGATAAGGTTTTTGGGGAGCGTACTCGTACGCACATGCTCGCTGCCGTGAATGACTACTTCGTCTACTTCCTGGTGCCACCTTCGTCAGCCTGAACGAACGACTACTTCCTAGTGGCCTGTACGTCTACTTCCAGGAGGCCGTTTCTCCTGGACAACTACGTCCTCTTCATCACGCGAACGACTACATCCCGGAGGCCGTTCGTGGGACTTCACTGCATCACCTCGCCACTGCTTCAAATTTGATCGACTACTTCAAGCAGGCTAGTCAATATGATGACTGGTAACGGCGATTCCGGTTCCTCCGGTTCCGGCTCCACCTCTGGATACAAACTAAATCTTCTCTGGTTTTGCCTGTTGTTCATGTTTTATTTGAGATTTAACCTGAACACTAGCATATGCTTTGCTCTCGCTGGATCACTCACAATTGTCATGAATTTATTGATAATTTTTGGAATTAAAATGTAATGAAAATTGCCTAGATTTCTAACAATAATGTGTACAATTCTATGGGTTCTGGACTTGGAAAAGACAAGACTATGGATAATTTGAGAAAGATATTACATCTTAGTTATGGTGACATGCCTTCGCATCTAAAGACTTGTTTATTGTATCTAAGCTTGTTTCCTGAGGATTATATTATTAATAAAAGTGACTTGATAGGGCTTTGGGTAGCAGAGGGTTGTGTTGATGAAAAACGGGATCAATTTGTATGATCTTGGAGAGACATATTTCAGTGAGCTTGTCAATAGAAGCATGATTCAACCGATAGACATCAATGAATTTGGTGTTGCGAAAGCTTGTCGGATACACGATATGATACTTGATCTAATTATTTCCATTTCAGCAAAAGAAAATTTTGCCATTATACCTGAAGGTCCGCACCTCAAATCTACAGTATCCAAGATTCGAAGAATATCTTTGCAGGGTAATGAAGGTGGCAACAGAGAAGATAGCAAGGAAGAACAAATGACACTACCAGCAACAGTGAACATGTCTCATGCTAGGTCACTCGTTGTTTTTGGAGATGGGGTTCAATGGATGCCACCTCTGTCAATGTTTTCATTTCTTCGTGTTTTGTGTTTGAAACGTGTTGCAAGGATAATCATTCATCCTAAGGATCTATGGAGTTTGCACCACTTGAGATATCTGGAATTAGGTGGTGAGTTTGATCTAGAACTCCTAGAAGGAATTGGAAACCTAAAGCTTTTGAAGACATTGGACTTTTGGGGCACGACCATAGAAGAACTGCCAACAGGCATTCTTCAGCTACAAGAACTTCAATGTCCAATAATGGAGAATGGGCTCAAACTTCCAGACGGGATTGGGAATCTAACATCCCTGCAAGAGCTGTCAGTGCTCGACGTGAACAAATCAGAAAACACTCTGGCTGAGCTAGGTGAGCTTACTGAGCTACGTGTGCTCACAGTAAAGGACTTAGGCAGAAATAAGAGTTGCTTGAAGATGTTTTTGCAGAGTCTATCTAATCTATAGGCAACCTTCGCACTCTTAAATTTGAACATATGGGTGGGTCCAATCCCCTAGATATCATGTCGAGTCAAGGGAGGGGCCCTCCGCATCTACAAACTTTTATTGGATGCACAATGTTCTCTCAGTTGCCACGGTGGTTTTCCTCCCTCTCTGAGCTCTCCTGCTTGTCCATCTACGTCGTTTCCCTAAGACAGGTTGACCTCTAACTGCTCGGAGCTTTGCCTATGCTACGTTTTCTTGAACTAGCAGTAGAACCGAGGCCGTGGGGCACCACTAAAGAACGGCTGGTTATTCACAGTTATCAACCCTTCCGTCTCTAGCACAGTTTAAGTTTTGGCACTCTTCAAGATGTTGGCTGGTGTTTGGACATGGAGTGATGCCAAGGCTTCAAAGGCTTAATTTGTACTTTAAAGCACGGAAGAGGTAGTGCCATCGATATTGGCTTGGAGAACCTCGCCTTTGTTGAATACGATCCAAATTATAATGTGAGTCTGCTTGTGGGGACGTCTGTAGGGCTCACAGTTCGGGTTATGTGTTAGCGGATTTGTTTCCGTATTTGACTACAGTCAGTTTAATCCGCCCTATATATACATCTTGTAAGCCACACGGAAAGAGTTGACGACTCATTGTATTCCCTGACTCTCTTATTATAGTGAAGATCGCCAGTTGGTGCCCGTGGTTTTTTCCCGCAAGGGTTTTCCACGTTAAAATCGTGTCTCGTGTTCGATATTGTTTTCGCATTATTTGCTAACAAGTGGTATCAAAAGCTTGACACGAGATCGTGAAAAAAAATTAGGGTTTCAACCTTTTCTCGCGCCGCCGCCGCTGGTTGCGCGAGTTATTGAGTCCGACCCGGTTTCGGAACGGAATTGATTTCCGTTCGCTTTTCCGTGTCGTCGAGTTCGAGTTGCGTCGATTATTCTGGAGCCTCCAAAAGGAGACTCCAATTAGTAATAGTAAGATTCTAACATTTTTGAAGAGTCAAAGCATCTCAAGTTTGACCAAGTTTATACAACAAAGTATTAATATTTATGATATAATAAATAACTACCATTAGATATTTATTAGATAATTTTTCATAGTATATCTATTTGGTACCAAAAATCTTTGTAATATTCTCTATAATTTTGGTCAAACATAAAATGGTTTGACTCTCTAAGAATGTTGGAATGACTTACAATTTGGAATGGGGAGTAATAAAAACATCATATACTCTTATATAACTCAAGTACTCAACATTGGGGCAAATAATTTGAAGTAACATAGATTAGCTCTTAATCAATAAAAGTGACAACTCACAAAGCCTTCCAAGTACAATAAGTCAGAGTGGTTGGCCTTGGTGTGTTTGTTGCCCTTTTCCATCGCCTTTCACTTTGCCCCTCACCGGAAGACGAGAATAATGGAGCAAAAAGCAGGAGATGCACAGGCCGCCCCGCACTGGAGGCCGGGAACCAAGAGGCCATTTGATGGTGATTTGTGTCAAGGGAGCTATATATATATATATATATATATATATATATACGTATTTACTGAAAGAGTTTGTTTTCCCACTGCTCCACTGAATAGTTATAACAGTCCTGAAAATCCATGAAAGAGGAAGGAAGAATGCAAAGGGATTAAATAGGGATAATCCATCTGTGCACGCACTGCAGCAGTGCAGCCATCTCTAAGCCTTCATGATGTCAAGTAATTGTTTAGGCCCTTCTTGGGTGCATGGGTCCCATTATTTATAGTACATTAGTTGAATACAGCGCAAAAGTAAGATTCGTAGGTGAACATATAGCATCTGCTTTACGTGAAAGATGCATTCACCTGCAAAATGTCTTTAGGCGTGCTAATCCCACAATGGGTGGTGGCTAATCACCTTTTCTCATAGAACATAAACTAAATGCAAGTTGCGAGCACAGGCCAGCAATATCAAAACTTGGAGCAAGGTACGCCTCTGTCTGAACTAGCTTAGAGTGTGGCAAGATATGGAGCTCGCGACGGCGGCTCTGGGAAGCCTCCTCCCCAAGCTGGGCGCCCTCCTCACCGACGAGTACAAGCTGCAGAAGGGGGTCAGGGGGGAGATCAGGTTTCTGCAAGCAGAGATGGAGAGCATGCAGGCTGCTCTCAACAGGGTGTCCAAGCTGCCAGCTCATCAGATCGATGAACTTAATATGATCTGGGTCAGGGACCTGAAGGAGTTGGTCTATGATATTGAGGACAGCATCGATGCTTTCAGGCTGCGCATCGATGCTCCTGTGCGTTTCAAGCCACATAGCTTCAGATGTTCTTCGATAGGACAATGGGATTGTTGACAAAGGCCAAGAGTCGCCATCATATCGCCGACGACATTCAGGACATCAAGAGACGCATCGATGAGGTAACCAGTAGGCGAGAGAGGTACAAGTCATTAGATATTGTGGTGCAGCCTGATACAGTGGACATCGATCCACGCATGCCGGCTCTCTACCAAGACGCAGCAAAGCTCGTTGGCATCGATGGCCCTTCGAACAAGATTGAAGCCATGTTAAACAGAGGGGAAGGTGAGCAAAAACAGAAGCTAAGGGTTATCTCAATTGTTGGAGTGGGAGGTCTTGGCAAAACAACAATTGCCAATTCGGTGTATGAACGACTCGGTGGACAATTTGACTGTAAAGCTTTTGTCTCGGTTTCACTTAAGCCCGATATGAAGCAGATTCTAAGCAGCATGCTCCGGCAAGTTAGCGAAGACAAGTGTGCTAATTGTGGAGAAAAGGACCGTGACGAGCTTCTAAGGAGCATCAGGGAGTTCCTCACGGATAAGAGGTATACATGTTGTACGTATTCCTAGCTAGTATGGTTCTTTTATTTTCTGGAAGAAATTATAACTTAACTGAAAACCAAGTTGTTAAGCTAATCACGTCAACATGGCAAACTCCATAGTAGTCGGAGTATAGTAACTAGCAAGTGGTCATTCAGTATTCAGTACCTGGCATCTATAATATGCCGCAGCAAACTGATGGTTTCCAAAGTAGCATCTACACAAGTACATACAATTTCTCTGTCTTGTAGTGTCTTTAGTGTTTATAGATTGTGCAGCCAGGCCAGATAGTTAGCGAAATAGTTAATAAACTGAGCATGGATCTGCTCCTGTCAAATGGAAAACGGGAAAAACAGAGGCAGAGCAAAGCAGAAACTACATGGTTCAACTAAGGCTACTAAAATGCTGGAAGATAACTCCAGGACTTCACATCAGCTACAGTGATGTCATTTTGTATGTCATAATGTTTTAGTGTAGTGATATTTAAATATTTTAATGCATAGTAAATTTTTAATGATTTGTACTGAAGCTCTGTTGTAATTGTAAGCTTGCGTTACCTTTTTAACTAAATATAGGCATCTCACGCTCTTGCAAAACCGCAGGTACTTTATTGTAATTGATGATTTGTGGGACAAAAAAGCATGGGAAATCATCCAATATGCTCTTGTTGACAAGAATATCGGAAGTAGAGTTATTGTGACAACCCGTAATATTGATGTGGCTAATTTCTCTTCTATGGTTGGTGAAGTGTATGAACTAGATCCTCTCTCCGGAGAGGAATCAAGAAGACTGCTTTGTAAAAGGGTATTTAACGAAGAAGATGGAATTCATTCTGAACTAGAAGAGGTAACAAACAAAATTTTGAAAAAGTGCGGTGGGATACCATTATCTATCATTACTATTGCAAGTATGCTGGCAAGTATACCCAACAGAACAAAGTATGAATGGTATGATGTGTACAATTCTATGGGTTCTGGACTTGAAAAATACAAGACTTTGGATAACATGAGAAGTATATTACATCTTAGTTATAGTGACCTGCCTTCCTATCTAAAGCCTTGTTTATTGTATCTAAGCTTGTTTCCTGAGGATTATAATATTAATAAAAGTGACTTGGTACGGCTTTGGGTAGCAGAGGGTTTTGTTGATGGAAAACGGGGAAGCAATTTGTCAGATCTTGGAGAAAGGTATTTCAATGAGCTTGTTAATAGAAGCATGATTCAACTGACAAACATCAACAAAATTGGTGTTACGGAATCTTGTCGGGTACATGATATGATACTTGATCTCATCATTTCCCTTTCAGCACGAGAAAATTATGCCACTATACCAGAAGGTCCATACCTCAAATCTAAAGTATCCAAGATTCGACGTATATCTCTGCAAGGTAAGGAAGGTTGCAACACAGAAGATAACAAGAAAGAACAAATGATACTGCTAGGCACAATGAACATGTCCCATGCCAGGTCACTTCTTGTTTTTAGCGATGGGGTTCAATGGATGCCACCTCTATCAATGTTTTCAGTTCTCCGAGTTTTGTGTTTGAAAAATGTTCAAAGAACAATTAATCATCCTAAGGATCTAGGGAGTCTGCGCCAATTGAGATATCTGGAACTAGGTGGTGAGGTTGAACCGGGGCTTCTCGAAGGAATTGCAAATCTGAAGCTTCTAAAGACATTGGATTTATGGGGCCCGTGCATAAAAGAAGTGCCAACAGACGTTGTTCAGCTACCAGAACTTGAACATCTAATAATTGATGAGGATATGAGGTTGAATCTTCCAGATGGAATTGGAAATCTAACGTCCCTGCAAGAACTGTCGGTGCTCAATGTGGGAAAAGCACCAGAGACTCTTGGTGAACTAGGTAAACTTGCAGAACTACGGGTGCTGACAATAACAGGATTAGGTAGAAATGAGAGTTACATGAAGACTTTTCTGCAGGCCCTATCTAATCTAGGCAACCTTCGCACTCTTACATTTAATGATAGAGGTGGGCGCAGTTCCCTAGATAGCATGTCAGATAATAAGTGGAGGGCCCCTGCACATCTACAAAGCTTTGAGGGACACAGGTTAACCTTCTCTGAGTTGCCACGGTGGTTTTCCTCCCTCTCTGAGCTCTCCCGCTTGTCCATCACGGTGAAAGTGCTAAGACAGGTTGACCTTCAACTGCTTGGAGCTTTGCCCGTGCTACGTTTCCTTAAACTAAAAGTAAATCGATATGGCATTATTACTGAAGAACGGCTGGTCATTGGCCGTGATCAGCCCTTCCGCTCCCTAGAAGAGTTTACGTTTGTACACAGTTCAAGATGCTGGCTGATGTTTGGAGAAGGAGTGATGCCAAAGCTTCAAGTACTTCAGTTGTACATTGAAGCCCGGAAAATACAGGGTGGTGGTTTTGATGTAGGTTTGGAGAACCTCACTTCCCTTAAACATGTCAGAGTCGACGTTTACTGCGGGGGAGCCAGGAGAAGGGAGTTCGAGGATGTCGAGACCAAAATCAGGGATGCAGTTGACAGCCACCTGAACCATCCAACCCTTGAGCTGTCAAGACTTGCCTTATTTTTCATGGCCAACGATGAGAACGAAGATGCACGTGAAGCTCCGGAGCAGCAAAGGTACTTTCGTTTGCCAACGTAAACCCAATTCTAAGATGCCATGTATGCTTGCTTCTCTCTTTCGTCTGCTGACGTATATCCCCTGTTTCCCCTTTATATATATATGTAGTGTTACGCCAGACGATCAGTTCGACCTCGCTGACTGCTTGCAAAGAAAGTGAAGGTCAGAAAATAATTTGTTTCCCATAATTTCTCACGCATAGCTGCTTCCTCCTTTCTGTTAATTATTTTATTGCAAGTATGGTGTTTATTTGTGTTATAGTATTACATCAAGCTTATAGTTAAACTATTGTGCAACCTTTAGCACTGTTTTATTTTTTTGGCCCTAGAAAACTGGATTAACCAGCTCCTCAAGAAGCTAAATTGATCAAAGTTTTGATATAAAATATGTACTGATCCAATACCTACCCAACATGCTTCAGACTAAAAGGTTCTGTTGTTGTTGCTTAATTCCATAATTATGTACCAGTACAGTAGAAGGGTAAAGTACTTTTCATTACCATTGTAAATGTATCAATATGTTTTATTCATGTACATATGTTACTTTTTATTAATATATATCTATGAGATATTATATTATTTGAAATTTCAAACCTCGAATATTTTTATGTATTGCATAACTATGAAAAATTTATGGCTGCACTTTGCTAAGAATATATGTAAGTGGGTTACTGTAACAACTCATCATATGCATATATTGTTGTTGTTACTTAGTGGCTTGAACTCCATGGTTTATTATTTTACATAACTATAGATGCATGTATTCCAAATATTACATGTTTTAATATGGTGAATTGGAGAAATCGTGGTCCTGCATATTTTTAGGGCCATTTAAGTGAGATTTGAAGTCACTGTTGTGTTTAGATTAAAAAAACTTTGTTTTGAAACGACATTCAAACTTATCTTGTTTGTGATCTTTCATGAAGTATTTATCTAGACATGTAGACTCAATTCTCATAACTTTTTTTTTTGTTGTTGCAGCAAAGAAACAACTATCCGGCAAAGAAACAACTATCCGGCACAATCGGAAATATTTGTAGCAACTTTCATGGATTTTGTTGGAACTTGATGTGTCCATTATAATATGATTCTCTTTTAAATAAATATCGACATGACCTTGTTTACTTTGGAGTTTTGTAACCAGACTTATGTTGTTGGTCAGCCTTGAATTATTTGTTTGTACGGCAAAATGTCTTGCAAAATTTAAGTATGGTTTATCCATTGTTGAAGAAATTTTTTATTGTTTAATTACTGGCTGGTGGATTGTTGTCACTAGGGATGAAAACACGGACCGAATACAGATGGATACCGCAGGATACGCATACATACAGTTTTTTTTTCTCTCGGATACGGATAGTGTCCACTTGTGACGGATAATATCCCACATTGCTAATCTTAACTATTTGACTCCCAGGTCGAAGGGTATTACACTTGCCAATGGGTAGATGAGTCAATCAGTGTAGTTCACTTAGGCACAGAATCAGATGTGAAATTATTTAGCAACGAGGTAGAAGAGGATTCCTAGAAAACTGGATTAACCAGCTCCTCAAGAAGCTAAATTGATCAAAGTTTTGATATAAACTATGTACTGATCCAATAACTACCCAACTTGCTTCCGACTAAAAGGTTCTGTTGTTGTTGCCTAATTCCATAATTATGTACCAGTACAGTAGAAGGGTAAAGTACTTTCTAATTTACCACTGTAAATGTATCAATATGTTTTATATATTCATGTACATATGTTACTTCTTATTAATATATATCTCTAAGATATTATATTATTTGAGATATTAATGTACCTCGAATATTTTTATGTATTGCATAACTCTGAAAAATTTATGGCTCCACTGTGCTAGGAATATATGTAAGTGGGTTACTGTAACAACCCATCATATGCACATATTGCTGTTCCTGAACTCCATGGTTTATTATTTTATACATAACTATAGATGCATATATTCCAAATATTACATGTTTGAATATGGTGAATTGGAGAAATCGTGGTCCTACATATATTTTTAGGGCTGTTGACCATTTAATTGAGATTTGAAGTCACTGTTGTGTTTAGAGAAAAAAACTTTGTTTTGAAACGAGGTTACTTGTCTTGCTTGTGATCTTTCATCAAGTATTTATCATGTAGTCATGTAGACTCTATTCTCATAAGTTTTTTTTTTGCAGGAAAGAAACAACTATTCGGCGCAATGGGAAATATTTGCAGCAGCTTTCATGGATTTTGTTGGAACTTGATGTGTCCATTATGATATGATTCTCTTTTAAATAAATATGGACATGACCTTGTTTACTTTGGAATTTTGTAATCAGGCTTATGTTGTTGGTCAACCTTGAATTATTTATTTGTACGACAAGATGTCTAGAAAAATTTAAGTATGGTTTATCCATTGTTGAAGAAATATTTTATTGTATAATTACTGGCTGGCGGATTGTTGTCACCGTGCAAGCAGCTGATGGTCTGCCTGTTTGATGTCATTGTAGAGACTTTGTAGTGTTGGAGGAAAAGAAATTGCATGCAGAGCCTCTTGAGTCTTGACGTGCAACCCTTTTACTGGTCAAAATGTTGTCCCTTTGATAGTCAAAATTTCTTGTTAGTCGGTAGCAGCCATCCATACATCTGCTTCAAAGTTCTGACCCATTGGGGAACAGTCTGGGCATGTTCAGAACAGCTGCAATAAGTTCAGATCGCTTTTGGCGTACTTATTGCAATGAGATGGAAGGCTAAAACTGCTCTCAAAAAAAAAAGATGGAAGGCTAAAACTTGTTGCAGCTTTGATGATTTCTAGATTACTTGTTATAATTTCATGCTGAATGTGTTATAATGCCAACCAGAGTTTCAAATCACCAAACCAAACAAAGTGTAAAATCAGTCCATTCCTTCAAAGTGTTAAGATTACTCCATTCCTCCAACCAAAGTCTCAAATCGCCAAACCATCCATGTAAGGATGTATCCAACATTGCTAATCTTAACTATTTGACTCCGAAGTCGAAGGGTATTACACTTGCCAATGGGTAGATGAGTCAAGCACTATAGTTCACTTAGGGCCAAAATCAGATGTGAAATTATTTAGCAACGAGGTAGAAGAGGATTTCTAGCTGAATTGAGTGAAATCCAGAACCCCAAAATTAAAACCTGCATCGCTATGTTTGGCAAAGCATGCGTTCATGCATATGTCCCAACCCCAAAGTACAAATATATTTTTACATGCATACCAAGGCGCAAACTTTATCATACTGCTAACACATAGATTAGCTATACCAGAACTAAACTTACCTTTATCTGTTTTATTAACAGGGCCATTTTTCCTGATCCATATGAAGCTGCTCAAACAACGACTTCCATTAGTACAAAATAAGGATGATCTATATAGACAACACATACAGGATTCAAAATGGACAAATAAAGCCACTTGACATCACCCCATACAGCTTGCACATGTTAAAGTTTGAGTTGCAGTTTCTATCTAAAAGAATTGGAGCATGTCACCATGCTATTGTATGACTCGTGTAGGTGCAGCTCCAGTTTTCCTTCTGGCAACGTCAATTCTGAAAATCACAAGGCACTGCTTAGAAGCTAGAAATAAGTGATCATTCCAAGAATAAATCACAAGGCACTGCTTAGAAGCTAGAAATAAGTGATCATTCCAAGAATAAATGATTTATTGCCACAAAACAAACAATAATTATCAGCACAAATATCAAATGGAAACATGAATTCTCAGCGGATAAATTTGACAAGACATTAAAGTGTGTTTTGCTATGCATTGCGGTATGACAGTATTCAACTACAAAAGATTGTGGAGAGCAGGCTGTCCTACAGTATATGGTCTCCAGTGGCAAACTAAATATGGTTACTCAATTAAGCTAGGATCTACATCAACTCTTGGAAATGTATTAAAAAAAAACTTGCCCGGTGTTTCATCGCACAGACAAAAGACCAGGCTGTCATGCAGTAGCAGTACCAGAGACCAGGCTGTCATACTAAAATTCACACAATACAAGATAACCAGAAACAGTCTGAAGATAGCAAAACAAATGATAATACCTATGGCATGGGAAAAAAAACACAAGGACAGCAATCATCTTCTCCTTGCAGCAGCGGTGGGTGCTCGTTGCCCTCCAGGTTGGCCCTGCCCTGCAGCTTGTTCCTCTGGTATGTTTGCTGCTGCCGTAACAGCATTCATGACAATGAGACCAAGCGGGATGATGTACATCCACTGCAAAACAAAAGTCAGATTGAAGGAAAAGGTAAAAACACGAAATGAAAAAGTTGAAAAAAGTGAAGAGATATTTAGAGCAGTAACTCACATATTTAGCCCAGAAAGATTTCTCAGGTGGTTTCATCACTTCACCAAGTCCATTGTCGGCTTCTAATAACTGGTCCACAAATGATGGGGTTCTGCAAGCATAAAATTTTATAAGAATTTGAAGCCAGCTGTCATTTAACATAGAAATACTTTGATATTCTTCCAGTAGGAATAGATCAGCTAGTTGCATGATGAAGAGTTTGGTGTCTGGACACTGGAACAGGGGCAGCAAGCCCTCCAGGCCATATTCCAGCCGTGATTAGCATTGGAAGTTAGCATTTCAGCTGTGATTATCATTGGAAGTTAGCATTCCAACCATGATTAGCATTGGAAGTTCGCAGTCTAACCATGATTAGCATTGGGGTTTCTGGGCACTTAAATATAGTCTTTATCTTGTTAAACTAACTAAGCTCCATAAGATTGTATTTCCTGTTGGACGTTGAGATCCTTGTAAGGGTGCATCATCATTATCTCTCTTTAAGCATCAATTGCTTAACATGCCCTTAAAGACCTTCCCACAGTTGCTTATTGCAATTACATACTAACATAAATGCAAACTACCAACTTGACAACGCCCTCTCTATTTAGTATCAACATAACCTCAACAAAGTGGTAATTTACCTTGGGGCTTGTTCAGCAGTCTTGAGAATAGTGTAAGAGCTGAATGTCCATTTTGATGGCTGAAACAAAATTAAAGCATCCAAATAAGTAACCATAAATGGAAACTGACCAATGAACACGGCATACAAGATGAACAAAGGTGCTCGAGGGCACCACATGTTATTTGCAATAATCATAATTTGGTGAAAGTTTGAACAGCACATCACTTGACGGTTCAATGTGAGAATGTTGTAATCTTGATAATAAGGTTGAACATCTAGCAACTATTTTAATGAGCAAGATGTTAAAACTTAAAGTATTTTAATGAGCTAGCAAACGCACTTGCAGTGCAGTGGTTGGGGCTCCCAGTGGTGAGCCTCAGTAGCCAGTGTTTGATCCATGGTCTTGCACCCCCAAAAAAATGCCACTTCTTGTGGCTTAGGGCCTATACGGGTCTAAGAGTTGACCAGTGGGTCTCCCTGCACAGGCCGGACTTCAGGGTCTTTTCTTGACCCTATGGTTGAGTTCTCTCGAATTTTTTAAGTATCTTAATGAGCTTTAGTCAAAAACCTTTTAAGTATTTTGATTAAATGTCAACTTATATGTAACCAATTTGTTAACAATCTAACAAGACATGCAGGCCAAACCAAATCTTAGTCAACATCCATTCGAAATTGACTTAGATTTTAGGGGAAGGTAATCTTATCAAAGCAATTTGAAATCAACTTTTTTACTAGCTCAACTAATAAACAAAGCAAATACCTCTATTGAACTATTAAAAATAAGTAATTGGTGCAGATAACAAGTTTAAAAATATACTCCCTCCATACCCATAAATCAAGTCGTTTAGGACAGCGACACGGTCTCCAAAGTATAACTTTGACTTCATATTTTTATAAAAATATTTGTTAAAAATTGACATGTGTATACTTGTATGAAAGTATTGTGCAAGATAAATCTATTCACGTATTTTTCATATTTTCAAACTCAACAATTTAAAAGTTATTCATGATTTATTTTCCCAATGTTTGACTGAAATCTTGTCCAAAACGACTTGATTTATGGGTATGGAGGGAGTATATAACAACTACATCATAACGTATTTGTTTGGCAGGCTCCATTCTCTAGCTCCACAACCCTCAGATAGTTCCTTTCATGATTGGTGGGAGAAGACAAATGCTGCAGTAAGTGGAGAGACAAAGAACGGGCTAAATTCGCTGATAGTCCTTGGGGCCTGGACAATTTGGAATCACCAAAAACGGTGTGTTTTTTATGGTATGAGGCCTAGCATCGCCGGGGTCTTGGTCGATGTAGCGGAGGAGCGCCAGCTTTGGTGCATGGCAGGTGCTCGGGATCCTTCCTGACTGCCCCACTCCCGGAAGCTTAGTTCTGTAGAGTCTTGTCGCCTCTAATAGCAATTAGCGGGCACGAGTGTTTGTTTTCAGACAAGGGGGTGTTCGGCGTGAGTTGTAATGGGTTCTTAACCCCTCCTTTTCTTTTTAATATAATGAAGCGTAGCTCTTCTGTGTTTTTCGAGAAAAAAAACTTATTTGTTTGCCACGAGGAAACAAGACTTTGGATTGTAATGCCAGTCCAATGTGAAAATACCTAATTGCACTTTTTTTTCTGGAAAATTGCAAACCAGAAAATCACAAGTTATCAGATTCCTTCTATCAATCATCAATTACATTGCCCGCAAAAAAAAAATCATCAATTACATTGAACGCTTATAAATATAAATACTGAAAGGTAACTTACCAATTTCATTGGTCGTGGGTACTGGCATCCACCAACAGAACCATAATTAACTGCCAAAATATTTACACCATCCTACAAATAAAGGCAGCAGCAGATTATATGTGAGTCACAACACCAAGGGTGTACCAGTAATGAATTTCTACAAAGCTAATGGACTACTATTCTATGAAATGGCTGCAGTATGAAAATAAAATTTGTTTCCGTGTAGCACTGGCAAACAATATACCAAGACTAACTAGCATCGTGTTTAGATGCAAAATAGGGGGGTGGGGATTTTGGGGTTTGGGATCTCTTTGTAATCATTGCGACACTGTAGCATTTCGTTTGTATGTGTGAAAAATTATCCACAAATTGATTAATTAGGCTCAAAATGTTCATCTCGCAGAGTACAACAAAACTGTGCAATTAGTTTTTGATTTTATGTACATTTAGTACTCCATGCATGTGTCAACATTTTGATGTGATGGGAATCTTCTTTTTGCATAGTCAACTTTGGGGTGGGAATTTGGGATCTAAACAGGGCCTAGCAGCTTGTGACAAAGATAAAAAGTGTTTAGAACTTCAAGTAACCAACATGCTATGCAATCAGTACTGGTGCAGGTTTTATGGAAAATGGGAGCAAAGGGTGTATCTTTTGTTCTCTACTAATATCAGAGATTTGGGTCGAGATATTTTTAAGGATGAATAGAGGTAAATATAAATATTCAGTTCAATGCATTGTTATGTGTTATTCCAACAATACATAGGTTCTAGACTGTTTCAAAACTTCCCATCATCATGATATTATGTACTCTATAATTTATATGAGTATGAAGGAATATAAAAGCATCAAGTGGAGAAAATTACCATGTGGATAACAATGTGTTCATCCAAACTGTCACGTGGAATGCATCTCTAAGAAACATATAGAAAGGCAAGGCAGTTAAGGAACTGAAAAATACAATTCTAGAATCACAAAATAAGTAAGTAGGTTTCACTTATAACTAATTTTAATCACTTTATTTATTGATTCTGCTCTGAAAAAAATGTATACTAGGGTCAAGGCAGGAGAGTGCTACTGCCTACCACCTAGGTGGACACCCTTTTAGAACATGTCATATTTTACAAGCTTCAGTGGTAAGCAGTGATTTGAATAACTCATCATTGGATTATCATAGGATAGGAAGGACTTACAGCTCTGATTGAGGAAACAACATTATCTTTTCTTGTAGGCTCCAACACATTAGATGGAAGCCTAATTGTATAAAAGCCATCTTCCTGAAGCAATTTCTTCAATAATGAATAAACGCAGAAGCACCAAATTAGTTGACCAAATCATATGTTAAGGACAACAGAGGAAAAAAGAATGGTGGACAAGAAGTTACTTTGAATGCATCTTTTTCATCCTCAGTCAACTCATTCCTCATAAAGCGAAGCTTTGTGAGAGTCTGATCGATATGAAGAGTCAAATCAGGAAAATAGCTTTACTCATCACATTTACAGTCGAAGAGAATCACTATAAATCTAACAGATCATTAAACTGAGTAACATAAGATATTTAGCTCTCCATGCTCATATTTACACTAGAGAGCTATACTGACATTGTAGATAGCAAAACTAACCAAATTAGAACACTAGCAAACATAACCAAAAGTAATGATAAATCAAATATTCCAAATTTCAATTAAAGATCAAAGATGCATTCAGAGAAGTATCAATCATTACTAAGTGAAAGTAATTATTAATCAGAAGCACAGAATTTCCAATAAATCATATTAGGGTCTGGTGAGTAATACGCCAAAACAACCAACAGTAAAATAAAGTAAAGAATATACGATCACCAAGACTAATAAATGTCTATGGAAAAGTGAGGTGAGAAATGGCACCCAACAACTAATCATTATCCAACTAGAGATATTATGTGCTAGAACTAAAGGTTGATGGTATTATGTGCTATTCATATCAAGAATGGGACATTGGGTCATCATATGATGAGTCACTGTATGCAGACTTATAAACAAAAATATTGCAAAAAAACTTACAGCGTCATCATTTACCAATAGAAAAGAAAATGAGATTTCAAGTTACTTATTCTTAATTTACAGGGAAATATCCATTTTCCAAATGAGACAATAGCCAGTAACTTCGAAGGAAACAACATCAGCCCAATGCTCCTAGCAGTATGGAGCAGAATGTTTGCATGTCATGATTGTGACTGAGCTTCACATGCTCTAATTGTGATTTGTGCATTTGAAGACAACTGGATATACGATTGATAGTGCTGATTAATTTTTTATCTTCTTCCTGCTTTCTAATTTAAATAGAAAAACCGATTTTGGTTGCTTTTGTGACAACCTTTGACATATTATTAGATCAGCAGCAATGAGTATACATTTGGTATTTGTATGTGATAGAGAAAGCAGCCTAACTGACCGCATAAGCAGTATGCTACCGTTTAAATGCAGAACAATAGGAGAATACTCACTGCTTGCAGAACCAAGTTCATAATTTGAGCCCAAGGCCATGATGAGTAAACAAAGAAGTATGAAACAAACATTAAATAAATGATCTCATCTTGCACCTGTATGGGATAGATCTATTCTAACTAAACAAAGAAATACCTATTCATAATTTAGTAGGAAACATCCACAATCATCAGATCCGATCCACAATTCATACATTCCATACAAATTCGAAGCAAAGCACTCGCCACCTCTCCTAAGTAAACAACTTGAGGAAGCTAACTGGGGTACGAATCCAACGGTAAGACTGCCGAAATCACGATCCATAACCAGATAAGAACTAGCCATCCACCGATTACGGAACAGTGAGTACGCGGGCCAAGCAGATCACAACCAGACAAGCAGCACAGCAACCAAATCAAAGCGAAGCCATACCTGGCCGCCGTGGGCGGAGGTCTTGAGGCGAGCGGAGAAGGTTCCGGCGGGCGTGAACCCCTTGCCGTCGCCGAGGTCGTGCTCGAGCGTGAACTGCAGCGCGTTGGACTCCGCGGCCGAGGACGCGTCCGCGGATCGGCGGCGGGACGAGACCGCCGGGGCCGCCGGCGGGGAGGGGGAGGGGAAGGGGG